>JAGVSL010000186.1:0-488123 GCA_022494535.1 Himalopsyche phryganea | reverse complement strand
AGACTAACCGTATGGTAAGGTTATTTTCTTCTAAGGTAAACGATGATTTTATTCTTAAAAGGGTGGGGGTGGGTTTTATTACATTCTACTGGACGAGTAGAAGAGGGTAAGCTATAAACATTGTTACACTGTAAACAAATCAATTACTATCAACTGGAAATGAAAAACCCAAAGAGAATAAATTTAATAATGGCGAGCCGCCTGTTCTGTTTCTGCTTGTTACTTAATTACTAAACCTGTTTTTTTCTAAAAGAGTAGGGATAGAAAGATAGGGCTACGGCAAGACTAGTGGTTATATAATCGCTCTCTCAACGCCTAGTTTTTAGAATCAGATGGGTGGAAGGGAATATTAAACATCAAAAACATTCATGCCTACGAAGAGAAATTCACAAATCAGTAATTGAAGTATAATAATATTTATTCTTTTAGTTTCTTATGTTAGTTTTTTGGAAAGTTCTTAATTAAAATTTTTGTACCTATGTGAAAATTCAATGGTTGGAAAACTACTAAACATTTTCTTAGAATCGTTCTGTAAAAAGTATAGCGTCGCTTAACCTGGAAAACCTGAATGGAGGACGAATAGAAAGGCTCTAATTCGAATATTTCAAAACACTTTGACACACAAAATTGTGAATGTAATTTATAGAAACAAACGAGATAAACTCGATGAGAAGTCACTCATATCTATAATCATAAATTTAAACTGAAATAATCTCGATTGCTTGCCCAAAACCTTTTTAAACTTATGATGTTTTTGTTGATTCTGTTGAATATTGAATTTCATTCACAGAAATTTTACAATAAACTTATGCATCGATTAAATATATTATTTATTTCTTATATGTTCAATAAATAATACATACGAAAAAATATTATTTTCAAATTGTTCTGTTTAGTCCGGTTACCACGCGATCCATGCACTGCTTTAGGATCACAGGATCCATACATATAAATACACTGACACGCTCTGTGTAGTATAATAAAATCGTAAAAAGTGAAACCTTATGCGACGTATACTCTACCAGGGCTTAGGATAGAAAAATGAAGCCTTCAAATATATATTAAAAATTTGTAGGTGTGAAATAAATTAAATATCTAAATTAATTGTCCGAAATATGGGAATCTAAGTACAAATGGTTTACTATGAATTTCAGTGTACTTTGTAGAAATCAGTGGTTTTCGTAATTCTGCAAAGTGCTCAACTTTGTTTACATGTGTTTCTTGTATACACTGAGTGACGCGGTGAAGGGAATCAGGTTTGCGGTGAAAAACCCCCATAAGCTGACAGCATAGGAGATATGTCACGGGAAAAGGAAATAAGTTGTCAGTTTTTGGGAAGTCCCTAGATCAAAATCCTATTAAAGTCTAAGATTCATAGAACAATTGAAGAAGTCACTCATATCTATAATCATAAATTTAAACTGAAATAATCTCGATTGCTTGCCCAAAACCTTTTTAAACTTATGATGTTTTTGTTGATTCTGTTGAATATTGAATTTCATTCACAGAAATTTTACAATAAACTTATGCATCGATTAAATATATTATTTATTTCTTATATGTTCAATAAATAATACATACGAAAAAATATTATTTTCAAATTGTTCTGTTTAGTCCGGTTACCACGCGATCCATGCACTGCTTTAGGATCACAGGATCCATACATATAAATACACTGACACGCTCTGTGTAGTATAATAAAATCGTAAAAAGTGAAACCTTATGCGACGTATACTCTACCAGGGCTTAGGATAGAAAAATGAAGCCTTCAAATATATATTAAAAATTTGTAGGTGTGAAATAAATTAAATATCTAAATTAATTGTCCGAAATATGGGAATCTAAGTACAAATGGTTTACTATGAATTTCAGTGTACTTTGTAGAAATCAGTGGTTATCGTAATTCTGCAAAGTGCTCAACTTTGTTTACATGTGTTTCTTGTATACACTGAGTGACGCGGTGAAGGGAATCAGGTTTGCGGTGAAAAACCCCCATAAGCTGACAGCATAGGAGATATGTCACGGGAAAAGGAAATAAGTTGTCAGTTTTTGGGAAGTCCCTAGATCAAAATCCTATTAAAGTCTAAGATTCATAGAACAATTGAGCAGGGGATAAAGATACCTTTATAGTATACCATCAAATTACTTGCTTGTTTACTGTATAATATTTCATAAATAATTGTAACCCTAAAACAATTTACTGTATTTCATATCATAATTGCCAAGTTAAACGATAGTGAAATCAGCATATTTTTTCAATAATTTATATTAAATTGAAATGATAAAATGTGGTATATATAATTCACTTTTAATGTGTCAAGTCTTGGTGGAAAGGCACTATATTTGAGGGGCTAGTATCACAACTCATAATCTCCAGTATATGCAAAAACTGAGTTATGAATGCAGCATTGTTCTTCGTGTTTACATCGACCATTTAAATATAAAATACATTTTTACTTTCAAAAATTTAAACTAAAATTAATGTAAAAATGTTGTTCATTTTCAAAACTTGTATTCTCTAATGTCTAACTAATTATTTCCATTTCAGTCAATTTGTGCAGTCGTCAACGTCGTCAATGCCAATTTCTTACGTGATTTTTTCAATCGGTTTATGAATTTTTGTTCATAGACGTGAATGTTAGTGATGTCTAAAATTCCCTTCCACCCTTCCGATCCTAACGACAGGGCGTAGCGTGAGCGATTACCTAACCACTAGTCCTATCCTACCCTTATACTTCTATTCTTACTCTTTTCAAAAAAGACACATTGAGCGACTGTGTAACAAGCAGTTCTCGTAGAAAAAATCGGTTGAGATACCACCATCCATAATAGAAAATACTTTGCTTTATTAACCTATTTTTGAATGAGCTATAGCAATTAAATGCCAATTCATTTAATATTACAGCTCCTATTCATAAGTTTGAGCCCTTAACGGCACAACTGAGTCTATTTCTAACAATATTGATTACTTGGCTGTGTACTTGTGGGGGACGAATCAATCAGACAAGATGGCAGTTCTGGAATAGAAGCAAAGACATGGGCAGAACGAGCCATACCGTCAGCAGAAACGGGCGACAATACTTTCTCACTGGACATTAGTGGCTCTATTCTTAAAATAAATCTCTGATACAATACAAATTAGGAACACGATTCCTTGCTATGTGACTTTCACTTTCGTGTTAGTAAAATAAAACCTATATTTATAGTTTTTATATATTTTATCATATAAGTGAAAAATTAAAATTATTGACATATTTTATCCACTGGTTGTATTACTAAATGTTTCATTTTTTTGCATTCTATAATAGGCCTTTTCAGATTATCACCAAATCCGATGAAAATATTTTAATAATATTTAACGCAAATAAAGTACTAATCAAATGTAATGGTTCGAGAACGGCTAAGTATGCAAATATAACAATTAATTTAAGACATCGACTGAGGGTGCTTGATGGAATTTCAATATCTACACACTTCCATGTATTTTGTACAATATATACACTTCCATGTATTTTGTCACTAACGACCCGGGTCGTTAGTGACAAAATACATGGAAGTGTACAAAATCTCAATAATCCAAATTTAATATAACAATTAGATAAATTTATAACTAAGGCCATGTCGATAGCTCAGTTCCATAAGACGGTTAGTTAAAAATTTAAAGTTTTGAGTTAAGTTAGCCATTATATTCGAACACCGCTCTTCTACAATTCCACAAAGTACAGCTTGTAAAATGTACAGGTGCTCTCTCAAAAGGGAGATATTTGCATATGGAAATCAGCAAAATTAAATAATTTCTCAGATCCAAATACCGTATTATGGAAATATATTTTTATGAATCGTGGCGTTCTATAAAGAAACAACCTTTAATCATAAAAAAACCATTGACCACCTATTTGAATAAAAATGTAATACAAATAATAAGCCATCACTTTTTACGAGTCAGTTTAGATGAGTCAAAACTTTGATCGGTCATATCTCAAAACTAGTTGTATCACTATGGAACTAGGCCATCGATGTATTATAGTTTGGATATTATGGAATCATTATCACGTCCTGGCATTCAATACTTTGTTAGCTAAACTAGGCAGACGGCAAGAACAAAAATTAGATACAACTGTTTGTTTTGGAGTGACCCTAAGGCCAAATAAGGCCAAATAACTTGAGTCGATTTCGTGATTGACAATTTAATTAGATGATATCAATCCGTCAGTGTTAAACAAATTAATCGTTCCATTTGAGAAACAAGATTTGCGGCCTGATACCCTTGGGATGGAGTTCTACTGCTGATCAAAGCGTTTGCGTACACCCCGGGCGGAAAATACCTACAAAACGGAACCAAACATTCCATAGAAAAGCCAAATGTTTCAATCTGACTGATGTCGGAAAAGGGCCGTAATGGGAAAACTTTAATAAAAAGATATTCTAGTTAATATAGCTAAAACACTGTATTCTTAAAATAAACATCGCTTACTTATTTTCATTATACAATGACTTTATAATCACACTGAAACAGATTTTAGTATATTTTGTTAAATAAAACTTTAAAAAAAATGTTTGAGTTTTCATAGCATAATTTATATTTGAGTTTTAATGAGTCAAGTTATAAAAATGATAAAGATAAACGTTGATATGTCATTAAAGCTTCTAGAGCAACGGTCGGCAAACTTTTTGACTCACGGACCATTAAATAATATAATGTATTGGAATAAATCTGATCAATGAAGGCATGAAATGCACAAAATTCATTAATTATAATTAAATTATTAATTTAACAAAAATTATTACAACGAAACAAAATGGTTTAAATACAATATTTAGATATTCTAATTTTTAGCATTAAACATTTCTAATGTAATGGATGTTCCGCTTCTTTTCATTCATTGTGGGTCTAATATATTTGAATTTTAAATAAAAAAAGGGAAAAAAATTAGAAAAGTCAAACTCAAATTATTTCAATAAATACTGAATAAAAGAAAATATATACATTGTTAAGATTTAGGATCATACATATCTTGAAAAATACAGCAACTAAAAAGAAAATAAACAAATTTCATATTTATAATCCATCTAATAGGATATTGAATATATTATTTTATTTTGTACTCAATACATCCACGAGCCGCACTTTTATCACGCCAACTGAAGTATTATGTCATGTAACAGGCTCGAGTGTTAGACGAGTTACAAAATTCAGATGATTTTTTCTGAGATGGTTTGCTATGGATTAGAAAATTCAAATAATGTCAGCTTTACTTCAGACCACCAAAATTTTATCGCGAACCACCACTTTGGCTACCGCTGATCTAGAGTGTTTCAGGCCATCCCCTGACTAACCGGTCGAATTGGAGTGTACAGACACCCTGAACTGTAGTTTTTGACTGTAAAATAATGTGAATTGGTATATATGTTGTGTTTCTTATAAATTCGTGAAATTTGAAGGGGCTACGTTGTGATCACAATGCTGCGCATATATGAATTAGAGACGCATATTTTGAATCCATTTAGTAATAATTTATACGTCTGATTTTAATTTATTCAAAAAAATAGTGCATACTATTTGTTCTTACTTAAGTGTATATATTAAGATCATATATATTTAAATGGTATTAAATATATTATATTAAATGAATTTAAACAAATATTTGAAATTACAGCCTTTTGCTGAATTCGGGTTTCTCTCGAAATTCTATACAATCGAATTAAAAATATTTTTAAATCAAGAGCATTGAAAAGATTCTGACAATTTTTTATTCGTACTCCAATAATCAGGTAACATCAAAGGTTCGTCTTTTAATTTTTTAAAAATAAAACTTTTCGGGATAAACAAAATTGGGCAAATAAATTTCTAGTAGGAACCTCGATTCCATCGATAAATCCATCTTGAGATGAGTTTGCTGCGTTATTTGACTTCAAAAGTAACTTTGGGTACTATTTCAATTAATTGTAAACAACAAAATGTTTGGATAGCTCTTTCGAGACAAATTGTTTACAATAATATCATATTTTGAGAGTAATTTAATCTAATACGCGGTTTTATTCAAATTGTTATTTAATTTTTGCCATGGTATCTTATCATTTTTACCATGCCTTATTAGAATATATAGACAAAAAAAAACATTGCTGGTCAATTCCAATATATGTACAACTAAAAATAATTGTGACTTTTGATTAATTTTTCTCAATCATTTTAAATATAAATAATACAATGATAAGACACGCAGAATTGTAAGTGGGAGATAAATATTTTCTCTGCGTTAAATTTAATATGCCGGTCCCATAACAAAGTGGTGAATACTGTTGGGATGACGTTAACTTGGTTGCAAGGTAAATGGTTCGAATCCTCGAACTCATCCTTTCATACGTTGGTTTCTAAATCGATTTGTATCTAATATACGTAGATGTTCATCGCAAATATATCGAAAACTGACAAAGAATGGACTGTTGATTTACAACCAGTTTTAACTAAAATATTCAAATGCTCTATTACGATTAGGGATTCCAACTCAAATATTCAATATCCGAATATATTAGAACCTTTTAAACTATTCTGTATTCGAATATTTGGACAACTATTCGAACAGTATTGGTTAGTGAAATATTTTACAAATCCGACGAAAGATTGCATTATAATTCCTTTAGATTTCAAAAAAACAAGAATGAATACCCCAGCGTCCCCAGCTAGTGTTTTTTTTGCCTCCACCCAACTTGGGTGCTTTCAATATCTTATCATAATACTTGAGTTTGATGAATAACTCAGCGTTAAAAACCCTTAAAAAATGCTGTAATTTCAGTAATGAAAGAAATACCGTTGCATCAATCTGACGTAGCTGCAAATTTTAAATATATTAATACAATGGAGCTGTATTGGAATGTGTATTTATATAATATTATTTTTCTAATTAGTAGTAGCTGGTAGCGTCATTGGCTACAGTTACGGATGTCTCGGTTTCAATTCCCGGTGCGGAAGGTTTTCATAAATTGACATTTCAATCAATTTATCGATTTCTGATTTTGATTACGATTATTTTTGATGTCTAAAAACGCCCTCCCACCCATCTCATCCTCACGGGGCGTAGCAAGAGCAATCAGCTAACCACTAGTCATGTCTTTTCTCTATCCTTCTATCCCTACTCTCTTCAAAAAAAGAGAGGTTGAGCAACTGAGTAACAAACAGTTCTCATAGTAAATTCTGTTATAAGGAGACCGTATGCTCCACGTTGGGAGCGGCCTTGAAAAAAATCGAATAATTGTAATCTCTATTATGACCCGTATGCTGTACATTGGTCGCGGAAATACTATTAAATCGCGGACAAGTTGTAAAAGATTTTGCTTCGTCTATTATTTGCAGCATGTTTGATCACGTTATAATATTTTTTTCCATGTCCGCTCCCAATATGGAGCATATGGTCTCCTAATGGAGGTATCTTAACAGAATTTTTCTACGAGAGCTACTTGTTATTCAGTTGCTCAACCACCCTTTTTTAGAAGAGAGTAGGGACAGAAGAATAGGGCTAGGACAGGACTAGTGGTTAACTAATCGCTCGTACACCCCGTGAGGATGGGATGGGTGGGAGGGAGGACTCAGACTACGAACAGAACTGGACTTCTGTTATAATATAAGTTATAATAGAAGTCTTGAAATAATTTTAAATATCGGTTAAAACTTGAAATGCTTCAAATTAATGCTGTTTTCGTCATTGTTTATAATTATTTTGTATTTTGGTCATGTATAAAGTATGGTTTTCATTTCATAGGTACAGCGTACAGCTGAACTGTATCATCTTTTAGTGTTTTTGGGATTATTTCTATGGACTGTATCTGAATTTTTGTGTTTGTGATCTTTTGTGGCAGCAGTATTTCCATATAAATATGTGAAAATTTACTTTGCCATTATATTTAGCTAATATTTATTGGATAAAGATACACACTTCTTCTTTAGTCACTACGAAGATGATAAGACACTAAGGAGCAAAAACGCACATTCGAATACAATCTCAATTACACTTACACCCTGACACATGTGTACTCCCACAAAGCCATTGTTACATATGCGATGTTGTAGCTGATAGTTTCTAATTATAGTATATAAGAGAAAAAATCTTTATAAAGAGCAAACAACTGAATAAAAATGAGAAGCCGAGAATAACATTTTCCAAAATTAGAGTATTGAGAAAATCGCAAAAAAAACCACTCAAACACTGTTTTTCGTAATTACAAAACACCTTTGTTGTTGAATGTTTGTTTTTTTGTTTGACCAGTATGCGTTCCTATACTATTCATCCGATTGCGATGAAACTTTGGTGAATTGTTGTAAGCATACCCACAGAGGTTTCTGAGAGAAAAAAATTAAATTGAACTGACAGACAGTAAATAGTTTTTTTAAACCATATCCACTTCCTTTACAGAATATATGACTATCATACGATTCCTCCAAGATTACCTGTCTCCTGTCAGTATTCTTGCTTTTTCCCAGGTTATCCCAGCGTCTCATAGCTCCGCCGAATACATACGATCCTGACAAAATCAAACCAGCGTAACCCTAGTATTCGTCGCAAGCATCTGTTTTCAATGCACAGTATACGGTTACCCTGTGCCTTGGCGAGGTGCTAAGTATATAAAGTAGTTCTAGTTTATAATTTATAATAGTTTATATCGTATAGATATAAGATAAAATACGACAAATTATTATCGCTTAGTCAAGGAACTACATTGATATGTGAACAAAATTTAATACTAATTTGACAAAAATTACTTTTAACCTTAATTGGGAAAACAATCGCATTAAAAATTAACTCAGGGCTAAGTTAAACTAGGATAACAATTTTAGGCTACCAAGAAGCAATTAACATTAAATTACTTGGCGAAACTTACTTGTTGTAGAATGGTGGGGTTTTTGTTAGGGTGAAAATAAGACGATGTAATAATATGGGAATTTCATTATTTTGATTGCTAACTTATGATTATTTTATCTGTCGAATGCATAAAGATGCCGAAAGATGAAAGCCGAGTCGTTAATGACGAAATAGAGACGAGATGTACAAAGTTTCAAAAATTCAAAGGGATATCGGTTCAAATATTTTGATATTGCTCTAAACCTCAAGGAAAAGCAAATGGATGGGCGTAACTATATATATACTTAGTGTAGCATATTCTTCTTTGGATGAAAATAATGTCATTGTTATTTTCAGCTGTATAAGTTTACATTTCGTGATGTGATTTAACCACTAGTGCCATATCCTACCGCCATTAAGCCGGTTGGTCGTCGCTAGCACGTATAAGTTTCGCCCGGATTGTAATTAGAATTTAATTCTCCATAAAGCGTCTTTCGGTGTTCGTGACAAAATTTATAATCGGCGCATTCGAGTCCGGGACTAAGTTTCGGCAAAGGGGCGTGGCCAATGTGACGCCATTTCCATACAAGGAACATTCTGCCTAAGACCACTGCAACGCACTTCGGAAGAGTAAACAATGAACAACTACCGATTATTAGATCTTGCCGAGCAATGGCAATTTGTCCAGTATGTTTTTAATTTGTAAATTAAAGTACTAGCGAGTTCCCGGCATGTGTTGCAGTTCCACTTAAAGAAAGAAAGTGTTTGTGTTTTAATTCAGTTTATTCAAGTGCTTTTGGATACAAAATATCTTTTGTTTCCGGTTTCCGAGATGTCGCTGTTAGTACGTATTTGATTCTTCTTTTTAGATTTACGATTTTTTTCCTTCACGGGTGTACACACAACAACTCACCAAAGTTTCATAAAAATCGGGTGGATGGTAAAGGAACGCATTAAGGACATACACACAAACAGTAATTTATATATATATATATATATATATATATATATACATAAGACCTACGGTAGGTTAATTGTAATATGCTTATAACCTTTGCGCAAGTGCAAACAATTTCTTGACAAAGTTTTATCGGAATCGGATTAACGGTATGGCAGTGCATAAGATTCGAACAAACAATCGAATCGGAAATCGTCGGTATAGTGGCATAAGGCGTCAATTCAAAAAATCTTGTTTTGTTATAATCGGTTTTAAAGAAAATCATGAAATTTAAATCTTTCTATTTGAATACCTTTACCAATACTTATTAAACTAACCACTTTATGAGATTTGAAATCATTTAAAAATTCAATTAAATTGCGTAATATTGATTTTTTATAGTGATTTCCGTCATAAAATCTATCTTGCACCATTCATAACTCAAAACCGCATATTTTCGACTTATCGCCTTTTGTCACTATGCTGACGATATAATATATAAATTTAAATAATCATAAAATTGTGATCATTAATATAATAATTTCTAATCATTTTCACTTGAAATCTTGTTTCAAGGAAACAAACAGAATATTCTGAGAAATGAAACTATAACTGTGTTACGAAATTTCACCGATTGCTTTTGTTTACGATACTATTACAGAAAAAAAAATATCTTGGAAACAATATGACTGATGATGAAATCACAAAGCTGGCTCTCAGAAATGAGCGTTCTTTCTTACGTATGACAGCAGTGTAGGCGAAAAAGGGTCTATCCCGAATATCCCAACACTGACTTATGACCTACTTCCATCGAATTACTCTAGTTCAATTGCTTTATCTCCCATTTTTTGCTAGATCGTATTAATAAAATGTCAAAAAATTTCTATGTGACAATGTTCCTTTTATAAATCACTACTTTTAATGTGAATTTGCAACCAGTTCACACATTTGTAATACGTAACACTATCAGCATACCCATCGTCGTTCAGAAAATTATCTTGTATGCAGTTGTGAGGAGAATACACAAATACTTAGTTGAACCCAAAGCAAGACTCAATTTAATATGAATAATATAAAGAAAACTTTAATGTAGGTTTTCATTTGATCCACGATAAATTTTCATATCTATTTTGGTAGGAAAAACTGTATAATCTAATGTAACTGACATTCTACTCCGGGTAAACAAGTCATCAATGCTAGTTATTCTCTTTTGCGTAAATCTCACAATGGAGTAATCTTTAGTTTTGCAGTTCCCACCATCACGCGCCACGGCCTTCGATTTTGTATCAGTAAAAGTTTCCCGTTGCATAAACAACGTGAAGTGTGATGTTTCAGTTTGTGCTGGGATTGTCTCGGGGACAGCTGTCAGAGACTCAGCGGCTTGCACTTTATAATGCTGATTGTTCCTAGTTTATGAAATAACTTATTGTCATTTGTATAAGTCCATTCGCTCGCCGGATGACGCCACGAATTTGGTAAAGGTGCCAAAGTTTGCCGTATTAGCTCCCAAGTCCGTCCGACAACTGGTCGGACTGACTTGAGTAGCTCTTCCAGCTCATTTGAAATTTAAGGACAATCTCAGAGGATTTGTTCAGCATCCTGAATTTTGCCACATATGCATGTTGGACCATTTACGATCCGTCCAAGCTTGAAGAGCCCGGTAGCGTCACTACCGTGCTCTGAAATGAACAGGCTCGTCCAGTGATTAGGTATTTACCCCTACGTAATATCCATTCTCGATTTGATCGTAAGAAAGAATTGATAAGCCTGAGGGTGAAGAAATTCCAGTAGGACGGTCAATTATGAGCTGGGATAGGGGCATTAGGAGTGACGTCAAAAGCCTTTTCCAAATACACGTCTAAAAGAGAGTCTCGGAAGGCCAAGAGATTTGTAGAAAAATATAACGGAATACAAATGATTGATTTCGAAGAACCCAATTTTTAATAATACATATCCGTTCCCAAATGTAGAGAATGCATACTCGTTATGGGGAATTTTATATAAAGACAAAAAAATACAGCTAATTAAAATCTCAACCAAGCAGAATACGTATCTCTACACTCTGCACTCAACCACGACAATCTGCAATTGTTCAAAATAACCATTTTATTTTATTTAATAAACGTTTTCTTTATTATCTATTTACCTTATACTGAATAGTGATTATCGCGTTATTTTGAACGCTAATAATATAAAGTCGATTATTTTCAAAGTTCATTCAGGTTTTTTAATTTCCATACATATTTTTATTTTTCTGTTTGCTAAAATAAAACGTGCTTACTCGTTGCCTGAAGGTGAATCTTATATAAGAATTTAACGTTAGGTGGTCTATTGCTTCTTCCTGTTTTTTTTTAACTTTCTACCTTGATATCATCTTAATTGGATATGCATACTTTTAACAGAAAGTTTTTTTTATCTCTGAATTAATATTTAAAGTTTGATAATATTTTTTGAGTTATTTTAGAAAAGCTTACTTCGAGAGCTTTCATACGTCACAGATTTCTCATGTATGAAATTTTAAAACCAATTTACAATGTTATTAATGAAAATATGTATTCTGTGTTAAAAAACGGTTAAATAAAATATTTTCAGTATAGTAAAATATGTAACAACAAAAATCTACATATTTTTTTCATTATTATTTCTCTATGATAATGAAAATCATTATTGCACAGTAATTATTTGGATAGTTATTTGATTCCAATGTGAAGAATATTAGGGTTTAAGACGTACAGTAACTAGTTGTTAGTTGATTTTTGATATACCCACTTCTATTTTTTGAGTGGCGAAGAGTAAGAGAAGGACTGGTCCTGAAACTAACTGAGGACTGAAAGGATTGGTTTATGTTTTTAAACACAAATCCGTAAATCGACTGAAAAATAACTAAAAATGAAAGTTTTTATTCAGGATTCAAAATGAGTAAGGCAAAAGCTCAATGACGATTTCCACGCAACACCAGGATCAGAGGATGTTAATGTAATTGATAAAACTATATTAAGATCGAAGAATATGTAAATTATTTTATTTACATTTGGTTATAAATTTAATGAATCTCTAGATTTATTTCCGTTGGGTCCGTGGAGCAGTGGTCAGAATTTTTGGCTACGGATGTTTCGAGTTCATGTCCCGGTATGTACAGCTTCATATATTGTTATTTAAATCCATTTATGGGATAAAACTCTCTCCCACCCATCCAATCCTAAAAACGGGGTGTAGCGAGAGAATTGAGTTCGGCTTAAACTTAATTCTAACAATTTACTTAAAAATTTTGTTTTCAATATTATCGTTGCAGATCTCGAGAAAATTTTACTGGCTAAAACGCGCAAGCATGTCAGACTGTTGATAGTTGCTCATAAGTTACATTTATAGAAGTCTGAATACGATTGGTATATGATCGTAAGACTATTATCACTTAACGACTTTGGGATAGATAAGGCGTTAGTTTACTCGTCGCTTTAACTTACGCTTTAGTTACAAGCGTAACAGATTGACATTAACATTTTTATAGTCAAAATTACAAGTTGAAGCCGACGTAATACGCAGGAAAACATAGGCTTAAACTTTAAAGGATAACGTAGATAATAGAACTTCCAATCCGTTAATCCCGGGATTTCGGGATTCACTGTAAATGCTAAAAAATAATTCATCTATCAAATTAAAATTTCCTGATTAACTACAACGTGTACCTCGGTGTGTTCATGTACATACATAGTTTTTTGGTTCTTCCGTTTATATCCCTGGGCACCGCAACACGAAACGAAACGCTGTGTTTCAGTCATCCATAATATGACATATGACTCGTTACATAACTCACAAAAACTAAAAACATGCATGCATGTGTAAAGTTATGTTTGCTCCCGCCCCGCGCTTCCATGCCTCGCTCTGACTCAACCAACCTTCGTCAATCATCGCGATTTTCATTCTCCATAAACGTCCGAAAATCGGAAATAACTTCTAATATGACAGTAAATGCATCCCGACTGCCCAACCTCGTCCTCAAAGGTTCATTAAGTGTCCATTATTATATTGTGCGATTGTAACAATCGCACCGCAGTTTCCGCACCGCGTACTTTTTTTTAAAGTTTTTCATGCGTACGACTTACGACTATGTTAATATCGCTCATCTGAAGGGTATTCGAGTAAGCATGAATATTGATAGGTAATATTTTTAAACAAATATACATTTATGAAAAAATAATGGTCCAAGCGCTTGCTGTTATTTCTCTTTCTCGCTCTATCACTTGTAAAGTGAAGGGCCCGAGTGACTACAACCTACTTGCGTATACGCAAGTTAGGCTGTGTGACAGAGATAGAGGTAAATCCACCGTACGCCGATGCTAGGTAATTTTTTTTGTTTATATTTTTTAATCGGTCGAGTTACGCCCCACGTGGATGGTGAGAATGAATAGCTTTTACACTAGGTGTAGGATTCCCGGGCTAGGCCTTATTTCTCCTTTCATCTCTGGGAATTTTAGTGTTATAAGTGTAGGTCTCTGTGGGTGGTGAAAATCTTGATGGTGGTGACATTGATCGTTGATTCAATAACCTCGAGCTGATCGTGTGTGAGAGAATTGGGCTTACATATATTTTTTTTTTTTTTTTTTAATATATATGTTGTCAAATTTTTTTTGGGGGGTTGCACATATTTGTGCAACGCTGACATATTCTTTTGGCCTCTTAATTTTTTTATTATTTATCCTCGAGAGGAGGTCGAGCGATCAATGTCCCAGACGGTCTGGATGTTCTCTCTTCGGAGTCGTGGAGTCATCTTCTTCTTTCTTCTGCTGGTTCCGGTCCAAGCCGCACGTCAGTCAGATGAGCTGTAGGGGGGGAAGAGAGGACTCAGGGGGGTTTAAGCAAAAGGACCTTGCGGGGTCTGACAAAATATGTCGGAACGTTAACGTCATAATCTAGAAGAGATTTGATGGTCGGGTTATTGTGGCCTTTCATGTCGCTGTAGAATTTCTTCGACAGCTTCACTATGTGGTCCACGAGGGGGTCTATTTTTAGGTCGCTATGTAGTGTCTTGTTACGCACAAACCACGGCGCATTCGCGATTGTGCGCAACGTTTTGTTTTGGATCGTTTGCAGGATTTTAATCCGACTGGCGGTCGTGTGGCCCCATATGGGGGCCCCGTACGTCATAATCGGTCTAGTGATCGCGGTGTAGAGGAGCAGCTTGCTTGTTATGGCAAGTTTGCTCCTCTTGCCTATCATCGGGTACAGTCTGCCCGTGACTTGTGCGGCTTGCTTCCGCTTAGCATTTATGTGCTTGTGGAAGTTAAGCCGCTTGTCCAGCGTGAGACCTAGGTATTTTACCGTCTTGGTCCACGGGACTACCGTGTCATGGACGCGGATCGATTGGAGGTTACGGATGTGGCGATTATTTCGGCGGCTGAACGTAATCGCCGCACTCTTCTCTGGGTGGAGTTTTATCCGCCAGTTATCGCACCACAGAGAAATCTTATTGCTCATACCTTGTACGAGTGCAGAGGCTCTGTTTCTGTTGGCTGATCTGGCTAGGATCGCCGTATCGTCTGCGTATTGCGCTACGATTGTGTGCGCGCCGCTTTCCGGTAGCGGGATGTCGTGCGTGTACAGATTGTACAACAACGGCGACAGGGCCGACCCCTGCGGTACGCCGGCCGTGGGGGTGCGGATGGATGATTTAATCCCGTTGAATTTAACGCGGAACCGTCTGTCGGTTAGGAATGAGTTTAACAGTGTCAGCATGGGCGTATCGAGGCCGGCCTCGTCCAGCTTCACTATCAAACCTTCCGTCCATACCTTATCGAAGGCTTTCGCGATGTCGAGAAACAGGCCTGTGGTGAAGTGACGGCGGTTAAAACCGTCCGTGATATATTCGGTTACTCTAAGTAACTGGTGATTCGTCGAATGAGCTGCGCGGAATCCGTGCTGCTCGTCCGGGATGAGTTTAAGGTTATTCGCGGTTGCTTCTAATCGGGTTTTAATAACTCTTTCTAACAGCTTGCCCATTGACGGGAGCAAGCTGATCGGCCGGTGATTTTCCGGTTTCGAGTGATCTTTGCCGGGTTTGGGCAAGAGGATTACATCCGCCACTTTCCATTTTGCGGGAAAGTATTGGAGCTCTAGGCACGCATTGATAATCTTTGTTAATGCCTCCACACCGTTCGCGGGTAGGTGTTTGAGCGCATTGTGGCTGATCTCGTCATTTCCGGGCGCTTTCCGGTTTGCGAGTCGTTTGATGCGTTTTTCGATCTCGTCCGTGGTGGCGGGGTCAATCGGAGCGGGTGGTTGGGAAGCCGTGTTAAGGGGTTCCGTCCTCGCGTCCGCGATCTCACAGCAAAATAGCGCGTATTGAAGATTAATTCTATCGATGTGAGTTTGAATTTTTCTATTCGTCGCGTCGAAGTCGTTCGGCGAAAATTGACGTTCGAGCGAGTCCGCGAATAGTTCGGCTTTGTCTTCTGCCGTATATACCAGACCGTTCTGGCCAAGAAGCGGGCGGTTTGCGGGTTTATTTGACCGTAGCAATTTACTGAGGGTCCAGAATGGCCTTCCTCCTTTTTCTAGCTCTCTCGTCTTTGTTGCAATTATTGAGTCGTGGTGGTCTCTAATTTTTAATCGAACCAGCGCAGCTAGTCGGTTTTGTTCCCGTCTAGCGTTCGGGTTCGCGTGTCGTTGCCATTCTCTTCTGGCGTTGTCTCTGTCCGTGATAAGCGTTTGTATACTTATCGGGACGTCGGGCCTGTGTCCGTCCGCGGGGATAAGGGACGTGGCCGAGGCAGTCGCGGCGCGAATATGATCCGTTATAGCTTCTACAGCGGAATCGATATCGCGCGTATTCGATAATTGATTTGGGGTCGTTAAATTATCTACGATGTGTGTTTCGTAGTTTTCCCAGTTCACTCGCGTTCGGGCGGTGTTTGGGGTGGTTGCGAGAGGATCGAGCGGATCGCAAAGATAGAGAAGTAACGGTCGATGGTCAGAGTTAAGCTCTTGCGAGACCGTTATGTCCGTGATATATATCGTATCGATTAATATCGCGAAGTCTATGATGTGCCCGCGCCCGTGGGCGTGATAGTGAGTTGGCTCATGCGGAGCCGCGATGACTGCGTGTCTATCTAATGCGAATTTGCTAATTAGATTACCGCGTGCGTCTGTTAGGTGACTGTTCCAGTCCGAGTGTTTTGCGTTAAAGTCCCCGGCGAGGATAGTCGAGGGGATGTTCGGGTCTAGCAGATTGTCTAAATCTGCTGCCGTTAGGAGTCGCTGATGGCGTGCGTAGATCGAGACGAAGTTTACGAGACCCCCGTTTTTGGTCTTTATTACTATCGCGGTTGCTTCTATCTGAGACGGAAGATTACTCGGACGTGGTTGCGCTTCGCAGTGTTCTATGCATGATTTTACAAAGATAGCGGTTCCGCCACCGCGTCCCGTAGTACGATCATTGCGGTATGTCGTGTACCCGGGGAAATTAATCTTATCCGCGGGCTTTAGAAAGGTCTCACAGACAAGGAAAATGTCGATGTTGTGAGCCTGGAAAAATTGACGCGTTTCTAAACCGTCGTGACGTATCGTTCCGGCGGCGTTCCAGAACGATATCTGTAGTGACGTGGGATTGATTTTACGGTTATTGGCCATTGTGGGCCGCAAACGGAGTCTGGAGCTCAGCGCTCGCTCTCGCGAGCACTGCATTCATGCCCGAGTGGGCAGAATGGAATGTTGAGAGAGCGTTCTGAACGCCGGGATCGGGTTGCCGGATGAGGTTGTCCAGGACCTGCTCTCGGAGTGAGATCTGGGGGGTGGGAGGGAGAGGGAGGGAAGGTTGGCTCAGCAGTTCAGAAGGTTGGTCCGGGTGTTCCGGGCAGCCTCTATAGTTGGCCGGATGTGCGCCTCCACAGTTGGCGCAGGTGGCGGGGCCGTCTTCTCGGGAGCGGGTGCAGTCCGAGGACTTGTGTTCGTTTCCACAGCGGATGCATTTGGGCGGGGCATGACATCCGCTGCTAGAGTGGCCGAAGGTCTGACAGTTGTGACACTGTCCCGGTGTCACCTTCCTGCGGAGGGTCTCAACTTTGACGTTGAGACCCATCAGACGTGTCACATCGTAAATCTCTCGTCCTTTGGTGGTTTTTTCAACGTCTACCAGCATCATCGGTATCGGGGTTCGCGCCTGCCCCTTGTGCATCCTCTGCACCTTGATGACGGGGTAGTTTCTGGCCAAGAGGTCCGCCATCATGTCCGCCTCCGAGACCGTGTCGGAGACTCCTCGGAAAACTACCTTGAGTAGTTTTTCCTCCGGTAGGGCGTAGCAGTGGAAGGGGATATTTCTGCCATCCAGGAATGCTATGGCCTTTCTGTAGTCTGGAATAGAGCCCATCTCTATTCTGATCGCCTTTTTTAAGTCCTTTGCACTGGCGATTTTTACTCCCGCCAGTGTGAGGTCTTTGTAAATCGTGACATAGTGGCTCTTATCGTGCAGGATGATCGGCGGAATTTTCGTTTTTTGTTGAACGGTGCTGTCTGTCGTCGTGGTAGTTGGGGTGGGATCAGCTCGCTTGCGCTGTGCCGGTGGGGACACTGCGCTGGTCGATGCGAGAGGCGATTGCGGGTCCCGGGGGCGTTTTTGGCGGACGACTTGCGTCCACTCTGTTTGATGTTTATCCTCTCCGCCGTCGTATAGATGGGCTGCGGGGGGTGCCCGGGTGATCGCTGGGGTCTGCGGCGGGGATGTAGCTCCTTCGGAGTCCGAAGTGCTCTCATACTGCGTCGGGGCGTGTGCATCTATCGTGTCTCCGGATGCAGGCAGGATCTGGCGTTTCCTCCGTAGTCGCGGCTCGCTGCGGCTCCGGCTGGCTCTCGGGGGGGACTTCTGTTCCGAGAGGAACACCGACGCAATCACCTGTAACATCATCATGATAGAAAATGGCGACAGGTTTTGCCGCCCTTTGCTGTCGGGCTTGATTATGGCTTTCAATTTAGCCATTGGGGATGTAGGATGGCTCACGAAGTCCGAGTCATCCATCCAGCGCTCATCCCTCGACATGCTGGCCAGAGTTGCCTCAATGACCGACATCGTAAGGAGAGCCATGGTGGTTGAACTTCGGTTTGGTTCGGTAGCGGTGTGGGATCTAGGGTGCGAGGGAGGGGTATCTGAAAGAGACAGAATTAGCAAGAAAAAACGATAGAGATGGCGAAAGCAAATGCGATAGCGATAGCGAAGGAGAAGCCCGGACTGTGGTTCGGCTACAATCAACGACTATCCACTCGGTAAATAACCGCGGGTCTGTCGGATTAAGCTTACACACTATCACGGGTGGTTTCTCGTCGTGGATACGAAAAACGATTTGCGTGCGTGCGGCGGTGTACTGCTGGCGGCGATGGGCTTTGACTCAATCTACTTGCGGCGCTGGCTGTAATCTCGGCAAAAGCGGCTGCGATGCGGCGAAAATTTCGATCGGCAATCTAGTTTTCGGCAATGGCTGGCTTATGCTGCGAGTTTCGGCTGGCGGCTTGTTGAGAGTTCAAAGTTTGTTTCGTGGCGCTGGCAGGAAAGGCGGCGACGGCAGGCGGTGTACTGGCAGAGTCAGTGAAATCGGTAATCCGTATAGTCAGCAAGGCGGCAAGAGAGATCAGCTGGTGATGTGCTCAGGTCGGGTGCAGAGACGAGAATAAATATGAATATATTGTAGTCTCCATCCTTCTCATATTTTATAACAGGCGTTCTTAACCAATTTGAAATGGAGGACAAATTAGCACCGCTTCTTAAATAAATGGAAGACAATATTTTAAAGTCAAATTGAAGGACATGTCCTCTTTTTGGATATCATTTGGTAAAACCTACCATAGTAATGCAAAAAATAATATAACATAATTTTGATCATTATCAAACTTGAATTATTGAGATTTTGTACATTTTGAACTGAGTCAGTTCAAGTCCATTCGTGCGCTCGAATGCCTGAAGATGCCAAAAGGCGAAACACGGGTTGTTAGTGACAAAATGCATGGAAGTGTACAAAATCTTAATAATTCAAGTTTGATATTGAAATTCCATCAAGCACCCTCAGTCGATGTCTTGAATTTGATCATTATGTTTTTTTTTTTTAATATGTTTCTCTTTTTTTTGTAAATGATTGTTTGATTTTAAATCAACAAAAAAATATTTAATCATGTATATATTCCAATTCAAGCAATAATGGACGCAAATTATATTTTAAATGTATCACATGAAATTACACTTCCCGGATCCCGGAAAACCGGGACTGAGAAATCCTGAATTCCGAAAACCAGGGATCGTAATAAGGACCCGGGATTGAGTGCCGTAGTAGGTAACAATTGTACCTATAGTATGTTTATATATGTCAAAAAACTTAGTTGGTAGCAACGTTAAATTTTATGATTAAGTCGTAAATTAAGTGATTTACTACTTGATTATTAGTCTATACATTTAAATCTAATATGGCGGCAGAAAACGTTTTTCCCTATTACTCCTGGGTGTCGCTGTCATTCCATCTCATGGGAAACTGTAATGTTCTATACATGCGATGTATTTAATAAGAGATAGGTAGGTAACGTGAAAGTACGGAGGTAACAAAAGAAGCTATTTTTTTAAAACTTATTGGTTAAAACATTAAAATTGATAACTTAGTTATTTCACTGGCTGTGTTATTAATTGTGTTCCACTTCTTTGAGAAGTATCTTAGACTAATTATATAGTAATGCTATTTATTTATAAGGTAAACAATGATTCTAATGCTCGACTTAAACATGAAGGGTGGGGTGCGTTTATTTCCTTCTACTGGATGTAGGGAGGAGGTAAAACATAACAATAATATTAGTAATTACTATATCACAACTAATTACAAAATTAATTACTAGTATTTGATGGTGAAACTCTCAAGGGAAATAAAGCTGATAGTGGTGAGCCACTTGTCCTAACACCTGTGAAGCACGTGTGAAAAAACTATGTCGGTCCTGTAGTATGTAGGACTTTTCCAGTCAGTTGCATTCTCACATAATTTTTCAATCAATTTAGAAGTTCGAAGAAAAAGAGAGCTATTTGCTAGAAGTTATAATTATTTTACTTTAATAACACCATCCAAACTTTTTTACCGCTCCCGAAGTGAGATTATTTGCGATCGATTATAACCAGTCATCGATTCATATGATCTATATCGAGTATAAAATTGTATTATAATCTACCGAAATATTAGAAGATTTCAAATTTGAATCTAAAAAATTTTCACTCTCAAAATAAAACCAACAACATAAAATTATTCCCCGAAAGATTCGTTGGAAGACGTAATAAGCTTTTCTTAAGTGGCAGTGTTAATAAATAATATTTAATGTTTTTTTTTTTAAATTTCGTGTACAAAAATTAAAGAACGTAATTAAAAATGGAAACAGATTTCTTGTTAAAACTAGGGCATTCAATACCGGACCCGTTTTATGGTCCCGGGATTTTGGGATTCAAAATTTTCTTAGTTTAATTGGTGTTAATTTTGATGTTTTAAATTAAATTTTTGGAATTGGAATTGGTAAGTGATTTTATATTTTGGTCATGAGAATGGATTTTTTATTCATTAGACATTAATTTTGTATTTACTGAAAAGGTTTTGTTTTAAAATTTACTGGAATTAGTTTTTCCATAAAATAATGCAAAAAAAAAAAACAATAAATTAATTTGTTATTATTGTCAAAGTTATCTGTTCCTGTCTACGACAGCTACAAAATATGAGAAAAGAAGACAATAGTTCATATATGCATTAATAATATACCTAAGTATAATAGAAAAATATGCACATAAACAATCCAACGTACACGTTAAAGTTAATCAGGAAGTAAATAATTTGAAGAATGAATTATTTTTTAACATTGACGGCGAATGTCTTAATATCAATCCCGGGATTACTTCATTCACCAATTGACCGGGATCCCGGGATTGGAAGCCCTTGTTAAAATAATCTTTACGCAACGTAGACGATACGAAACTTTGTTTGGAAAATCAAAAGATTGACCAACAATTTTATTCAATTTTACATCAAACGAAAACTTTGAAGGAAATACTTCCTAGTAAATAATGAAGTCAAGGTAGAACTTTATCTGACTTAAAGAATCTTTTAAGCTTAATAAACCAATTATATAAAATTACAATATTCAAAAAAAATACATCAAAATATTGGACTGATATTGTTAGTAAAAAAAATGATAAATCTGGTAGTTCCTTGCATAAGTCTCAATCTAACAAAACCCTGTGATTTTTTATGTAATTATGTACAAAATAGTATTAGTATTATAACAACTACTTAACTGCATTTTAATCTACTAAATTATTTAAATATATTCTGTTATAATAAACGCTTTGAATTTCAAATATTCATTAAATACAAATATTCAATCCTAGGAATATATTGGATTGGAATCCCTCCTAACGAATCAATATCTAAGCGACTCAGTCTAACGCACATCTTATGTCACTCAAACAAATCAAAAATTTAAAAAATCATTTATTTTTTTCAACCCTGATTCTAAAAAATATATAGATTAAAAAATGTTCAGTTAAACAATTAATTAAGTGATCGTGAATTTTTATAAAACATGTAGGGATACATGAATTTGCGGAATGCGATATTTGAGGAAAAGTTTTGTATTATGCCAGGGCATTACGTCGTGTCAGCGAAATTTATAATAGTTGTTAAAGAGAAAAAATCCATAAAATGACCCATATATAGAGTCATCACTTAAAATAACAGTGTTATAGAATGTGGTATTCCTAAATAAGTGATTGTAAGAGAACACCAGAATTATCAGTCTGCCGCCACTCGCCGAGCGTGAAAATCTATTCTGAACTGAATTATCGACATCATCATCCGTCGTACTGTTTAATCGCATCACGCACTCAGCATTTGATTCATATTCTTAAAACATAATAAGGAATCAATATTAAAATTATGTCCAAGATAATGAATGCAGTTTCAATAATTATTGTACGTTACCTTTTTTGGATTTTCAGGTTTTTTTTAAGTCTGCATCTAGATAATTTTAAATGCTTTCAGGTTTAGTATCTGCATTGTTGTTCAAATATACTTACTTATTTATACGTTAAATATTTTCTTGAGCAATCAGATATACAGCTGGAAATTGACGGTTTTGTGATATGACTCACTAAAGTTTTGACTCGTCTAAGCTGACTTGTAAAAAAATTATGGCTATTAATTTTTATTACTTTTTTAGTGAAATATGTGATCAATAGTTTAAAGTTTTAGAATTAAAGTTTTTTTTGAAAATTATTGCAAAATAATTTATAGCTTGGAACGATAATTTGACAACTCTCTATGGAACCGGCAACTTTGTATGAATACGCTTTCAAAAATAAGTAATAAAAAAGTAGACTAGTTTGAGTATGATAAAATTATATATTCGTAGGCAAATGCGAATAAGCTGCGAATAAAATAAAACGGATGTTGATTGTCTAGTACATATAAGTTTTATACTCCAGGTTTGTAGAAGAGTAGTAAACAGCGTTGGATTTTGTGGCGGTGTTCACGGACTTAAATCACAGTACGGACAGTCTTATAAATTGATTTTTTAATGTATCTATGGATTTTTGTTAATAAGTAATAATTTCCAAAAATAGAAGACTTTAGGAACGATAAATGTGTGTGGTATTTTGAGTCCATCCCATTCATCCGATTCTAAAAACTGAGCGTAGCTAGAGGGAATAGCTAACAACAGTTCTGAATTGTTAATTTCCGCAAACCGACATATTCATATGCCGTCATACATAATAATTCAATCCATCGTCTCTCATATAAATTGGCTGCTTTCCATTCTCAGGGTCACAGATTAGTCACTACAACTCTAAGTAAATTTAATTTTGAAACCGAACTAAGCATTATTAAACAAATTGCCTCTAATAATGGCTATGAGGCGTCTCTTATAGATAGTCTTGTATCAAAAAACAAATTAAAGTAGCAGAAAACATGCTATATTTCGGGAACTTGTCCAAAGACATAGACCAACCTAGGAATTGGCGTAGAATTAGATATTTAGGTTGTACAAGCTTTAAAATTAAAAAACAATTCGCTGATAGTGTTAGACCGACTTTCTATTGCAACAATTCGTTAGGCAAATTACTTCAAACAATAGCAAATTACAACAAATCTGGCATTTATAAACTACAATGCAATGATTGCCAACATTTCTATGTGGGTAAAACCTCACGTACATTAGATATGAGAGTATCAGAACATTTACCTGTTTTTAGATAAAAAAAGATGCTTCGACATTCGCAAATCACTTGTCATTGGAGAAACATATGTTCAATGCGGATAATAGGGTTAAAATGTTGTATCAAAACATGGGGGATCATAAATTATTTTATCAAGAAATTTTGGAAATTAATAGAGCCCGGTTAAATTCCTTACCAATTCTGAACGAACAGCTGAATCTTCCAAACTCTCCGTTGCTGTATCCTATACATGAATGATTTCGTAAAAAAAAATGATGCCACTAAATGTGGAATGATTGTATATATTTATCCTTTCGTCGAATTGCATCCCGTCGAAACCCACAATGCTATTATAATTTTAAAATCACTGGTAATTCTAATATTAGTTGGAAAGCGGCAATTCGCCACTCAATTAATGCGTTTTGCTTACACAACAAGGATTAAGGCGATTCTCGAGATTTTAACTCAGGTATCAGTGTGGATACTAGACTTATAATATTTTATCTCGTAAATAATATTTATCGTCTTTGTATCTTGTATATAAACATTAGACACTGTTTACTGTTTATCGATTCGAGTCCATTTGTGCGCTCGAATGCCTGAAAAGGCGAAACCCGGGACGTTAGTGACAAAATACATGAAAGTGTACAAAATCTCAATAATTAAAATTTAACTACAGTCCTTTCCTACTATCGCTACTCTCTTCGCAACTGAGTAACAAGCAGTTCTTTTAGAAAATTTTTTAGACACCTCCATTAGCAGTCCATATGCTCCACATTGGGAGCAGGCATGGTAAAATAAAATATTATCAAGTAAAGGATAAAACTGTTTTTTATTCAAACTTGCACTTACTCTAAGCTGGTTACAGAATCAAAGTGTTAGGTATAAAATAAAGAGAGCATTTAATAAAAAAGGCCAATAAAGTAAACAGCCTTAATCTAGAAATGAAAATGATACTACATTTTTTTCCGAAAATAATCTCTCTCTCAATTATGTAAGTGGATTTGTATTGCGCAAGATAACAGCGTAGTATAACAGACGGTCGTTAAAGAAAACCATACACACAACTCAAGAGGTTTGGTAACCCTTGCTTTTCTCTGACGTGTGACCCTGTCACCTAACTGCTTTGACCTAAGGGTTAAATTAGTTACCAGAATAGCTACGCGTGGCACAACGGACAAGATGGAAACCACATTTTTCCACATGTTTATTAAGGTCAGTGTTTTGCGGTCGTATGAAATTATTTCGCTTTAATTTGTATAAACATATATTATTTATAAGGATGTTTTTAGTGTGTTGGATTCTAACACAAATTTTCGTTTATTCGGTATTCGAATATATTGGGCCCTTTTTAACTATTTGGTATTTGAATACCTTACCGTTTTCATGCTAAAAGATCCTTTCGGATCTCATGCAGTCACATTTCGTTACCGTGTGGGTTTTGTCATATAAAAGCATTTACAAAGCAAAACATGGTTTCATTAAGTATTACGTAATTACTTCATGTATAAAACATTAAATACATATCAAACTAAAGATGCAAGAATCGAAATTCTTCTTAAATCAACAGGTTCGAGACGTTTCTCGGTACCGTTTGAAACACAACGGTTGCTTACGGTAGGTCATGCATCTTGGATTGTAACTATACTAAAATATAATGTGAGAAGACCCGAATCAAAAAGAGGCGAATGGTCGGTTATCGACGTCCTGGAAGGTCTGGGATCTCAAACAAACACCATTTCAAATCCGGTTCAACTCTTATTTATTTTAATCGAAGATGTAGTGGTTTAAAATACACAAAAATAATTCCTAACACATAAAATTGAGTCTACATCTACATTTACTTAACACATGAATTTGCTTTTAAGTTATAATGCATGTGACACGACAAACGATTTTAAATTAAGTCCAATTTCAAAACAAACACAAACAATCCACAACATCAACGGTGCCAGCCAAGGAGGACGGCGGCTCGCCCGGCTCGAAGGCTGGCAAACGACTCTGACAAAAATCAAAAGTCGGACTCCCGCACCGTCGGAGCCACCCCTTTCCGTCAAAAATGGATTCGTCCAGCGAACGTGTCGGCCGGCTATTGACTGATCGTCCTTCACGACAAGAGTCGGGTCGATTTTTACGAATCATTGTCATTAACGCGGTGCGTTCTCAGTTATGGATCCTAGTAAAACTTAACATTAACAATAAAACCAGGGTGTGTTAAATGTTGTCTTTTTCGATGGTAAAATTGACGAGGTTTTCAAACTATGATAAATTATACAAAGAAGACTTATTGTACTTTTAATTTTTTATTATACATAGAAATATTTTTTGTTTATTTTTTGTTCAGTAATTGAAAAAAAAAAAAGAATTGGAGTAATTCGACGCAGCTGCAAATTTTAAATATAGGAATACAATATAGTGGTATTGTAATGAGTATTTATATTATCTCTATCTAGGAATTGACATAAGTGGGAAATTATGAAGTTGTGAATTATTATAAGATATCAGTTGTTCAGAATTTGAATAATTGAATTTTTTGTTATAAATGAGCTCGTTTTCTTACAAATTTTGATGTTTTATCAAATTATTTTCTTAGTGTACATAATGTTATAAATTATTTAAAATAGAATTTATTATTATTTTAATACCTCAGAAACTATTCGAATAGTTTCAGTTTTGCCATTCAATGTCCAATCCCTAGTGTGTTCTCATAAAACACACGTAAATAGCTTTAAAATACGATAAAATTTTGATTTACACATAGCTATGAGTTACTATAAAGTGTGACACAGCCTGGTTTTTGTTAAGTATAAGTGTAATTAGTGTCCAGAACCGAAATCGCCCAGCGGCAACAGCAATAATTCGCAGAATCGGCCATTTATTGTTACCATGCGTTCAATAGCCGCCGGATACGGGTGGACGAGTCCATTTTGACGGAAAGAGATAGCTCCGACGGTGCAGGGAGTTTTTTTTAATTGTATTTGGAGACAGTCGATTACGATCTGCCGAGCGGGACGAGCTGCGCTCTCGTGGCGGAGGTGACGTGACGATGTGAATTGTTTTTTTTTTTTTTGCATTGGACTTAATTTAAAATCGTTTGTCGTGTCATTTGTATTATAACTTAAAGTAAATTCAGTTGCTAAGTAAATGTAAATGTAGAATCAATTTTATGTGTTTGGATTTATATATTTGTGTAATGTAAACCACTGCATCTTTGATGGAAAAATAAATAAGTTTTGAACAGGATTTGAAATGGTGTTTGTCTAAGATCACAGCCTTTTCAGGACTCTGGATAACCAGCCGCTCGCCTCTCTTCGATCCGGGGTCTTCTCAAGTGATCTTATTCATCAACAACTATTTTAAAAATACTGTTATAATAATATCTGATAATATAAATAATTAATATCTGCTCTGAGCATGTCAATTTTTTAAAATAGCCTACAGGAAAAATGATAAATTTGACGAGAAATGCTGAAATTGTCTTTAAAACAAGTGCCACACAAAAGCAAAAAAAATTGTTATTTAGGTGTGTTATTGTTAACGAATTGTTTGAAAGCATCGCCAATTCTAGAGAAAATATTTCGAAAACAAATAATGAACGCAATATACGAAATAAGAGTGCAGCAGTGTGAAATTATATCAAAAAAATTATACATTTGAAAAAGATTATGCTTTAAGCTTTATTCAATGCAATCTTTATTATATATTTCGGTTCATATAATGTTTGATAGTCTATAATTTAATTATTCACTTTCGGAACCTAAAAGCCGAGGAAATCCTGTGTGAAATCAAGTTATCAAAGGTCTATGCCATTTACATATCGACATTAATTAAGTTCTGGGGAATTTATTGTTTCAAATATGTACTAAAATAGATAACGAATGCATGCTAACATAACATTGAAAATCCGGGAAAGATTGGTGTAAAGTACATAGCATGAATTTTTGTTTATTAAACTTTTTAGTGCCAGGAAAATTTTACTCGGTTGACACTTGTAGGTTAGCTATTTTTGGAATGAAAAATCATACCTCTCAATTGACGGAACGATAGAATTCTACACTACAAAATAAGTCAAAATAAATGTTTGATGGCTCACTATGACGATGATGAGAACTCACGAGTTAACTTGTCGATGGTCTGACGCTACATATAGGATTTGGCGAGTTAGCTCGCTCATGCCACTCTAGAGCTTAAATCAAATAATTGATACTGTTGTTGAGTGATCATTTAGTAATCACAGACATGAATGTTTGTGATGTCTAAAATTTCCCTTCCACCTATCCAATCCTAAAAACGGAAAAATTCAATTGCAGTTTCCATGAGTTTGAGTATCAGTACTGTAATGTTGAAAAATGGCTTTTTAACCGATTTCTGAATTTGATAAATGTGTTATTTGCATTCGAACCCACCTATAAAATACTCGAAACAAAACATAGTAAAAAAGAATACCTTGCTATAAGTTCTAATATAAAATTTAAATTTATAGCACTGTTATTCCACTGGTTGCGTTGCAAAATGTGACACTTGTTTTGCCTCTTTGAGAATCATATTCAGACAAGCTGTATTATAAGATAATTTATTTCTAAGGTGAACAATGATTCTAATTTTTAACATATAAACGGTGGAGTGGGGCACAAACAATATTAGTACTCATTGGCATAAAGCTATAGTATTATGGTAGTAAATGCTCTTATTTATGTGATAAAAATGTTAGTTTTCTTAAATTATTACTTAAATGCAAACACCAAAAGAAAAATAAAGTATTATGAATTCTCTATAGTCTAACGCTAAGATTACAATAGCGAACAAAAAAAACACATTGCAGTCGTATGTAGTAACGATCATTGTGTGACGTTTCATCGAACGTCGCTTTAAAAATCTGTGTTTTAAAAGTATTTAAAAATTGAATTTGTTTGAACACTGTTTTCAGTAATTAAAGTATGCTATTTCAATTCATACAAATAAAAAAATGACTAAATAAATTCCGTTTATAATTTAATATTTTTTAAGCCATTCCCGCAGTGTATATGGAGTTAGGATTACAATGTCTTATGTTATAATACATCCTATTCAATCAAAAACACGTCCTCAAATAAGATAAAACTTGAAAACAACTACTTCATTGTTTTTTCACCATGATCGCAATCAAAATTGAATTACATATATGAGTCGTAATTCGTAATGGAGCATTTCAGTATAATTTGAATTGTTGAGATTTTGTACAAGTGATTTCAGTAGAAGTTGTTCAACGACAAGTAGTAAGTCACAGGACATCTATCTTCAGAGAGAATAAATTAATATACTATAACAAAAGGACTCGATGTTAACAGTTCTTTTAGTGATATTTTCAAAGGACACGGAAACATCACGGACATCCAAGGCGTTGAATGAAAATTCATAAATCAATGTATGAAAGTAAACATTTGATAATTGTTTATTCCCTTGACCGCTCAGAATGGTTAAGCTCGAGAGCATTGAACACTTGAATATGGTACTAGTTTATTTCAATATATTCCTTTGATTTGATGGCAAAAATAAAAATACATCATTTTTTATCTATAGATATATTTAGCAGGGTTCTGTGATCTCGTTGTAAAAGTTTTTCCCTAGCAATCACGTAGGTGGGACAAAGTCAAAATCTCATTGAAATTATTTAAATTTGTGATCTTGGACATCTTTGCTTGTGATGTCTCTCCTCTTCGAGTTGATATCGAGAAACTTATATAAATTCTCATCGAGTTTATCTCGTATAATTTTCAAAAATATTAGATTATAAAAAAAAATCTTAAATATTTCGCAAATTTTAAGTTACGTAATATTTTATGATGGCATTTTCAATGTGTGTCTGAATTCTCCGAAGAATGAAACTTTACTTTAAAAAATTGAGACAAAAAAATAATCTACGCTTTTTAAAATACCCGGAGTAAAATTAAAAATATTTTTTTCCCTCTTTCAGTCAGCAAAAGTTGTAACGAAGCATTTCTCATTATTTATTACCATCTGCAGTGGAATACATTCTTAACTCTTCCTTATAGCACAATAGCGAGAAGCTTTTGCAGAAAAATACTTTATAAAGATTCCATAATGGCCGAAATACGAAGCTTTTAACCTTTTGGCTTACCGAGTGGCAAATAATATAAGCAGCAACTTAAATCATTTTTAATTACAAAATTCAAAAATATATATATATTTTTTTTGTTAAATTCAGCGATATACTTAAACATAATACAACTATCTCGAATAAGTATTTATAAACATGTAAATTTTAAATCTATTATAAAAGTTGTTAAAAAATAGTTCATAAAGAATTAGCACTCAAGTATCGTAACTCTTTAATTTTTTGGAAAACTAAGAAAAACCATTTTCATGCTAAGGGAAAAACTTTGGAATAGACGCCTAAATCGTGATAAGTAAACACACACTGGTAGCCATGGCAATTTAATGCTGCATTCTCATTGGCTGGAATGGATATTATTAGTTTAGACTATTATAGGGCATTGGAGAATATATGTTTTGAAAATGAGCAATATTTTCACATTGATTTTTGATGAAGTCGAGAAAGATATTTTATAATTTATATGGTAGGTTACACGAAGAATAATGCATGCTGCATTCATAACATATTTTTTGCATATGCTGGAGATTATGAGTTTTGATACTAGAACCCTGAAATAATATTTAAAACTGATTTTATATTAAGTGAGTAAGCTAAAAAAAATTTAAATGTATTGATAAAATGAAAATTGCTCAGTAGTCAGTTTAATAATTTTGAATATAAATTTTAATTGTTTTCATTCAATTATGATAAAACAAACATTTGAATCAAGCAAAAATACATATCTATATATTTGTGATATTAGTAAAATGTCACTACACTGGAAATTATTGAAGAATAACTTTATGAAATATTTTGAAAATAAGAATATATTACTTCTCGGTTTGAAGTGTTTTTTTCCTTTCAAATAATTGCAGTAGGTATGAAAGATTTTGCTGAATAAGAGTACTATAGTAATTTTGATTTAAAAAACAAACATTGATCTTTTCTATGCAATGCTGAACAAACTATAAAATAGATTAAACTGACATCTGCTTGTCATGTCAAAACCAATAGAAGTTAAGCCCTGGTGTCATAAAATTACAGTTTATTTTACCGGAAAATTCCGGTTGAATGCGTCCATTTTCATTCATTTGCTCAGTTATAAGTCAAGTAAAATCGCAATTTAAATTTCAGATGAAGCCTTATAGTGAAGTTAGTTACTTACAAAATTCGTATGTAGTGTTTAGTTATTATACATTGGTTATAATCTTTTTTATAGAAATTAAAAGGGATACCAACTTTTAGATTTTTATTACGTGTTACTGTATGCTCGATTTTAAAGGGTTAAAAGAAAAATAACTGTAACATTTTTGTGAAGAGAAAATCCCTTAGTGATTTTCGTGCCGATTTACTTTACAAGTCATAAGAGGGAGATGGGCAATCCGTGAGAAAAAGATATTACTTTTTCATTGACCTCACAAGATCGTTAAGGCATAGTTGCTTTCTTTCATTTAACGGTCGTATCCAAAACCGAATGCGATTCGGTTTTGGATACCGAATACGGAAAACCAAATAGCTCGTTTTAAAAAGATCAAATGTAAAAATTTTATCTTTACTGAAAGATTGCTCCTTTATTTTATTTTTTATTTTTAAAATGAATATGTAAATAGCTTAAATATAAATTATATGAAATTAAATCAAATCGTATCTATAATCCTAATAAGGAGAAAAATAATTTTTTTACCATGTCCGCTCTCCCATTGTGGAACGGAAGTTTTCTACGTTAACTGCTTGTTACCCTGTTGCTCAAAGAAGAGAGTAGGGATAGAAGGATAGGACTAGGACAGGACTAGTGGTTAGCTAATAGCTATGCTTCTTTTGGAGGATCGGATGGGTGGGAGGTAATTTCAGATATCACAAAAATTCATGCCTACGAACAGAAATCCATAAATAGCGATTATGTGGGTCCTGGTTAATATCAAATTTAGATTTTTTCAATTTCAATTTGTGATCTTTGGGAATGAATGACTTCTAAAATTTCTCATCGAGTTTTTCATTTAAATCATTTAAAACCGTAAAATTAAACTTACTAAATATTTCAATGAAAAGAATTTTTGTAGTGCAAGGTTTATATGAAAAATATAGATGGGTAACAGATAGACAAAAGACAAATAATTATATCATCGTTGTTCTGGAAGACGACACTAACTGAAAAATACTAGTTTTGAGTAATTGAAATTAAGAAAAGAAAAATAAGTGTGTTCTTCGGAATCATACGGAAGAGTTCGAAATAAGGAATATTTTGATATAGCTTACTCAATACGTCATTTTTTAAATTTAGTGTTTTCTTCCAGAAACGCTTTCGCTAGTCACGAGCATTATCAACTGCTAAAAATGCAATCAAACCAGGGCTATTTATATAAAATTTAATATTAATAATCACAATGTATATAAAACAGCTGGTTCATGAACTAAAATAGGAATTTACAGATCATCATACACATTATATATGAACGAAATTCAATAGTCTACAATTAAAATGTTCAGGACCTCTCACAAGTAAATAAATACTAATCTGAAATCAAAAATAAAGCTATATTTAATTTCTATTAACTGCGCAAAATTTTATTAATGACTTTAACTAGTGCATAAATATTCATTAAGCATAATAGCAGATTGGCAAAAATGATGTCTGTCCACCAAGAATTGACAGTTAAACACATTAAAAGTGATATATTGTTTTGTTTAGTTGGAGGGTCTTTACAGTGATAATTCAAATATTCGTCACTATAAAGATAACCGTAGGTTAAATTTTGTTCTTGAAATACTAAATTAAGTAACAATTGTATTAAGTTTCAAGAATTTAGATATACTCGTGAAGTTGCAAATAGCTAAGCTGTATGTGCCAGTGGTCTGAAACCTTACTACCCGGGGATAGTTGAATTACCCACTACAACTTTTTTGAGTAGTCCGCTAAGAAAATATAATTTTCAGTTATATGGTTAAGTAAATGTAAAGATCTTCGCCAGCATTTTGAAAACATAGAACACGATTACATGAATGCAATATCATGACAATGGGTGTCATAAACACACAATTTTTCATGCTCAAAAAAATTGTATTTGCTCTATTATCAGCATTTGGTTCAACATATTCTTGTGAGAAAACATTTTTTTAAATAAAATAGCCGAGAATAATACAGTTTCGAAACTGACTAACACCAGGAAATTTTGATTCCTGTGTTCGACGTCAGTCAACTATATATTTGCAAAATATTGAAAAACTTTCAAAAAAATGTCACTAATAAAAATAAAATAATATTTATGTGTTTTTATGAAATAAATTTGTATTTACACTTACATATCGACAGTGGAAAGGAAAAAGAACGTAACCCACACCAAAAAATATTGTGTATAACTCACACAAAACGTGTTAATTAAATATATTTTTGTACATATATAATATATCTACTGTAGAAAGACAAAAGGACGTATCCTTCCGTCTTTTCAAATTATATTTTTTTCAATTATCACAATGTATACAATTTAATACACGTTTTGTGCGGGCTATACACAATATTTTTTGGTGTGGGTTACGTTCTTTTTCCTTTCCACTGTCGATATGTAAGTGTAAATACAAATTTATTTCATAAGAACACATAAATATTATTTTATTTTTATTAGTGACATTTTTTTGAAAGTTTTTGTTTTATGTTTCATTTATAAAGATAAAATGTTTTTTAAAAAATAGTGAACAATTGCTTTCTTTTACCCATTAACTAAATACATTTTTCAAATTTGAAATTTTATACCAATTATATCAAAAGGTTGGTGACCACTGGTTATAGGCCGTTCACATAAACAAAATAATAACGTAATAACAAGAGAACTAACACCGTAATTACGTTCTGACACACGAGGTCGACTTCTCATTCTCCTTTCTTACGTTTTACGTCAAATTCCCGGATGCTTACATATAGCTTAAGTTAGAATTCGGAACAAATAGGTAAATTTTAATTTGCGTTTAAACAGTGAAACTTTAACTTGGGAACGCTAGCAAATATTTAATAAAATATTCAATATCACATCACAGCGAAATGACAATTTAAAAAAATGAAACATGGTTTATGTAGTATTAAGTAATTATTTTACGTCATATTTTGTGTATATAACTTGAAATATCAAACTTTCTAAGATTATCGGAAGACTCAAGAATCGAAATTCTTCATAGCAGAACAAGGACGTATCTCAGTGCCGTTTAAGAAAAAACGGTTGCATACGGTACGTCATGCATCTCGGATTATTACTATACTATTCTAATTGTTATTATGCTGTATTTAATATTATACCATACTATAATTTAATATTTTTCGATGGTAAAATTCATATTTCAAATGGTGATTAATTATACAAAGAGCCCGTAAGCTAAAATGTGTTTTTTTATATGTAGTACTATTGTATTTACAAATACCAAAATTTTAAATTTTTTGTATGACCTATTTCACAGATAATTTAAAGGTTTAAAGGCCGAAGTAACTCATTGTTACACCATGAGTACGGTCGGGCTAACGATTGATTTATTCATTAATGAAATTTGAATTATTGAGATTTGATTTGATTCGAGCGCACGAATGAACTCGAACTGACAGACAGTAAACAGTGTCTAACGTTTATATAGAAGATACAAATACGACAAATATTATTTACTAGATAAAATATTATTATTCTTGCGCTCGAATGCCTGAAGATGCCGAAAGGCGAAACCCGGTTCGTTAGTGACAAAATACATGGAAATGTACAAAATCTCAATAATTCAAATTTAATATTGAAATTCGATCAAGCACCCTCAGTCGATGTCTTAAATGATATTAATTAATGGTTTATGTAAATTACAAATATTAAGTGGCTCTCTTATAAGGTATCGTTCATAAAGAATTTGTTTACTGTGGAAACGAAATAATACATTTATTCCCCAAAGAGTATCTGCAGGATAGAACACGTTGATCTTTTTATGTGATAAGATTGCAATTACTTACAAGTGCTGGCCATAATTCATTAGGGCTTTTTAAAAAAATAACAAAGCAGCTTTAAATCATCCACCAATATTGTTGAAAGCTTCTAAATCGACTCGTAAATTGTTCCCGGAAATTTTTAAGCAGGCTGCATTATTTTGGACGAAAAAGCTCCGCATGCAAGGCTTTTATTTCGGTCACGCTATTTGCCGTGTTTTCCTTTTATAATCGGATTGCAACATCCGTATGGAGGCCCAATTTAAAGCGAGGCACTATAAAAATACTGCACCCGACTAATGTGTTTTGCTTTCGCCATAATGACAAGTTTTGTAAATTTTTTTTATTGATACTGAAAAACTATTAACTGACTAATGCTGTAGTTACTGTCTATGGACATGCAATGCATCTATGTTAAAAATTTATTATTTAATTGTGTTATTGATTGAATTGGAATTTTTTATTTAAAAAAATAAAACAGAATTCATTTGTACTACTTCCACATATTTATAATGATCAGGACCGGTTTCGCTCATCACCAGCATTATCAACGTGATCAGTTGATAATGCTCGTGATGAGCGAAACCGGCCCTGATCATTATAAATATGTGGAAGTAGTACAAATGAATTCTGTTTTATTTAAAAAAAAAAAACTTAAACTTATCTTAGCTCAGCTTAAGTGAAGGTGAAGATTATTTAAACCATATTAAGAAGCTGGCGTAATTGCGCATAATCAATAAAATCTCCATTCACTTACTAATTAATAATACATTTACAATTAGTATGTAAAATATTCTAATTTTAAATGAATGATGTGATTTTGGAGATGATTTGTGAAATGCCATAATATAATAGACAATATTATGTTAGCTCACTTATGATATGAGTGATGAGCGAAACCGGTCCTGATCATTATAAATATGTGGACGTAGTACAAATGAATTGTGTTTTATTTTTTAAAATATAATGTCTTTCCACCAGGAATTGACAGTTAACGCCTTAAAATTGATAAGTATAGTTCTGACGATGGCGTTAACCTAAAATAGCTATCAACTAACTGATAAAATTTTGTAGAACTGAATGCTTTGCTATTGTATCCTTTTAATAGTAGTACGTTGATTAGAAAGTTCATATTTCTGTATGTTTGTTGATTCTAGCGTTACCGAATTCCCCCCAGTTCATTATCCATTGCTAATAACGACTAAAATTAATATTTTATGATCGTTACATCATAACTTTTCGATTCTGAGCGAAACTAGGCAGTAAAGCTGTATTATTTTTTTTTGTAAATTTGATTCGATTTTGAAAGAATGATTATGCTTGTATTGTTCGTTCCTTGGATATAAGGAAAATAAAAGAGGACACTGCATCAATGAAAGTACTTAAATAATTTAAAAAAACTTTTTTCTCTGTTTAAAGCAATTCACAATTTTAAGAGAATCACCTGAAAGTAGACTAATGGTAATTTCAAACCTCTTCTTGATACATTTTTTAATAATTTATCAGATAATTAATATTTTTCAACATATTTACTTTAATTTAAGACATCGACTGAGGGTGCTTGATGGAATTTCAATATCAAATTTGGATTATTGAGATTTTGTACACTTCCATGTATTTTGACTGACGTCAGTTCGAGTCCATTCGTGTGCTCGAATGCCTGAAGATGCCGAAAGGCAAAACCCGGGTCGTTAGTGACAAAATACATGGAAGTGTACAAAATCTCAATAATCCAAATTTGATATTTACTTTAACTCATTGTTTGATAGTATGTCTTTATTTTTTTTATATCCTATGGAAGGCGACGGAATCCATCCGGTTGGTAGAAGAGTCAGGCAAGACTCAAGCGTCATCGGAGCATCCGTAACCCATGTCCAAGCCAGGACCATCGTCGCTTTTTTCATTTTGGACGTAATAAGGGGCTGGCCCGTCCTCTCTCTTACCTCCGAGTTCCCGACAAAATCAAACCAACGAGCCCCTAGTATTTGCCGTATGCATCTTTTTTTGAAACGCAGCATACGGTTACCCTGTGCTTTAGTGAAGTACTATCGCTAAAGTAAAGCGACACTGTCAGAATGTATGCGTTGGATAGGTGGCACCTGGTTCTGACCGAGTACTACGACGAGACTAAGACTTTCCACATTGAGTTGAAGGTAGCTCTTTACGCAAAATGTCATATCTCGTGATGATTATGTTTATTGGTTTATTTAACATAACAATAGAGACATTTAATGGAGACGTTTTTCCTTACATACTAAATTCTACTCACCGTTCATATAATTAAACGATAATTCGCATGTTCAATTGCGGCATCTAGCCGATATAATAACAATGCTAGCCGAGACGTTAACCTGTCACAGTAGCAGCCCACAAACATTAATTTACTTGTAACCTTTTGTTGGGACACTCATGCTACTGCCATTTGTTGGGGGTGATCTCTCGCTAAGTAAGTTGTCTGTGGTGAGATGCATACATTTGACAAATAACTCGACAAAGTGGCGAATTACTTGACCTAACAGAAAATCAGCCACAAAATTAAAACACCTAAATACATATGACACGCTTAAAACTATGCAAGCTGTTGTGAAACCTAGCAAACATATTATTCTGTTAAAAGGTATTATATTGATCACGATGAATTCTTCGTAGAACAGAATTTTAGTAATTTGCATTTTTTAATAAATATTCTTAACAACATGGAGCTCTTTTTATACCTTAGAAATTATTTAATGCTACTAAAAAGAATGCCATTTTATAGAAAATTTTATTGCGGATAGGTATTTTTGAAAAAATGAAATATTAAAAGAAAGGAACTAATGAATTATTCGAAAATTCTTTACTAAATATTGAATTTTCTATATGGTTTGTTTTAAGAAGCTTCATCTGATATCTTATGGTGACTTTTTTATACTAATATTATATTCGTATTAAGCATAAAGTATCGGGTACCCTGATTCTTATGTACAATTATTTGGTATTTTCATATGCGTCTTTAATTTTACTACAAAATTGCATTGCTTTTAGAGGCATTTAGTAAATTGTCGGATAGGAAAAGAATAGTGTGCTGTATAGATTACTCATCTATTTTTACACTTTTGATAACAATAATATAAAAACCTTTTATTTGAAAGCTTCACGGATTTAGTAATGACACATTTAATCCATATAATAGTTTCAAGTATGAAAGCATAAATATTTATTATATATTATTATTATGGGACGAAAAATGTATGAAGTCATTCATTTATAAGGATTTCCAAATACCGTTCATAGTTATTTTGATGTCGTGTTAACGTCAGAACTATATTAACTAGATTTTTAATTGGCTTAGAACACTGCAATACAAATATATTGAAATAACGGTTGCAGGAAAATTCATTTTTGAAAATACTCTTTTATTCAGTTATTCAGGTAAATAATCTGAATACAAACACCAAATGGCGCCCACTTGACTATTGTCTACTGGCTAGTTGTTTGAAGGAAAGCTTTAATCTCCCTACAATTATTACTATGTATAAGCTATGACTCTAACCTAACCCGATTCTAAGGAAAGTTATTATATGCCCGTGATCCCGACACGTTCCTTGTTGTTGTGCCACAGCATTACTATTCCTTTATATCATGTCTTGCCTTTAAAATAACTTAATTTATCTTCCTGAATCCTTTAACCTAAATCAAAATCCACCTAAAAGTTTCCCAACTAAACTCTCCTTGAAATTTCAGAAAAAATCATATCAGTTAAACCTTTTTTTTATTCTTAAATTAGTTTAAAAGTCTTATTAAGACAGTTTCTACGAGCAGTGTTGGACTGTCTCTAAAAATTTGGTTGCCAGGAGTCAATGAGGCCCACTCAAAGGGTCCACTACCCTATAGACCAATTCCTATGTACTTTACTAATAATTAATTGATAATTACAAACATTCACATGTTAAAAACAGCTAAAACAGACATAAAGAATAAGTATGTAATCATGATGAGGTACTGGTTCATTGTGTATATCGTTAGAAAAAATATTTATTTGTATTGATAAAATACCCAAAGTTCTTTATCCTGTACATTTTTAAACAAGTAAAATGAAAAAGCTAAGAATATATACCTGGAACACGACCTTGTTACTGAGGGTTTATATTATATTTGGAAATCAAGCGGAAAGACGCCAGCCATGATAGTCAGCGCGTCTGTCGATGAAGTACACTATTTATTAGCAATGGCGATATAAATACGACGGTTTCCATCAATGATAATATATTTTCACTTTGTATTAATGTGGTTTTTTTGTGAAACCACATCAAAGAGCACTTTTCCTGGTAAAATAATATAAATGCTAAAATTTATATACCGTCCTGTCATTCTTTGAATTAACTGTGTTATTGATTTGAAATATAATATTTCTATTTTTGAAATTTTTTTTTTTTGAAATAAATTAATTAGAAAATTATAACACGTTTTTTCAACAGTCTGTCTGTGGTCAAAAATAAAATAACAAAATATTAGTCACGAATAAAATAATGTGTACGTAAAAGGTTAAACAATGAATGTATTATTTTTAAAATTATTATAACTATGTAAACATAATATTTTAACAACTTTTTTATTCAAAAGTATATATTTAACAAAACATGAAAATGTCTTGTCTGGTATCATAATTGGTCAAATCCATTTTCAGTTTTTTATTCAACCGAGTATGCAGTATGAAACTCTGGTAAACTATATACAGAAATAATTCAACAAACTTGAACAAATCTAACATTATTCAATGAAAAACGGAAGTTAAATATATTTTTCATATCAAATATAGTCAAATCTGAATCAGCCAACTACATTCACAAACAGTGTCACATGGCATATGCTTAGTTCATTATAATCATCAGTAATGGCGAGTAAAAGCTTTGTATAAAAGATAAAAATATCCTCATCATTTTGTTTCAAAAGTGGTCAAATCCAAAATATTATTATTTATAACACAAAAAGTACGTGTAAATAATAGTTGCTTTACTTAAAATGTTGAAGACTACATTAATAAAACCTCTCTTAAAATTCGTGTTATTTATAAAACTTCTTTTCTATTTATATCATTTTCTATAGAAAGGGATTTGGCCACTTTTGATATCAGACTACACAAATATCACTATATGCATTATTTTCGAATGACAACTTTTCTTAGTAAAGATTTGAACATACTCACATTTGTTTACAAAATTTAAAGTAAACAAAGAAATTCAAAACATAATTCTATTATACTTCCCCGCAGCAAATCCTTTTTATCAGACTTTACATGATACACACTTTTATTGAATATTAAGCTATAACATAAATACTGCTCGAATATTTCCGTTTAAGGGATTGTTTAGTTATTTCACCAAGAAATAACATGGGCAAAGGCTGCATAATAATTCTTAAGTAATGCATTATTTGCTGCTAATATATCTATACAGAAACACTGCTCAAGTGAAAGTTTTTCATACGTCAACAAAGTATTCTAAGCTTCAAATCCGCAAACATTACATGTTTGATATTTACTGAAATAACTAGAACCATGTTTTGGTTAAAACTTTGAAATCATCTCACATATCAACTCAATTTTTAGTTTTAATCCTCATTCTTAAGAATAATAATATTATGACGGAAATAAATGCTCTACATTTTGACATTATAATAAATGATACGTTTAATACCATTGTTACTATAATTTAAGATATAGACTGAAGGTACTTCATGGAATTTCAATATCAAATTTCGTTTGCTGAAACTTTGTAAATCTTCATGTATTTCGTCACTAACGACCCGGGTTATTAAATGTTTCACCTGAACATTTTAGAAATCAATATAGCCCAGTTCAATTCCTTACCAATTTTAAACGATCAATTTAATCTCCCAAACTCCCATTTATTGTAGCCTTCACGTGAGATGAGTAAATAATCATAAATGAACAATCAAAATAATAAAATTCCCATATTAATACAATAGATAATCTAAAACCCACTAATTTAAAATAATTAGGTATATCTATGCTTTCTTGGAATTGCATTTTAAAGCCCACCGTTCTATAATAAGTATTTATCGCTATGTAATTTAATGTTAATTGGTTCTTGGTCACCTGTAATTGTCACCTGTCATAAGTCGTATGAGCTTGTAATTGTTAATGTGTTTGTTTGCATAATCAAATTCGAGTTCATTCGTGTGCTCGAATGCCTGAAGATTCTGAAAGGCGATACCCGGGTCATTGGTGACGAAATACATGGAAATGTACAAAATTTCAAAAAATAAAATTTAGTATTTCAATTATTATCATACAGTTTAGCTTGCAAATATAAAATATACCAAACCAGTATGATGGTCATTGCGTATGTGTATCGTTAAAAATCAATATTTACTAGAGAGCGCTTCCACCGTGTCTGATTCTTGCCAGACCATCCACTTCATTTAAGACTCCCAGCCCTTCTAGTGTTTCTGTTCGGTTGCTACAGACTCTACAGAGCTTATTGGATGGATAAGCTTATTTCATCCTCAAATTCCAACAAACGAATACCTACACAAGAAGTAATTTTTCCCAGTTATTTAAGATACATAATATCAATTTTAAATGACAACCAAAAATCATTGCTCACAATTATGTCGACAATATGTGAATTTTTCTTATGAAATCTTGTCTGACAGTTGGTATCGGTGGTATTAAAAGCTCGTTAATATATATTATATAAAAAAAAATTACTCGGGATGTCTAGACAAGCTTAGTTCTTTTCCTTTTGATGATCTATTTATTATCTTTTTTTTCTATTATTGCCTCTACTATATAGCACAAATGCACACATCTGTATCAAATTTGAATTATTGAGATTTTGTACATTTCCATGTATTTTGTCACTAACGGCCCGGGTTTCACCTTTCGGCATCTTCAGGTATTTGAGCCCACTCGGCATTCGAGTACACGAATGAGCTTGAACTTACATGCTGTACATGGGAATGTACAGAATCTCAACAATTCAAATTTGATATTGAAATTCCATCAAGCACCCTCAATCGATGTCTTAAATTAGAAATCTGTATGTTTGTATGTCTGTCGGTCACAAGAACTCTACCCACACAGTGTACAGTAACGACGTGAAATTTTCACATGTTATTCCGGCTGCCATTTATAAGTCAACTGTGTTATTTTCAAGATTTAACTTTAAACTGAAAACACTATATTTTACACAATGAAAAACAACAGAACAAATAGTTGCTTAGCAACCGCTTCATACTAAAATAATCCGTCATGTTGTCATAACATCTCAATAGATGTTGAATTTTCTTAGCGACTATAAACTTGTTATAATATAAATGTTACAAATAATAACTTTTTATGTGAATCGTAGAATTTGTAAAAAATTATAGATTGAGTGGAATCCATCATTTAAAATTATAATATTTAAAATAGGGAAATTCTCATTTCGTGGGCTTACAAGAAGTATGCCCAAAAGGAAAAGAAAAGTGTTAAATGAACTAATAATATATACGATACCTAACTTGGACGAAGCCGGGTAAAAAATACTAGTTATTATATATATAAATACGCGGTTAATTTTTTTTTTGATAGACAGCACACAAGTGAAAATAATTATCAATCTCACAACGTCTAATAATTCTTATTATGCTGAAATGATAGTGTAGAATATAATATAAAATCAATTAGTTTTTCTTGGAAATTTTCCGAGAAAATTTTGTTATTTTGTAATTGATACTTTTGAGCTATTGTTAAAACTAAAAATCATTCTCGTTTTCCAATGCTTGGTATCACAATGGAAATGTCAATCGAGGTTTGTACAGTTGACGTAATGGTTTATAATACTAATTGAGGAAAGTAATTTGATACTAAGAAATTTTTCCGAATACATGGGCATAATAATATTATTTTCTGCTCGGCTTATAAAAATAAAACAAAGGAAGTGAAGAGCTTTGGTTTCACAATATTTTATATAGGATAATGTTTATTAATATTGAAATAAGATGATTTATTTTTATAATACGCAATTTATTCAATATCATAGCACAAGAAAGATAGTATTACATATGTTGGATATAATATACAGGAACTAATGAAAAATAGGTTCGAGAATGCTATTTGTATTATAATTATAGTTATAATAATATGGTAAAATATCATTGAATTAAAGTTTATGAAAATCTGTTGTAGAAAAAAAATGCCTTTTTGCAGACCTTCGGCATTAAGATTTCTTCCACCATTGCAGTAAGCTAGAAAATATCAAATTGCAAATTTTTATGTAAATAACAGTTTACTTAGAAACCTCACAACGGTATTGAAATTAAAATGCTGAATGTCTAAAGTATCTAGTACGTCGGAACTGAGTGTGTATTGCATAACATTTTATTTTGTATATACACCGCGAACTCTTACGTCATGAGAAAATTTCATACCTACATGTGATATGTGATAATAATAAAACGTCTACAAAGCGTTCCGGGCTATTATATATAAGATTATGACATACAGGCATTATAGTGAGAATATCATCATTTTTCATTGACTTAATTGGCGTTTACTTGGTAGAACTTCATTATAATAAGATAAAATGCTTTTAAAGTATTTACTTCTACAGAATTTTACTGGTTATTTTTGCTTAACGCCATCATCAAAACTATACTTAAACTTATTTTAGCTTAGCTATATATACTGTTTATAAGAGATAGACAATATCATGTCATCTTATGTATACCAACATCATAACATCAAAATGTGTAATTTTCTAACTCTGTTTTTGAAAAAGGGTGTTACGTGGCATTATTAATTAACCGTTGAAGTAAATGTACTGAAGTTTTATTGATCAGACGTAATTACATGATTATAATGGAGTTCTACCAAATAAATTCAATCAATATAATTTTAATAATGAAATGCTTTTATTTCATTTTTTCTCAATTAAAATTAAAAGTCGTTTAAATAAAACCAGTCTAAATTATAATAAATACAGATGTTAACGTTTTTGTTATTTTTTAATTCGATGTAGTACCTAGGGTTAGTACAAAATCTCAATAATCCAAATTTAATATTGAAATTCCATCAAGCACCCTCAGTCGATGTCTTAACAGATGTACGATATAATTTGTCAGCGATTAGTGATTAGAGCTTTGCCCTAGCGATAAGGTGGGTCCTGGTTCAAGTCCCAGCAACGTCAATATCAAATTTAGATATGTTTTACCCCCTCCCCACGTCCAGTAGAAAAAAACCAGTCCATTAATATTTAATTTAAGAATTAGAATCATTGTTTACCTCAGAAATAAATAACCTTGCGATAAATTTAGTCTGAAGATGCTTCTTAAAGAAAAAAACCGTGACACGTTAGTGACAAAGTTAGTGACAAAGTTAGTGACAAAGCCAGTGGGTTAAATAAGATACCAATTTTAACTCCCTAGCTTTGTCTTATTCACAAAACAGCAACCATGATAAAAAATCTTCTGCAATTAAAACAGTCCAGTACTCAATGTGGTATCATTATTCAAATAAAACTTAAGTGAACAATTTTAATTTTATATTAAAAATTAATTTCCACAAAGTTACCGTCGAATCTCGAGAAAATATTGAAGGTAGGGAGTGTCGATATTACATAATAAGGTAAATGTACCAGTAGTTGACTTTTTTCAATAAATGTGCCCAAAATAAGAAGCGTATACGCGAAGTTTGTAGGATTGAGGAACTAACACACCATCATATATGTCATTGGGGTGTCATAGCAGCCAGTTGAAAATAACACCTTATGCATTAAGTATTTAATTTTGAATTTCTTAAGAGAATCGTTAAAGATATCAGTGAATGTAAGTATAGGCTACTTAATTCAACCAAGAGTGGTCTTACAGGAAGCTCTGATGAAAGGTTGTCATGAAACCCTCTGATTAGGCATGGTCAACTACTGGAACTTAAAATTTTTTCAATGGTCAACTACTGACACAAAAACATGGTTGGTTAAAATTGAACACAATTTTGTTATAACTGATCGATTTCTAATTTTCGCCTTATCATCTTAATTAAGTCATTTGCTCCATTATGAATACACTTGCTTTGTCATCATTCGGTCTAACGTTAAACGTACATAGTTATTTTTGAAGATTATTTTCATAAACGGTCAACTACTGATACATTTACCTTATTTAAAGAAAGAAAATATTAAAGATGTAATATTGAAATTATTTTAAGTAGCTCTTGTACCATATGTCATGATTAATACATTTTCCTACGCGTCCCTTACTTTATTATAACTTGGCCTATTTAACACAGGGCTTATATTCAAGCACGTAGGTATATTATATTTTGTGAGTCACTGCGCAGTCTGGCCGTCGTCTTCTTCGTGGAAGATGTACTGCCGTCCCATAATTTAAAATAGTTTTACTAGCATTGTCGCGCGCCAGGCACCAACACTAGCTCCTCCTTCTACACTAGCGTTGGAAATATTTATTACCCGCGAAGTCGTAAAGAGTATGGGAAGATGGCATTCAAGGAATAGAACAGATCTGGATTAATCTAATTTGAAATCGTTTCACCACTTTTGTAATAATCAATTTCGTTTGGAAGACAGTAAATTAAGGTCAATATAGTGCACGAATAATAAAAAATGCAACAGACAAAACAGTATGGTACAGTCAAGCTGGGTAACTTTGACCCAGTTCTGAAGGATCTTTGTATTTTTATGGTTTTTTATTACATTTATGTGGGGTATTGTTCTACATAGAAATGTAATAAAGTCTTAATATTGAATTTAATTAATATAAATAGATTTATTGTTATAATTGATATATAAATATAAATAAAACAAGGTGGGACAAAATTTTCATCCAAATCGGGTAACTTTGGGTCATGATACAAATAATTACTGTAATAACTATGAATTAAAAAAAGTCTTGCCAACTTTCCTTTATGCTTTCATTTATTCTGTACATAATTGAGATGGGAACAAATATACAGCATTTGATTTACAGATTAGTAATACAAATTGAAAATGTGGTGTTTTATCTTTCCAAGCTGACAGCTTACAAGTTCAACAATAAAACAAATTACGTTCCACATTAATTCATATTTTTACCACCAGTAGCTGCTCAATACATTTGCTTAACTAAAAAATATTCATATGGCTTTAGTATTATCATGGTATTATAACAGCATATTGTCAAACCTTTTTCCATGTAGGCCATGGCCTACAGTTTGGGTAGCACAGATTTCGATAACTGAATCATTAAAAAATAGGTGGGCAACGCATCTTATAATTTCATAAAAAATTATTTCATATTTTAATTCTTGTGCTGGACAGCTGGTTGCAAGTCTGTGAAATAAAATGCATTATCATTAAAATGTATTGAATTAAAGTTTATGAGAATTATTTTTGAAAAAATGCCATTTTGCACCCACCACCAAGTTAGAAATTACATATTGCAATTTTTTATGTAAATAACAGTTTACTGGGAAACATCACGACACACTATGATATTTATTATGACCTACAGGCATCATACCAACAATATCATCATATTTCATTGATTGAGTTAGCACTTACTTGGTAAAACTTTATTATAATAAGAAAAAATATCTATATACAACTGTTTTATGACTAAGTTTTAATCTTTTAATTAGCATAAATGAAGTAAATATTCGGCGTCCGTGACTCAATTGGTAGCGTCGAGGGCTACGGTTACGGATATCTCAGGTTCAATTGCCGGTGCGGACAGTTTTCATAAATTGATATTTCTATCGATATTTGGATTTCTGTTCGTAGTCTGAAGGTTTGTGTTGTCTAAAACTCCCTCCTCACCCACCCATCCCATCCTCACAGGGCGTAGCCAGAGCGATTAACTAACAACTAGTCCTGCCCTAGCTCTATCCTTCTATCTCTACTCTCTCGATAAAGAGAGGTTGAGCAACTGAGTAACAAGCGGTTCTCAAATAAAATTTCTGTTGAGATACCTCCATTAGGAGACCATATGCGTCACATTGGGAGTGACATGGGAAAAAAATAGTATGAAAATAATAAATGAAAATTATGGTTTATAAAATTAAATTAAAACTTACGCTTTTTATTTATAGTGTATGAGAAGACCCCGGATCGAAGAGAGGCGAGCGGCTGGTTATCCGGAGTCCTGGAAGGGCTGATCTCAGACAAACACCATTTCAGATCCGGTTAAAAACTTATTTATTTTCCATTCAAGATGCAGTGGTTTAATATTTCACAAATATATAAATCTTAACACATAAAATTGATTCTACATTTACATTTACTTAGCAACTGAATTTACTTTAAGTTATAATACAAATAACACAACGAATTTAAATTAAATCCAACGCAAATCAAAACACAAAAACAAACAGTTCACATGTCACCTCCGCTGCCACGAGACCGCAGCTCGTCCCTCTCGGCGGATCGTAATCAACTGTCTACAAAAATTCAAAAAAAACTCCGTGCAAAGTTGGAGCTACCCTTTTCCGTAAAAATGGACTCGTCCAGCGGCCGAAGCCTAGGGGCTCTTTTTTAACGCCTGGCAACATGAAAGAGCGTTTTCTGCGAATTATTGCTGTTTTGCCGCAGGCCGATTTCAGTTTAGGACACTAATGACACTTATACTTAAGAAAAACCAGGGTGTGTCATGTAATATTATTATGTATAAAATTTCTTTTGTAACACTGATTTGATGGAATCGATGAACCGATCTGAGAAAGGCGAATATTCAAATTACCTAATGTTATATTTTTTCAGTTTTCCGTATATACTATTTTTATATTATTGTATATTATCTTAAAATTTATTTAGTATGATAAGGCTTTATTTTTCTTGAAGAAAAAATAATGTAAAGAATTTAACTACTGGACACTTGCTATTCACGTAATAAATAATAGCTATAAAAGCTATTCAGTAATAGATTATATTGAAAAAGCTGTCTTTAATAAACAAAAATATGTATTGTTTTGTTTAATATAATCGTCAACATTTCTATATTTGATTACATTGTATACAATATAAATATTCTTTGTAAAAATTTGTATAATTAAATATTATTCCTTAACAAAACGTTATTTAATAGATAACTGTTAAAACAACAGATACATTTTGCCAAATACTCAATATGGCCCTGCAAAAAGGGTGTACATCCCCAATAACAGCTACGAACCCGTGGAGACCGTTAAAGTAGAAAGGGGAATAGGGGTAGTCTTGCTTGTAACAACTTAAACGGATAAGTAATGGCAGTGCTAATCGAACATTTGTGTAAATTTTTTATCATAAATTGCTCGCTACGAAATTGTGTTTAAATTGCATTTTGGTTGTCCAGTAATATTTTGTTTTATTAAAATCTGCTCAGATGCATTTGTCGACTGTCTTTTCGGTATTGATTTTTGATTGTGATCAGTCAATAAATCTTTATGTAACCAATTTTATAGTGTTTACTATCAATTCTTATTTAAAAAAATAAAACACATGTTTTTATATTATTATAATTTTATTATTATTTAATTCTCAGAATTTTATCAAATGATTAGAAATGTTAAAAACGAGCATCATGAGTATTTTCAGTTGAAATTTGATTAAATGAATCAGTTACAAATGCTTACGCTGAGCTTAACCGTTCCAGATCATTTGATAAAATTGTGGAATTAGTACAAACAATTAAGTTTTATTTTGATAAAATCTATACGTCATACAGAATAAGCATAATAATAGTTTACGCGAAACGTTTTTTGTTCGAAGCTATGTTTCTGTGTCACAGTTTCCCAATCGTTATTTTGTCGCGACCTAATTATAGCCTTTAAACTTCTTTTCAGACTATAATGTCATGAAATTTTGGAACGAAAAGCCAACAAAAAACGGATTATTATAAGAAGACAATTCTTAAATATATACAGGAGGTAGCTGGTACTACTTTGCACCTGTGCAATTAGCATTAATTTTTGCAATTATGTTTTCCGAAAATAATTCTCATGTCGTTATCAATATTCAGTTAAAATACATTACTATTATTCAATAACACAGCTTCGTTTTTTAAGTGCTAAAATGTTTTACAGCAGTTGTGTATTTTATTAATTTTTGTGAAATTCAGTTGCACTTGACTGTTATTAAAAAAACAAAACTTCTGCGAAAAGTGCTTGCGCAGTTTGCGAAATTTTCTACATATTCATGTTTTCATTTCAACTCTACTTATTTAGATGACAAAATTGTACTAAAAAATAATTTTAATTAAAAAAAAAAAAAAACTTTCACATTAACCGCCATATCGACGGTTTTTAAAAAATATCAATCCTTGTGGAACTCGGTACATTGATATTTATTTCCAAATTATAATTGAGTTCTTCCAACTTTTTTCCAATTCAAAGAAAAAAAATATTTTGCTATTTTTATATGTATGTAGGCAAAAGGTAAATTTTTTGATAGCCTAAGATAAAATGGTAAAGGCTTAGAGAACAAGAGAGCAAAAGCTAGAAATAAAATTGTACATTTTTATGAAAGAATAAAATAAATGAAAGAAATGAATAGGTAATATAAGTCATTTGACAGACTTGATTAATTTCAAATAGGTTTATTTGCTGACCCTTAGCGTTATTAATAACCGCTCTATTGACAATTCTACCCAATAAACTTGATGTGAAATTCGATTCCAATAAATTGTAAATCGAGTTTCCTGTGCAATATATTTCGCTGTTAATCATGGATATAAGATGTATTGTATATTATTTTGTGTTTAATCAAAAATTGAATTATTATTCAATAATTTCCGATTCTTTACAAGTACGTCATTATTATAAGCTGATATTGATCTTCACTGAAAGTCTGTTTAATTGTATATATAACAAAAACATATCACTGAACAATAAGTTGATATATTTTTGAAGTTTAGTTTTTATTTTAAACCTCGGTCAAAGTTAGGGCTTTCAATCTCGGACAATTATTTAATCGGATTCTTTGGGAGGTCCTATACTGCCTTTGAAAATACACCGTCAGAATAAAACATTACATTTATGTATCTTATATATAATAGCCCAGATCGCTATGTAGGTATGAAATTTTCTGATGACGTAAGCTTTCGCTGTATATGTAAAATAAAATGTTAAGCAATGCACACACAGTCCGACGTACTAGCTACTTTAGACATTCAATATTTAAATTTCAATACCGCCGTCTATCCGTATGGTTACTAGTATTATAATAAAAGACTATCTTTAGCATATTTGATCGTCTTATGTCTACATATACCCTTATGTTATGTTGTAATATATGTTATTGAAATATAAACATAATTAAAAAAAACCTCCGCTGTCAAAGTCTATATGACTCAAACAGGGGGCGGACATTTAAAAAAATAAAAATAAAAATGCTAAGCAGAGGAAGTTAACTTGCATAAATATTTTTCGTTGCAAGTATTAGCAATGTTCTTCAAGTTTTCAAAATTTACGTGTCGTTCTTTTATGCCAGGCATCAACGATTACCATACAATAATCGAGGTTGTTATCTTTTATTGTGTCATTGTTTTGAAAAGTTTGAGCACAACACATCGCAGTGAGGGTAGACATCGCGACTGCTTGAAAATTTTCCGAGCGTACAATTTTCCATTTACTTCCTTAAAAATAATAATCTTTGAACGTCTAACAGTATGCAAAATACGACAAATCAATCATACAAGTATTGCTACAACTTTGAAGCTAGATGTCAATTTTATTTTATTAATATTTTAAGTACACCATATAGATTTTCCGTTCATTAGTAATTTCATACTTATAGTTGTAGTATGTTATAAAAATTAGTTTCAAGTATTTATAAAATTAATTCACAATTTTATAATAATTGACATAATCGATGGTGTATTGGCTAATTGACGTAACCCTCAAAAAATACAAAAATGAGAAACATCATTGTTGTGAATAAAAAAAAATAAAATGATTTTTTTTTTAATTATAATGTGTAATGAAATGAAATGAATGAAAATCTCGATACACTTTAAAATATTAAAATGTGCAATGAAATGTAATTAAATGAAGTGTTGCGACTTATCAGCAGGAAGGGGAGGAATCACAAAATATGGAAAAATGGATAGCTCAGAGGAGAACTAGGATTAAGTTGTCACAGGGAAGTGGTAAGGTTTGTCAATCTCGGTACACTTTACTTTGTTCTGTAAGTAGAAATACATGGGGTAATTAAATTTTGGGCGCCAGGCGTGAGGATACACGCCAAATGAAAAAATAATAATAATGAAAATACGGTTACCGTTAAAAAAAACCTTTAATAGGGATGCGGAAACCGTAGATGCACCGAATTTAAATTATAAACAAATAAAAAAGAAATTACACGATGAAACAATATTTATGAACAGATGGTTACACTTAAACAAGTAAACAATTATAATAAATATATAAACATACGACCTTATGGATGATAAAACATCTCGGCAACGAACTCGGGTGTCCGAGGCCAATCTCCAGCGCGTTACCGGCACGTCCTACTCGTTCCACATCCTGGCACGTAAGAAAGTTTTAACGCAATTCTTGGGGAGGCTTCCCCTTGGTCTCCTACTAATGACGCAGCGAGGTGCGTATCGCCGATAGGGGACGATTGTATTGTTGCGACGAAATCGTAACATCATTTAACGTTGGTTTTAGGTTTAAAAATCTGACCCGACCACTTCATGTAAGCCACTTTTATATTGATAGCCCCTACGTATAATCCCGTATCTGCAAACGTAGGAGTGCATTTCAAAGATTCATCACGTAACTCACCGTATAATTTTTTCGATAAACACAGTTTTTACTCTCAGGGTTACATCAATTAGCCAAAACACCGACGATATTATGCAAATCTGAGCAACGCAAATATTTACAATTATTATCATATTTTAACAAAACCGCTATTCATAATTCATAATTCCATACTAAGTAAGCTTATTATTCTCACTTAATTAAAGATATCGACTGAGGTTGCTTCAAGGAATTTCAAAATAAAATTTGAATTGTTAAAATTTTGTACATTTCCATGTACAACATGTCAGTTCAAGCTCATTTATGTACTCGAATGCCTAAAGATGTCAAAAGGCGAAACCCGTGTCGTAGGTATTTTCACTTTAAGTATCTGTAAATTAAAGACGACAGTAATAGAGTAGAGATCTTATTTGTTGTAGAGAAATGAGTAAAAAATAAAAAATATTTATTGATTTTTAAAACTATTAGTCCCACTGAGAAATTATCAAGATCTCAGTATCCCGTACGCATAATTGATAGCTTTAAGAGTGTTCACAGTAGGGTAGATTTATCCTATTTCCAATCTTTCGCGGGCCGCACTGAGTAAACAATATTCTATGAATACTGATATTTTCTTACACTATCTAAGATCTAACACATACATGAGTATTTTAAATTTAAAATTACAGATACGCCAGTCACTCTGATTTTCTGTATCAGCACCAGTCAGGCCGCTGACTTGAGTCAAAGGTGTGTGGTTCTATACCTTCCGTATAACTGAGGTTATCGCTGTTCAATCAGTTTTTGTGTTGCGGCTTGTTTAGTTTCAATAAAGAAAACACTCGCTCACAAATGTAATTGTTTTTAAAATACTTAAAGCAGGCGCAGCCTATCAACGCTGTGTAGAAAATGACTTTTCACTTCTCAATAAAAAAAAACTTGTAGGAGGCTTAGAGTTTAGTCGATGGGTCTCAATAAATGCAGGCTTGGGTCGCATGTAACCCAAGGGCTGTAGGCTGTGAATCATCGCTTTTAAACCTAGACTCTCTAGATTATGTTATTGTTATTTTTCCCTTTACTACAACCGTGCGAGAGTTAATTATTGAATGTTAACCTGTGGTAATTGCAACTGACGTATAGTAAAATATTGCAATGGTTGATTTAAATTGAAATTTTGTATTTATTAATAGATATATGGAAATACAAGTGATGATTTAATACTTGAAATTTCGTGGACCGAGTACGTAATTGTTCTAACACAAATTTTGTAACGTTTCACTAGAGCATTTTTAAGTTTTGGAACTTGGTGGTTTTATGAGCTTAATATCGTGTAAACTGTAATTTTAAGGTCATTTTTGTTCTATCAACTATTTGCATATTCTGTTATATTATGTGGAAATAGTTGAAAGTGCTGTAGCGAAAAGCTACAAAATTTTTGTTAGAACAGTTAAATACACGGCCCACGACTTTTAGATCAAGAATTTGACGACCTGTTGTCGATTTAAATAACTTTCACTGAGAGACTTGATTGAGTATTTTAAATTAATCCTAACAAGCATTAAAGTAATGCTAAGTTTACGTTAAAGAAGCACACAATACGAAAAGTTGAATTTAAATAAACTTGATACAAGTGCATTATTATGTTTAATAGTGGTTAAATGTGGAACGCTTACGAATTTTGCGGAATAGAACACAATTCCCGTCGAAGGAACTTTCTAGACTTCACTAGTTCAATGTACAGAAACTTATCTAGTTTTCAAGACACTTTTTTGTATCCATTCAAATGACACTGTCGTAGAATTCTGTTAAATTCATGTACGTGAAATTTAAATATTAAATACAATAGCCGCAAAGAGTTTGTACAAACAAGAAATATTCCTATAAAAAATATTCACGTTAAAAATACAAAAACCAGACAACACCGTAAAGGTTTCTACTCGTTCACAGAAGAGAATTTTTTTATTTGATTGTATGAATAGAGAAAGACAAGTGAAAAAGAATACGTACAAATAAAAGGTAATTAAATTATTTGTCATATATATTATATTTGGATTAACAAAATAAACTTTAAGAGGGATAAATAGGTCTTTTTCCGATTTGGCGAAAATCTTTATTCGTTTACCTTCGTCTAAGTCTCATTAAATGTAACCAACATACATAAAGTGCGAAAAACGAACTTTTAGGTTCATTTCAAAAATATTCATAACAATAGTTACGAATTTCACATCAATTACTTCATTAAAAAAACCTTTTTCTACGATTTTGTCTTAGATATCAAATACCGATTACCTCTTAACCAATAAACTCTAATCTAGTCACGGTTTAAAGCAGTTATGAAAACCAGTTGTCAAATCTTTGCTATGGAAAGGCTTGAAAACTTCTATGTAAATAAAAGTGCGATATTGTAAACAAAAATTTGATTGCAATTATAAAAAAAATCGACGTTTTATGAGATTTAGGTGATGGTGTACGATTAATGATTTTCGTCAAATGGGTAAAAAACCTACTAACCTCTCTTAAGAAAACAATTTTCTCATTCTACTGAGGTACTCTTAGAATATTAATGAATAGTTTAAGTAGAAAATTAAATTTAAATTGATAATTTTATTATTCGCTTTGTCATGTATTTTTTTCATGGAAAGTTGGGGTAATATTTGTATTTATTACTATTAACATTTATTCTAATCCATTAATTACTATTCACACAAGAAATTTATTGTAAGTGAATAAAGGTTTTTGGCGCTTGAAAGTACATTATTTAGACAACTAATTATTCGTTTGTGGGAGAGAGAAATTCCAAGACATGTTAATTAGAACGAAGGAAGTCAATTTTTGTCATATTTTAAACACTTGATGTGTTTATTTTCCAAAAAGCACTCATTGTTTTGAAGAAATGTTGGAAATTTATTTGAAGCCTCATCTTCATCTTGAGTATTTGTAAATGGTGTTCATATTTTTTCACGTCTTTGAGATGAAAGAATCTTAGGTTTTATATATCTTAGCCAGAGAGCATATGGGAAAAGGATATACAGACTAAGCCTGAACCCACCCTAGCAATAAATTAGCGAGGAAATCCAGAGGCCGAAAACAAAATTAAGTCTCACATATAAAATTCGGTGAGGAAATTTTCAATAATAAAAGAAATCACCTTCAAAATGGATATATTTCACAACATACTATACTGCTGAATTTTATTTATATCCGTTAGGTACTGAGGTACGTGAAAAGAAACTTTTTATAAAATTGATGGCGATAATTTTGTGTAGAACTGAAGCCATTGTAAAAAAGCGGCGGCACTCAACATAGCCGTCTAAAGTTGTACGGAGAAAACTTTATGAAACTGTTGAGTGATGTGAAGAAAAAAGAAAGGTCAAATGCAAGAAGAGTACTTTCATTTAAATTAAGTTTTCCTTCTCTTGTTTAGTATACGTACCAATTCGTTGGAATAATATTCTATAGTATTTATTTTCATTAAAATTAATAAATTATAATTTTTCAAATATTTTTTTTTGTACTACTTTCACGTTTATACAATGATGAGAACCGGTTTCGATCATCACGAGTATTATCAATTCATAAAAACAAAATCATAACATGGCTATTTGTGTAAAATTAAATGTTTACAATTACAAGGCATATAAAGCTGTTGGTTAAAGAACTATGACATTAATTTACAGTTAATAAAACAAATTACATATATAAGCGAAATTAAATAGTCTACAGTTAAAATGTTAAAGACCTCTCAAAAATCAATAAAAGGTAATCGGAAACCAAAAAATCATATTATAAAAATCCATTTTCTCAGCAAAATATAATGAGTTTAAAAATAATTCGTAAATATTCATTAGCCAAAAAAGAAGATGGGTAATTTTCAAAAAAAAGTTGAGAACCACTTAAAAATAATGAAATATTTATGAAATATTAATATTTTTTTATTATTAATACTAAATAGCACATGATAAATGGAGAATGAAGATAGGTCCGGAGCATAAAAAGATATCTGAAAAATAAATTTTGAATCATAAGTAATTTTAAAAAATAAAACACAATTCATTTGTACTACTTTCACATATTTCAATACAAGACAATAAAATACTGATTAGCAAACAAATTATACATAAATAAAATAAAAGAGTCTACAATTAAAATGTTATGGACCCCTTGCAAATCATTAAATACTAATCTGAAATCACATTTTGCAAGAGGTCCATAACATTTCAATTGTAGACTCTTTTATTTGATTTATGTATAATTTGTTTGCTAATCAGTATTTTTTTGTTTCAGTTCATGAACCATCAATTTTATATACCTTCATTTTTACACTCAATTTTATATAAATAAGCCTGTTATGTTTGTATTTTTATCAGTTGATAATGCTCGTGATGAGCGAAACCGGTCCTGATCATTATAAATATGTGGAAGTAGTACAAATGAATTGTGTTTTATTTTTAAAATATAATGTCTTTCCACCAAGAATTGACACTTAACACCTTAAAAGTCATAAGTAATTCTTACAAATTAAATCAATGATTGCATACCCGGTCCTGATCATTATAAACATGTGGAAATATTACATACAAATTGTGATTAGTTTTTAAAATTTATTGCCATTCCACAAAGAATGGACAGTTAACCTGAAAAGTAATTAAATTATAATGTGAAGAAACTTCGTACAAACAATGAATTTTAAAATTTAGAACAAACAGAATTATGGTATATATTAATACTATTTAAGTGTATTATATAGAGCGAGTGGTACAAAAATAATTCATCAACCGTGTTTTATAAAACCGTGTTATCCTCGGCCCAATTGTAATCATCAGTTTAGAAATGCTACGTTTGAAACAAACTCAAAACGAATTTCATGAATCACAATACAAATTAAAAACAGCCTTTTATTTTCGGCCTGTAATTCAAATAAATTATATTACATCCATCAATATTAAACACGGTAAAACACTAAAGAGCATGTTATGGTAAACCAGCTTTCATGATAGTGGCATTATGTCTACATATGGTAATAGTGGTTCTTAGTTTTTCCAGAAAGAAAAACTTCTAGAGGAAATGCGTTCGAGAATTTAAAGCTGCATCGTTAACATATTTACATCAAGAAACACTGCTCAAGGGCATTTTCTCTTTTTAGTTATATTATTATTTTTATGTTTCATACATTGCGGTAATACAGTTTTTAGTGCTGCGATATATTTTTCACGACAGCTTAGATGCCAAATGCTATATGGAAGTTTGCTAAAGAAACTTGGTAAATTGTCTGCAGCCAAGGCGACCAGGAGAACAGAAAGCGGAGGAGGTGGAAAATATCCGCCCTGCGAACAAGAGTTAGATTGAATGTGTCTTGTGAGAAGATGGAATACGAAATTTGTTTCACTTTATTATTTTATAATCCCGCTCGCAACTGCTGATGCCTTGATACTTTGCGTCACGGTGTGCGGTGTGTGCAATTGTCGACCTATTTTTGAGCAAATAAATAAATGTGTTCTGTCATAAAGTTTGCCAATTTGTGTGTTTTTATTTTTGAAACAATTTACGTTCTGTAGCTAATAAATAATGCAATCTTTTTGAATGTGAGCAGTACGAAGTATCGTTTTAAAAGTTTTCTTCGCAAAAGTCACTTTCAATGTTTTAGTCAATATAGTTTGAAGTTAAATCGCTTCAATAAAATACTTCGAAAAGACCATAAATGAATTTAAAAGAAAAACAAAATTGTTTGCGGATGTTCCAAGTACACAAATCTGATTATGTTAGTTATTAATTATTCAGTCCATGGTGCAGTGGTCGACGTCGTTAGCTACGGTTACGGGTGTCTCGGGTTCTCGGTACGGACAGTTTCATAAATTGATTTGTGAATTTCTGTTGGTATGCATGAATGTTTGTGATATCTAAAATTTCCTCCGATTGATCCGATCCTAAAAATAGGACATAGTAAGAGCGATTAGCTAACCAATAGCCCTGTCTTAAAAAAGAGGTTGAGCAACTGAGTAACAAGTGGTACTCATAGAAAAATTCTGTTGAGGTGTCTCCATTAGGTGATCATATACTTCACGTTGGGAGCGGACATGGACAAAAGAATAGATTTTCTCTTATTTTATTGATTTTAAAACGGATGACAAAGGGATTTTTACCATCAAAAGAATGAACTTTCAAAAGTACTTTTTGATGCTTATGTCAAAATCTGACATAGGAACTTCTTGCATTAGGTAGGCCCCAGATATTATCTTCCTTTTTTCGTAGCATCTCCAAAGAAATTTATTTACACGTTATTCTAAGATAATTTCCAAGCAGTCCATATGCTATTAATTGGCAGCGAATATTGATAAAAAATGATTATTAGTAATATTTTTTTTTAATATTCATATGCTATAGTCATACCATGTGAGCCTCGTGTAAATATTTCTGTACGTTTTTTACACCATTTCGTCTATTCGTATTTTATCGCTATCGTGCTGATTCTCAATAACATGAAAAAAAAATATATGGATTTTTTCGTTTTTTTTCCACCGTAATACGCGGCAACCGGTAATGCCGCAATTTGGCATTCATGGGACCCCGAGTTCCCGCCCCATTTCAACCATTAGAAACACCCGGTGCCACCTAGTAACACCCCTGGCTGTATTGGCGTATCGTTTTCTGGACGTACAGTTACAATAGACTGTTTTTTTTAAATTGAATATTCACATAAATAAAAATTTCTATAAAATTTTAAAGGTTGTTTTATACATAATAAATACACATAATCAACAGAATATGATTCTAAACAATTTACGGATATTTTAAAATGAACAGTGATATATAAATAAATATAGAGAAAAGAAACACCATCGCTTTTGAGTTGAAAATGAAAAGCAAAATAAATTAAATTTTAAAAAAGCTTTGAGAACAATAACGCTTATTTCTATATCGACTGTGGAAAGGGAAAAAGACGTAACCCACACACAAAAAACATTATGTAAAGCCCAACAAAACGTGTATTAAATTGTGATTATCGAAAAAAAATATTTAGAAAAGACGGACTGATAAGACCTTTTGCCTTTCTACAGTCGATATATTATATATTTATACATATATTAGCACGTTTTGTGTGAGTTATACACTTTTTAATATGGGTTACGTCCTTTTTCCTTTTCAAAGTCGTTATGAAAAAATGGATGCCTAGGTGATTTCTTTAATTGCTTTCTATGATTTGACTTGATATTGTTAGGTGCAATAGCTACAATTCTATGATTTTATTATATCATAAGCATATTTTCTTATATTTCGTTACTAATATGAGATTTAATTCTAAATTCCAAAAACCAACTTTTATACACATTTTGTGTTCAATTTGATTGAATTAAAGATTTTTTTTCGATGGATTCTGCGGTAACTTTGTGGAAATTCATTTTTAATATAAAATTAAAATTGATAACTTAGTTATTCCACTGACTGTGCTACTACAAATAACGCGTTTCGTTTCTTTAAGAATCATCTTCAGACTAACTATATCGCAAGTTTATTTATTTATAAAGTAAGCAATGATTTTAATTCAGTAAGAAGCATCTTATGTTAACTCTGACTATGTAACTCTGAAGATGCATTTTAAAAAAGAAAAATGCGTTAATTTTAGAAACACAGCCAGTGGAATAACTAAATTATCAACTTTAATTTTATATTATGGGTTACATTGTTAATTGTAAATTTTAAAAAAATCAGTTAAAATAAATAATTAATAACTCCCATTAGATTAATGATACATAAAGTAACTACAATGAAAAAATCATTACTTTTTAAGTATTTTTAGAAGGCAGCTAATTATTTGGTCAGTATCTAATTCAATTAGCTGTCAGTAAATATTAAAGATACGGTCAGTAAATATTAAAGGAAGGTTAGGTTAACTAAGTAAAAAAGATAAAATAATAAATTAGGTTTAATTTAATAACTGACCATTTTATATAAATTACTGACCGTTTATTTTATTAACTGACCAAGTGTATACTGACCATTTATCGAATTAATTACTGACCTTTTTGATTAATTACTGACCCGATAAATACAGGCTAATAAATAAAATAAATGTAAGTATTGACTTTATAAGGGATAAACTGTACATTTGACTGTCGCAGAGGAAATCACTTTCTCTACTGGTAAAAGTAAATGCATTTAATAATCAAGTAGTACAAACTTCAACAATTGAAACACCTTGTTGTAATGACATAGTAAACAGAATCTTTTCATTTTTTAGGTTAACGACCCCTTCCCGCACGCTCCTGGTGCAGAACAGCCTCACACCTAGCCCTCTTCTACATTCAGGCTTTTGTTTTACATTACGTCGTACATTATTCAAGGTGGGTACGCACTAATGCACCAACAGCGGGGGAAAAGGGATGATCAAAAGTACTGGCATTCGATTTTTTAGGAACCAGGACTACAGTTTATATTAATATCGTAAATAATCACAAAACCATATTTTGTTTTTTAAAACTTTAAATTTGGACTGTTGGCGTAGGATAAAAATGAAATCTTTTTGACTACCATTAATTTGGGTAAGTTTTCCTATCGGTCTAAGATTGACCCACTACATGGAAAAAGGTGCTATTATAATACCATGATAATACTAATGCCATATGAATATTTTTAGTTAAGAAGAGGTATTGAGTAGCCCTTAGTGGTAAAAATATGAATTAATGTATTGATTTTATCGTTGAATTTGTAAGCTTGGAATGATAAAACACAATTTTAAAACTTTTCTTGAAATAAATTGGATTCGCCATATTTTTAATGTGTATTACTAATCTGTAAACCAAATGCTGTATATATTTTACCATCACAATTATAATTTAAGACATCGACTGAGGGTGCTTGATGGAATTTCAATATCAAATTTGGATTATTGAGATTTTGAACACTTCCATGTATTTTGTCACTAACGACCCGGGTTTCGCCTTTCGGCATCTTCAGGCATTCGAGCACACGAATGGACTCGAACTGACGAACGGTCGTTAGTGACAAAATACATGGAAGTGTACAAAATCTCAATAATCCAAATTTGACATCACAATTATGTACAGAATATATGATACCAAGTTGCCAAGACTTTAAAATCACTGAATTTATAGTAATTACAGTGATTATTTGTACCATGGGTCGAAGTGAAATATAAAAATAAATCTATTTATGTTAATTCAATTTGATCTTACGACATTAGATCATTTATATGTGGAACAATATCACACATAAATGCAAAGGCGAACCATACAAATACAAATACCTTCAGAACTGGGCCAAAGTTACCAAGATTGAGATTACTTGAAATCTTTGAACCTCGGATCTCTCTACTGAGGTAGATCTTGTTTCCGATTGTAATTCATCACCTGTCAGTAAACGCGTTCCCACCAGAACACAGCTGTGAGAAACATTTAATGGATTGAGAATGACTTTATTAACGGAATAGATTGTTACAGCTCTATCTGTTAATAAAGAAACTACCATGTGCACGAGACTGCAATATTTCATCAGTATATTTTGACTAACCTACATTGTAAATTTTCAGTGTTCTTCTATTGATTACAATAAAAGGTTGAAACGAAAACAAATCTATTGTAAAGATAAAGCAATCATGAACAAAAAGTTTTTATTGTTATATCGTTCAACGTACTTTCGATAAATGACATGGTATCAAAATCTATTGCGTATTTTTGTTACTTATTTTTCCAGGGCTGCGAAGCTGGAGATGGAGTTATAAAAAATGCGAGACTCCGGCTACTTTTTCTATAAAGTGCATTTTGCCATTTCTGCGTGTATAAATGTAAATGTTTCATTTTTGTTTGTGCCTATAACATCTTCTTGTTGTGCAATATACATATATACGTGTATATTGTATGAACAATATGAAAAAGTCGGCTATTTGCCGGCTGTTGAATTTGATGACCAATTACACATAACTGTTAAAGGTAGGAAAAAAACCTGACAAAATTACTCTTTTTTTTAATCGTAATTTGAGCAGGAGTCTGGTTGTTGGTCAATATTGGAGTCGGAGTCACGTTTTTTTTGGACCCCTGTTTTTATCACGTTACAATCATCATAGTTCTTTATTAGAAAATGTATGAGATTAATTTTAATTTTAAAGTTTTTTATTCTTCAATTTTTAAATAAATAACAGCCCCATAGCCAAATGGCATTCGATTAAAATAATACTGATCAACTCCCCCAAACGAAACTTTTATACATTTTTTATTATTTGATTTATTTGTGTTTAGAGTCATTAATAACTATGATATTTCTTTCGACTCCATCTGTACTTCCTATCTTATCCTGACATCGGAGCGCAAAGAGATTGATAAGGTGGTTACTAGTCCATTCCAAGCTCCATTTCGTTATCTTTAACTTTTAATTTAAATGATAGAAATGCATACTAATTAAACGTTAATCATTTTTTCACGTTTAGTTTCGCTAAAAAAACGCCTAACTTTTTTTTGTTATACCACATTCAATTTTTTACACTTATGAATTTAGATTTAGTAAATCTCGCAAACTTAATAGCTTGATAACCAAAAAAATGTTAATCTTCCATCTAATTATAAATTTATAAGACAGAATAAAATACCAAAAATTACCTAGTAAAAAAAACTAACGTGTTTTATCTTTTTATATGATTATTTCTTCTCGAAGAAATTTCTAGTTTTACTATCATAAAGTACTGATTTTTCTCTGGCAAAGAGAAATGATTGTTTGCGTATTGGATTTACATTCGCTCGAATTCATCCACAATATGAATTCGTTTTCTCTCAGAAGTGTGCCGTATTTTTTCTCGTTTACATGTACATAAATTCGATAAACAAAAAAGATTGTTTGAATTGCTCTCACCAGAAAGCATTTCCAATTATTAAATTGAATACCCATTTTGAACAGGTGGGCTATGTCTTAATTTAAAACGAAATATTTCTATATGAATAGATGCAAGATTATTTACGGACGTGGTATTATGGTTTGGTAATTAATTCAAACAAAAAAATATAAAAAAATGGATTCCATAGTTCTTCGTGAATAAATGTACATTTTTATTCCATTTCCACTCCCAACATGGAGTATATGGCATCTTAATTGAAGTAACTCAACAAAAGTTTTCTACGAGAACTGCTTGTTGAACTCAGTTGCTCATCCTCTCTTTTTTCGAAGAGAGTAAGGATAGGGCTAGGACAGGACTAGTTGTTCGTTAATCGCTCTCGCTACGCCTCGTATTTTATGATCAGATGGGTGGGAGGGAGTTTTTTTTTAGGAAGGAAGGCGTTGACGTTCAGACATTGGCGATATTTTGGTGCAAGCTAATGTTGAAAGTTAAAAATATCGCCGTTGGCCGTACTTCATATAACACCAACAAAATAATATAATACAACAATTTGTAATAATGTTCAAAGTTGAGAGATGACGTGACATCGAGTCGTCAACCTTTTCGTCACTAACATTTTTTTCCCATGTTCGCTCCCAACGTGGAGATATAGTCTCCTAATGGAGGTATCTCAACAGAATTTTTCTATGAAAATTGCTTATTACTCAGTTGCTCAACCTCCCTTTTTTCGAAGAGAGTAGGGATATAAGGATAGGGCTAAGACAGGACTGATGGTTTGGTAATCGCTCTCGTTACGACCCGTTTTTTAGGATCGGATGAGTGGCAGACAGTAAGACATCACAAACATTCATGACTATGAACAGAAATTCATAAATCAATTTATTAAACTGTCCGTGCCAGGGTTTGAGCCCGAGACATCCGTAGCCAATAACGTTGACCACTGCACAACGGAGCCAAAAATTAAGAAATAAAGTGCTTGACGTCACACATACCACGAAATTTACCTTCCAATTCTAATAAAAATGTTACCTCTATATTTTATATAGAGGTAAAATTTTTAGGGGGAAACAATCTACGGATACAATTAATTGCCCTTTCCTGGTATAATTAATATTGTAGCTTGTTAATGTTAATCTCAGCTAATTAAATATTTAATTATTTATTCTTCATAATTAAAATGCTACGTATCCTTCATTTAAATCAGATTACAATCTGATACCTATTAAATAAGATTTTTCAGATTAAATACACAACAGACATTACATACAAATTTTAACAAACGCATGACGTGTTCAAAATGAAATGTTTGACAATATATTTACATAATTATTTGTATAAATAAAAAACTGTTTTTCAGTTAAATAATATTTATTTGGCTAATTATTAAATAACTCCCAACCGTAACATTGCCTGAATTTTGACAGAATCGATCGACATATTTTCATGATCAAAGATAGACTTGGTCATAGTTATCGCATTTCACTATGATATTTAATTTGAATTGTTGAATTTTTGTACGTTTACGTGTATTTTGTCACTAACAACCAGCGTTTCGCCTTACGGCATCTTCAGGCATTCAAGCACACGAACGAGCTCAAACTGACATGGAAATCTACTAAATTTCAACAATTGAAATTTGTTATTGAAAATCCATCAAGGACCTTCAGTGGTTATTTTAATTACTGTAAGAATCCTTTTTTCGTAAAGACATAATCATGTTATATGACATAATGTGAATCGAATTGTGATAATTCTGTTTTACCATGTCCGCTCCAAATATGGAGCATCCTTATGTAGGTATCTCAATAAAAGTTTTTTCTACGAGAACTTCTTGTTACTAAGTTACTCAAGCTCTCTTCTTCGAAGAGAGTAAGGATATAAGAATAGGGCTAGGACAGTACTAGTGGTTAGCTAATCATCCATGCCTAGGAACAGTTTTTTCATAAAGCGATTGAAAAATCAATTTTATGATACTGTCCGTACCGGGAATTGAACCCGAGACATCCGTTGCCGTAGCCAACGACGTTGATGACTGCACCACGGACGTGACATTACTAGTGATATTATATTCTGAATAACAAAACCACGTTTTAAGCAAAGAATATTAAACTAATAATGTAAAATTAGATACCATCTTAATATTATTTATATATCGAGTAAATCTAAAAAATACATTTTTCTATTCTAAACTTAACTATCATCCTGGAAAAAATCTTTTATTGTTTGTTTTAGATGTTCCAAATTCTAGCATCTTTACAGATAAAAATGTTTACTCACTATTTAATCATCAAAAAATACTAACAGTTCCTTTTTTATCAAATTTCGAAGTTACGCTTAGTAAACATACCTTTCAGGTGTTCTGTGAACCTGACAAAATACCAATTCACTCTTGCGTAACAGGAGCACAGAAAGTGATGAAGGAAAGAATCAAAAAGATAAATAAAAAAGGAACCATTGACCCCAATCACAAGGGCGCCCTCTACAGGAACGGTTCTTTTTAAATCAGGGCTAACTTAAATGTCTCCCGCTGGCAATGGCATACAGACGTATTGGTCTTCATTCAATTCGCGGAGGGTAAATGACAGAATACTAGGGTGAATCAATGTATATAAATAATTCGTTATCGATAATGTCTCAAATATCAGGAATTAAAAGTTTACTTGACCAACTATAACGACAAGTACATTAACGAACAAATGCGTCATTATTTTATTTTATAAATGCGTTATTATTTTATTTTCTCAAACAAACACCATTGCAAATCCGGTTCAACTCTTATTTACTTTCAATCGAAGATGCAGTGGCTTAAAATACACCAAAATAATTCCTATCACATAAAATTGAGTCTACATGTACATTTACTTAACATAGGAATTTACTTTTAAGTGATAAGGTAAGTGACACGACAAACGATTTTAAATTAAGTCCAATTTCAAAACAAACACAAACAATCCACAACGTCAACGGTGCCGACCACGGGGGCTGGTGGCCCTCCTGGCTCGAAGGTTGGCAATCGACTCCCAGCGAAAATCAGAAATCGCACTCCCGCACCGTCGGAGCCTCCCCTTTCCGTTTCCGTCGAAAATGGATTCGTTCAGCGAATGTGTCCGCCAGCGATTGGCCGATCGCCCTTCACGACAAGAGTCGGGTCGACTTCCACGAATCATTGTCATTAACGCTGTGTGTTCTCAGTTATGGACCCTAATAAAACTTGAACTCAACAATAAAACCAGGGTTTGTCAGATAGTTTTAAGTAAAATTAAAGTTATTTTGTGCCTTCCAGTGTATAAGGAAAAGTAAAATATTTTTTTTACACTCTATTTTTTCGAAGAACGTTCACCGAGTAAAACGACATTCTTAAGCTTGAAATTTTTTTAACTTTCGAACACATGACGAAAAAGGAAGAAATTTTAGACATTCACCTGGAAAAACTGACAGATCTTTCGATAGAGCACATATACATTAAAAAATTATTTTTTAGAAAAATCGCCAAAAGCGTGAACACTGCTATAAAACGATCTGCAAACTGTACTAATCTTATTATAACGATTGAATTGGAATTTACTTAGTAGAACTCTATTAAAATAGCATGAAATAAGATAATATATTTTTTTTTTTTTTTTTTTAACCATATCCGCTCCCTATTCGGAGCATATGGCCATACTCTGTCTCCCGCCAGCCTCCTCGCCTCCTCCCAGGTCATCCCAGCGTCCCGTAGCTCCGCCGAATACATCCTATGGATGGTCATCAGCGGCCTTCCAGGGCGACGGAATCCACCTGGTTGGTAGAAGAGACAGGCAGGATTCAGGCTCCCCTGGGGCATCCGCAGCACGTGTCCAAGCCAGGTCCAACGTCGCTTTTTTATTTTGGACGTAATAAGAGGCTGGTCCGTCCGCTCTCTTACCTCCGAGTTCCTGACAAAATCAAACCACCGTACCCCTAGTATTCGCCGCAAACATCTGTTTTCAAAGCACAGTATACGGTTACCCTGTGCCTTGGTGAGGTGCCATGACTCGCAACCGTAAAGCAACACTGTCAGGATGCATGCGTTGAATAAGTGGCACTTGGTTCTAGCCGAGTACAACCGTGAGTCCCAGACTTTCCGCATTGAGTTAAAAGTTGCTCCAGCTATCCCTAATCGGATTGCGAGCTCTTTACGCGGATTGCCATCTCCCGTGATGTGTACCCCCAAGTACCTAAAGCCGTCGACTCTCTCGATGTCTTGCCCGCGCTCGTCAGAGGGTAGTCTGGGTCTGGACAGAAACTGTTGCAGAGCACATTGGTTTTACTCGCATTGACTTTGAGACCAATGCGATACGAGTTGCTCTGCAGCCTGTCCATTGTTTCCTGAATACCCTCGACAGATTTATCAAATATTACAGCGTCGTCAGCATACTCGAGGTCGCATAGCCTCAGATTGGAGGCAACGGTTAAACCTCGGTCGGGTGGAATTGACTTCCTCAGGATGAAGTCGAAGATTATTATAAAGAGGAACGGAGCCAGAACACAGCCCTGTCTGACCCCGGTTGAGACCCCAAACCATTCTGTCGTTACGTCGCCGATTCTGACACAGCATTCACTGCCCTCGTGCATGCATTTGATGATGGCGATAATCTTGGTTGGGATTCCGTACAGTTTTAATATGTCCCATAGGGAGGGCCGGTGCGGACTATCAAAGGCCTTCTCGTAATCAACGAAGCAACACGCCAGCGAGCTGTTGAATTCGTTGCTTTGCTGGAGAAGGCATCTGAGATTATGAATCTGGTCCGCACAGGATCGGCCAGGTAAGAAACCGGCCTGGTTTTCCCTGAGGATACACATTACTGGAATCCTTATTCTCGCCAAGACTATCTGCGCCAAAACCTTGCCAGGCACGCTGAGCAGCGTTATGCCCCGGTAATTGTCGCAGCAGAGTGGGTCACCTTTTTTGTGAATGGTGATGACCTCACCGTTTACCCAGTCCCTCGGACAGCGCTCCTGCTCCCACACCTTACTGAGAAGTAGGTGCAAGGGCTGCAAAAGTGCCTCCAGGCCGTACTTGAGAAACTCTGGGTGTATACCGTCCACGCCCGGCGCCTTCCCATTCTTTAACCGCTGCACAGCTGAGGTGATCTCAGCGTGCGTCGGTGCATGGTCGGGAATGTTTGGCGCTCGGGGATATCTACAAGTGTGGCTTCGCTGGGTATGTCAAAGGGGTTCGAGGGAGGAGAACGGTTTAGCAACCCGCAGAAATGGTCTCTCCAAATCCTTCTAACACGCTCCGCGCTTGACTCTATTGCCCCGCTGGGAGCTACGGATGGGCCCGGGGGTCGGTGGTCGTCTACCGCAAATTTCGCGCGTGATTCTAAATAGTTTTCTTGTATCATTTCTGCGAGCTGCCGTCTCTGCTGCTTCAATCTGGTTGTCCATGAATCGGCGTTTATCGAGTCGCACAGATTTTTTACTATCTTATCTTGGTACCGATAGTCTGTCCGTCGGTCCTCGATCCGGTCTGGGTCTGTCTCACTGTCCCTCAGTGCTTTAAACCTCGCTCTTTCTTCAATTTTCCCCCACGTGTCGTCGGACATCCACTTTGGCTGCCCACTCCTCCTGACTCCTAGCACCTCATGAGCGGCTAACGCAACTGCATCTTTGATGCTGGACCATTCCGATTCAATGGTGTCGCGTCGGGGGTTTTCCCCGTCATGCACACAGTTGGTGACGTTCTTTCTCACAGCGACGTCGAAATTCAGCCGAGTTCGAGGAAATTGCAGTCTCTCGATGTCGATCCTCTTTCGAGTCGGGGGCCGTACTGTACGTCTGAGTCTGAGACGGATTTTGCCGACAAGCAGCTCATGATCGCTGTATATGTCGGCACCCCTATAGGTTCGAACATCGAGAAGTTCCCTTCGGTGAGTCGCGCTGTAGAGAAAGTGGTCAATTTGTGCTTTTGTGCAACCATCAGGAGAAGTCCACGTGTATTTGTGGATGTCTCTGTGGGGGGAAGATTGTACCGCCAACGGCGAGCTCATTCATAGTTGCAAACTCGATGAGTCTCTCACCGTTGTCGTTGGCTTCACCGAGGCCATGCCTTCCATCACTGTGGGGCCAAGCAAAGGATCCGTTCCCACTCTCGCATTGAGGTCCCCCATTACGATCACGCGGTCTCTACGGGGGATTGTGGAGATGGCCGCGTGGAGAGAGTCATAGAAAGTATCCTTTGCCTGTGTGTCGGCTTCCTCGGTAGGTGCATAGCACTGAAGGACAGTTACCGAGCTATCAGTCGTCCTGAAGGTGGCTCGTATTAGTCGTTCTGAGATGGGTTCCCATTTGACAAGGCAGCGGGCTGCCCTCCCCGACATCAATACTGCCACCCCTTGGCGATGGTATTGCTCCTGACCTGAGTATAAAACTGTGAAACCGCCCTCCAACAACTTTTCCCGGCGCCTTTCCAACGCACCTCGCTCAGCCCTAAAACATCAAGCTTATAGGTTTGCATGATGCGAGTGGCGTGTAGGTCCTTTCCTGGGGTACGCATAGTACGCACATTGTATGCGCCTATATTCATAGAGTAGTTGTTGGAGAGTATCATGTCCTTTTCGTTGCTGGGTCGTCCATTAGCAGGCCTAAGCGTCCGAGGCTTTTGCGTTGATGGTGTCGTAATCTATTTATTTAAGAAGACCGGGTGATTAGCCCTGCGCTTCCGAGGCCTGAGTCACAAGGGCTCTATAGGTTGGCTCAACCCGGTTTTTCTGTCAGGGATTTCCTTCCCTTAGTCAGAAAAGACCGGTTTTAAGGCGCCGGAAGGTTCGCCTTTTGCCCACTGCTATTAGCTACAGCCAAAGCTGCATTGCCCGATGGTCGCCGCGAGGAGGCCAGCAGATGGACTTGCTGGGTTGAACATTCCCCATCATTTACTATGTGCACACCCACTGACATCGATGTGCTCACATGGGATCCACCAACCATTGACCATATAGTTCCACAAATTTTTTTTGGGTATTTGATAGTTATTTTGGCTTACCTAACTCAGTTCTGACGATGGGGTAAAGCCGAAATAGCTATCAAATATCTAATGAAATTTTGTAGGAATAAATACTTTGTTAGTTTATCCTAATGTATGAATCTTCTGGGAATAAAATCTATATTTCTAATCCTCAACAACTCAACAATTCTTCGACATATAACACTAGTAAATTGTTTTAAGCTGAAGAGAATTTAATGACGAATATTATTTACTAATTAAATCAGTCAGCTAAGATTGCAAGAATAAGGCAGTGGAAAATATCACTTGATTATTTTACATACATCTGTGTAGTATATATTAATTCTCCATCAATGCTTGTTTTTGGCAAACCCAAAAAAAGCGTTTTCACGCTACAGTTACAAACGCATAGATCAGACGCTTACACCATCGTAAACTAGCACTAGTGGCCATGAAAGTACAATGCTGCACAAGCGTTTCACGGAATAGAGATTATAAGTTTAGAAAATAATAGGACATTAGAAAATATGAGTTTTGAAAATGAAAAAATTCACATTCATTTTAGATGGGAGTTTATAAGCTTAGAACGATATTTTATAATTTAGATGGTAGTAGTGAATACGAAGACCAATGCTGTATTTATAACTCAATTTTGCAAATGCTGGAGATTATGAATTATAATACTAAATTCATCATATGTCGTATACAAGAATTTAAATATTAGTGAATGTAGACAGGTTCTAGGGATAAATTCCGTATTCCCATGCATGGAAAAATAATTTGAAAATAGAGAGAGAAGTTGTTGAACAGTATTATACAATGCAAATTGATTCACCCCAATTTTTCCACGCAAATCGAGTTTATCCAACACAAGCGGCCACGGCTTTAGCTAAGCGATGATGAATCTTACGTCAGGAGAGAATAAAATATCAATAAGTCATGCCAAGTATATGTGCCTTATCCGAATTCGACCTCGAGTTACGATTATCCACACCGAGTAACACTTCAAAAGGATATTAATTCGGGCATATGATTGCCTACAGAGTAATATAAATTGAATTCATAAAGATTACTTACGCGTCACTTGCGCAGACCAATTTCGTGTATGTTTTAAGGGTATAATTTTTTACCTTCATCTTTTCACTGTTTTGTTCGTTACAATGAAAATAGTAAAAAACGCATATACCTAAAATAACACGTAAGAAACATTGTTGCCTTAGTAATTTATACTATGATTCGCATTGCCATTTTGACATAACTATAGACTAAAGATAGTTTAAAGAATATAATAAGACCCTCTCTCTTTTTACTTTCAACTCGTCGATTACGCGAGATACAGTATATACCTAATAGCTTTGCACTTTTTACTACACTTCTACGCTTTCTGTATAGTACACAGAGCGTGTCAGTGTATTAGTATATATGGATCCCGTGATCCTAAATCCTAGAGCCGGACCTTAAAGTCGGAGTGCAAAGCTATACGGCATATACTCCACCAATCGAAAGATTCTCAAGAGCGATAGTACATCTTTATTCACTCTACTAGATTTGCTTCTGTCTTATTTTTTTGTGATTCATATTTTTGAGTATTTTTTACTATGCTTCGCCCAAGATAGAGGACACTTTTATAAGGTTATTTAGATGTTGCCTAAGTATCGTTGAAATTTTGTTGATAGTTGAAAATATCACAATGGACCGTACCTTTTGTAACATAATTTTAAATAATGAATAGTCTTCCTTTCAATCTTTGATTTTATAAATTTTTTACGATTCAAGCATGAACACTTATTATTTGTGACATTTATACTATAAAATGTGTTTAGTTGCTAATTGACATGACGCTATGACGATAACAATCACGGAATATTTGGTATGGAGCGGTTACTAAGCGATCTTTTTTGCCTTTTGTTGATTTTCTTTATGCCGTTTGAAACTTCAAAAATACGTCTCTCCAGTTTAAGGTTAAAAGTTGAAAAGTCGAAAGCTTAAAATAAGACAGTTGACCTATAAATGGCAGTCAGAATGACATGTGAAAATTTCACGCCGCTACTTTACACCGTTTGGGTGGAATTTTTGTGAGCGACAGACATACATACAAAATTAGAGCATCCGATCCGGACCATCTTTATGGTTCAGAATTTATCGATCCCGGGATTGCTCATTAAATGTCATTTCACGTGTTAAATTTGACATTTAAAATTAAATTTGTGTCCATTATTGATTCAATTAGAATGTATATATGATTTAATACTTTCTTTGGCATTAGAATCGTTTTTATTGATTGGGAATCGGACAGTTATTTACAAAAAAAGAGAAAAAAATTAAACGACACGATGGTCTGTTTTATTCCATTACTGGTGAGTACCCGGCATGCGTTGCAATGTCACTCAAAGAAAGAAAGGGTTTTTGTTTTAATTCTGTTTATTAAAGTGCTTTTGGATACACAATATTTTCTGTTTTCCGGAAAAACGTGTACGGACCAGACGCAGACGGCGGTGCGTACACGAATAGATCAGAAGTTTTTTCCGAAATGTCGCTATTAGTTTACATTTGATTCGTTTTTTTATCCCAACAACTCACCAAAGTTTCATCAAAATCGGATGAATAGTAAAGGAACGCATATAGGATAAACAAAAGTACAAACACTCATTTATATATATATAGATAAATAGATTAAGTTTTACCAGAAGGTATCCAAAAAGAGGACATGTCCTTTATTTCGGCCTTAAAATATAGCCCTACATTCATTTAAGAAGCGGTCCTCCTTTGTCCTCTATTTAAAATTGGCTGAAAACTGCTGTTACGAAATATGAGAAGGAACGAGAACACAACACATTGATAATTATTATATTAGTGTTGAATGGACAAACCAAGGTATACGCTGTTGTTTCCACCAGGAAGTTTTAATTTGATGTATGAATCATTTTCAGTGAATCCCGAAATCTCGGGATTGATATTTAGACAATCCCGGGATTACGGGATTGAATAACTGAACGAAATTGTTGGGATTGGAAGCACTAATACAAACATACAGATTTCTACATGTATTTTCTGCTATATAGTAGAGATAAATAGATACAATGAAAATAATTCAATAAAATTAGATATGGCCATTTATTGCCTTGTCTATTTATTGATGCTGTCATGATTTGTGCAATTTTTGATATGGCAAAACATTGTTTGAATTAACCGATAGCATTTCACTTTTATTGTTGACTTAATTGAAAACATCACCATCACACATGCTTTCGGAAATGAAAATATTGATTGAGTAGATGATTAATGAAAATTAATTAATTTATAAAAATGACTATGTAGATATCAAATTTTGGACTGCAACAGGAAAACCTATCTGGTTTAAATACTGTGGCTATCATTAAACATCAGCTGCTTAGTACTTCCATGCTTTAGCTGAATTTGAATATTTCATCAATCAAACGACTACAAGGTGGCCCTTGTGTTGTGAAAGGACTAAATGGTATAGATCAGATCTCAAAACTACGGCCCGGGAGCACCACTAATCCGGCCCGCCATAGTTTATTTTGACTACATTGTAAAAATTACAATGTAAGTAAATTATAGAAAATAATAATCACGTCTTTTTATTTAACGATTATGAAACATTGACGAACAAAATGAAAATTATCATTTTAACTGTAAATATTAGTAGTATTAGATTTATCTTAAAAGCTTTCAATAAGTGATATACATGGGTAATTCACTTAACGAAATTAAAATTATAATTATGGTTAATGAGATTAATGTAGTTGGAACTTTCTACCGACAATTGCTTGCAGTTTTAAAAGCGGAAAAAAAGCCACAAGCAAATTTATGCAACGAATCAAATTATATGAGTGGAAGACTCCAAATGAAATTTCCAACAATGATGAGTTTAAATATTTTTCTTCCGCGTTAAAAGGATATTGAAAAATCTTGATATCGTTTGCAATTGCATCAAAAAAATGAAAAACGAGACTCAAGGTTTATTTTAAAAGCACCCAAAGCTTCAATTGCAAAATTTACCTTAAATGGAATCTTAGTTTGCTGACTGAATGTTTGGCATGAATTAAATGCGTGAAAATTTTTTTTGTTCGATTGAGATTGAAACAAACAATATTTTGCTGAAAAGACTTAATATGAGTGTGTAAATCAGGCAGAAACTGGTTTTCTCTTTGTGATTTTAAATTAAGGTCATTCATATGTTTAGTTAAATTTGTAAAATGATATCTTCCATAACCCGAGCGAAGTCCACACCCGTGCATTGCGTCATAGATATTTCAATAGAGAGCTGGTTCCAGTACGAAAATTTGGGCGTAATTATAAACTACAGTATGTTGGTATGATGGGCTAGACCCTTGAGACTCAGTCGAGGAGTCAGCGTGGCCTTAAGGTTAAAAAGTTTGTAGACCCTTGGTTCAAATAACTTAATTAAAAATTGTTTTAAAGTGTAACTTAAATGGAAACGTAATCTTCAATTGTTGTATTGTTTATAAACTCAACCACTACATCTAATAAAAGAGATTAACCGGACCGAAGAGGCGTTTGTTTTGAGATCTTTCCATCTTTCCTGGGTGCAGTTAAACCAGTTCTTATCCCTTTTTTGACATGGCTTTCTCACTTTAAATGTTTCTCAATTTATTCTTTCTAATACTCAAAATTCATTGGCATGCAATGCAACAAAGCATTATAATTGATTCCTTCCCCTTAAAGCTCTTTACTTATTCATAATGAATATATTTATCCGGACATAAGTATCTTACGATATACGAATGTTTAAATATAATATACTATAAGTCATGCCATATTTCAACGACAAGAGTAGTATATAATATATTGGATTTAAACTACTTTAAGGCTATATGGGGGGTCAAGGTTCTACGACGATTTCCCAGAGGGAAAATTTTTGGTGACCCTTTGGATATTTTTAATATGGAAGGGATTTTTTATGAGCTTTTACGTTGAACTAAATAAAAAACTTTCTTCATTTGACCGGAGTTTACGAATTCACGAAGGTTCACCCGGCTTACAAGGGTGGGATTTTGAATACTCATAATAATAATATGAAATATTGAATATAATATACGAACTGTGTCCGAAATGTGGAACAGCTTATCGTGAATGCGAAATAAAATACCGTTTATTCTTTACTTATTTGTATTTGCTCTTTGAAATATATATTATATATTAAAGTATTTGCGATAAATAATCATTTATAACCGTTTAAAAAACAAACTCAATAAAATTTTTTAATGGTTTTATATTGTTTTTCAAATAATAATAGGCATACTCTATGTTTACTATACAATTACTCTATGTTGAAAAGATTGTATTGTTAATGGTATTGTAGTAAAAAATACCAATGCATTTAGTACATGGATAGTCATTATCATATTGCTGGGTTTTCGGCGTCACAAGTCCGGTCAGAAAAGAGTTCTTGTTTGCTTGCAAATACAAACATAAATCTAAAATACTATTTATCTACTGTGTGTCAAGTTCAAGTCGTTCGAGGAGGAAATTAATGAAATGTAAGATCTAAGTATTTAGTTCTACAAAAGTTGATAGCTATTTCGGCTGAACGCCATCTTCAAAACTGTACATAAACTAATAGGATTAACTAACAAAGTAAAAATTTTATATAACTAAATACTTGGTTATTTAATCCTATTATAATGGAGTTCTATCAAGTAAATGCCAATTCAATCAATATACATAAACTTATTTTAGCTTATCTATATTTATACTGTTTAGAAAACATAAACAATATTATGTCATCTCACGTATTTAAACATCATAATTTAATTTGATTTAAAATATATTTTTTAACTTTTTGTATAAAATAATAAATAAAAATCATTTCAAAGGATAAGTGAAAATCAATTTTCAATATGTAATTAATTACTTTTGCGAATTGTTTTCAAGCGTATTTGGAAATAACTTAAAGAGCTTCTATTTTTTAAAAATATAAAATGTGATAAAACGATTTGTTTTCTTAAGTTTATAAACTACTTATTTGTTTATTTAATTTTTTACCTCTCCCAATGTCGAGGATATTGATACTTAATCGAGGAAATGCCCATTATTCAAATCTCAAATTTCAAAGGCATTCGTGTACCCGAATGCCTGAAGATGCATGCCAAAAGGCGAAACCCAGGTTGTTAGTGACGAAATACATGGAAATGTACAAAAATTATATTGAAATTTCGTCAAGCACCCTCAGTCGATATCTTTCATTAAAAATGCCCATTACTCAGTTGCTCAACTTCTCTTATTCGAAGAGAGTAAGTATAGAAAAATAGGGCTAGGACAGAATTACTGGTTAGATATTAGCTGTCGCTTCGCTCCGATTTTAGGATTGGACACAAATGAATTTATGAGACTGTTCATACCGGGATTTGAACCAGAGACATCTCAGAGAGTTTTTGTACCTAGATGTGACACGTGTTACGCTTTTTGAAAAGCATTTTCAGACTCAATTTTGATTTGATGAATGAATTTACTCAAAGTTTAATATTTTTGACGGATTCTGTGGTAAATTTGTGAAAATTCATGTTAATAACTTTGTTATTCCACTGTCTGTGTTACTAAATAAACAAAGTTATCAATTTAACTTTTATATTACCTCAGAATGGTTTATAAATTCAAAAAAGAAGTACCAAATATTTTATGTAGACAGTGTTTTGGCCAATTGATGTAACCCTCAAAAAATACAAAAATGAGTTATTGATTGGATCTCATTTTAAAGGAAACAGAGCAGGTCTCGGTCAAATGATGTAAATCGTAACAATAAACTGACGAATTTTTAGGATGGAAACGTAATTTTACATTGATTTTAGATTTAAGAATTCTGTGTAAGCCACTATTTTATTGATACCCCCTAGATATAATCCTGTATCTACAAACATAGGAGTGGATTTCAAAGACTGAAAACATTTTACGTAACTCACCATGTAATGTTTTCGATAAAAACAGTTTTTACTCTCTCCTGAACAATTTAATTTTGAGAGTTACATCGATTGGCCAAAACATCGTTATGTTTTATATTAGAACTAAATAATTCATTAATTTATGTATCTTAAAAGTATTCATGCTAATTGATTGTTAATTATTTGCTTAGGTTTTCATTTTATTGAGAGATCTTAAAGACCAGTTACACTGATTTCATTTGAATGGTCGACAAATATATAAAAAAAAGTGAAATTTAGTATACGCAACATTAGTTTAACTTAAAACATTATTTAAAAAATTCCTATTCGTTTTTAAAGTGTAATTCTACAATAATATAACTAAACCGTGTGTAAAATATTTGTGAAAACGTCGAGGCCGTATGACGCATTCCCGTGAGAATTTATCGAGAACATTTTTTAAGGAGATAATGATTTCCTTCATAAGTTTGAATTTTCGATATAAATGCCTCACGTGTTATGTACCTATCTATGGTACAAGTGAACTCGTTAGCACTGTGATAGGTGAAAAAAATGTCTGATATAACTTTTGAATGCCGAATGAAAATATTGCGCGCTCGCTTCGAAGGTTACTGAAAGAGTTTTTACGAATAGATGTGATGCTAAGATTAAATGTATGTACATATAAATGCATGGTTAAAGAACATTATTTTTCATTCTTTCCAACTGAAAATATGTGGAGGAGACTGCTACTATTGGTGGGGTGGATACAGAATCAGTATTTATATCGATTTATCACAATATGTATTCTAGCTAAGTACTGTGAAACTTAACGTTAAATAAACGTTACGCATTTTTTGTGAGGAAACAATTTCTAAAGAACTCTCGCAAAAAAACTTATTTTGAAGGTTAAGATATTAAATTTTTAAAGGGAATTCGTTTTTACTAACAGAAAAATACGTAATGTATGTAACTTGTATAGTACCGGACATTAAAAAATTAAAGGACTAAAATAATTTGAAGGAAACGAAGAAGCTGAAAAATATTTAATCTACGACTTTGCAAGAAAAATCGAAGGACTGAATATCGAGAGTTCTTTTCAAAAGTATGTTTCTTTGTGTTCTTCTTGATATTTTCATGATCTGTTTGCTTAATTCTCTACTTTTTTCTGTAGTTTGAATTATTTTTAAAGCATATATCCACAAGTGTTTCATTCACGAGATTAAGTCTTGGACATGTAAACATGCCCAGCGCGTTCATTGGGTTAAACTTTTTTCGCCACCAATGTGGTTATTTTGACAGAATAGCTGGAGCCACATTTAATTCAATGAAAACCGTCTGGGACACGCAGCTGTACACGATTAAAACTAAATGCCATTTGTTCAACGCTTGTCTTTTATCTGTGCTCCTGTACTGTAGCAAATCATGGCACATGACGAAGACTCAGAATTAAAAAAAACCGTATACTAAGCATTGAGAATATATGCTTGCGTCTGATGCTGAAGGTGAGGTGGTATGACTTCGTGAGCCATTCGGAGATTAAGAAATGTGCCAAGTTGTGCCCTGATACGTCACTGGCCATAGACAGACGTTGAAACTGGCTGGGTTGCATACTGCGAATGCCTTGGAGTAGCTTCAATTCTACTTGCCTCTTCTTCCGATCGGTGGGATTCCAGCGTTCTGGATGACTATCGAGTACTATACATAGTATGTACTCGACGGAACTGAGAGACTCTAGTGTGTCATGGGAGGAAGCAAGTGATTGGCGGGTGCCATGTAATCATGGAAACACTGCGTGGTGGTCATATGCTCTACTTATGGAGTGATTAGGGTCAAAGAAAATAACAAGGCTGTACGTTTCAACCTATTGTTACTCAATTATGCAGTATATCTTTTAAATCAAAGTTGGCTTATAAAGCTCTATAAGCGCCATTAAATAATTGAATTTAGTAGTGATAAACGATGGGAATATCTCTGTCATCCATTATTTTCAAGACACATCCATGAATCAATTATTGAAATTTCATTTAATGGAAGTATCGATTTGTCTCAAAGTCGAATGGGACCAGCGCCATAGAGCGTTACCACTCGGTGACGAGATTGCCAATTTTTCAATGTTAGTATGCATCGCAAAAATACCTGTCATATGAACGGATTTAAAAGTATAAATACTTTCTTTATTAAAAAATTGTGCATCTTACCACCTTCTTTAAGCACGATTTTACAGATTATCAGCAACACTTACCTGTAAAAAAAGAGAAGAATACAATTAAAGTAACAATAAAGTAAACAAATTTAATCACGTAACAATTCAAACTCGGATGTATAAATAAATATTTTAATAAAAAATATTATTCGTCATGATCAAACATTCCACAAGAAGATATAAAATATTGTTTAACTGTATTTTTTTCTTTGATGTAAAATATGTTTTTAAAATTTCATATATTATATTTTTCTATGAATTGAAAAATTTTAAATAAAGAAAATTCAAGATTTTCATTAACTAACGAAAAGAATTTTAAAATACAAATAGAAAATTATTATAAATACTGTTTTTTTTGGAGTCACTTTGTGTGAGTCTTTTCATTATTGAAAAATAATGATCTCTATTTTGGTATTTTTTCTGTTTTCAATAAAATCATTTCATTATAAAACCATTTCGTCAATACCTTCAGATTCATCATTACTGTTTTTTTAGAAATTACCATGTCCAAATGATTTTATTATCATAGCAAACGATACAGTACGTTTTTTAATGCAGACCATTAATTATGTCTTATTGTTATACAAAATAGTTCAGTATTTTGTTCGTTTATTCGGTACCATTTTGTCCAATCAACAAATCCGTTGTGTCATAAATACATATTTTTTTTCTATATAATTACAAATTTCTAAATGGTTCACTAACTTCTTATAAACATTCTCAATTAGCTGTTCTGGTTAATGAAATATTAACGAATTATTTAAACTCATTACATTTTGCTCAGATAATTGATTTTTAATGTGGTTTAATTTTTGATTTTGAATTAGTATTTATTGATTTGTAAGAGGTCCTTAACATTTTAATTTTACACTATATAATTTAGTTTATCCATAATTTGTTTGATTATCTGTAAAGTATTGTGATAGTTTATAAACCAACTGTTTTATATACTTAAGAAAAAATTAATGAACCATTTAAAAATAATCAAATATTAAGTATGTAATTAATATGAATAATAAACAGCCATCTTAAGTGGAGAAAGCAGAGCAGCTTGCGGTTTGCAAACCGTCTTTGCATCTGCTCCTTTGTTATATCCGATTCATTAATTTGTATTATACCGGTAAGGTTATTTTTAACTTGTAAGAATTGATTCTGTCTCTGTAATTTTTGTTTTTCAGATATTAAAAATTTAATGGATACTCATAGCTGCTCTGCTTTCTCCACTTAAGATGGCTGTTTATTATTCATATTAATTACATACTTAATATTTGATTATTTTTAAATGGTTCATTAATTTTTTCTTATAATTTCCCTGATTCATTATTGTATATTATATTAGTAACGTCATTAAAAATTTTGTTCATCTAAATGGACTTTTAATGTAGCTATATTTGTGATTTCAGATTAGTATTTAATGATTTGCAAGATGTCCATAACATTTTAATTGTAGACTCTTTCATTTGATTTACGTATAATTTGTTTGTTAATCAGTATTTTCTTGTCTCAGTTCATGAATCATCAGTTTTATGTACCTTCATTTTTACACTCAATTTTATATAAATAGGCCTGTTATGTTTGTATTTTTATCAGTTGATAATGCTCACGATGAGCGAAACTGGTCCTGATCATTATAAATATGTGGAAGTAGTACAAATGAATTGTGTTTTATTTTTTAAAATATAATGTCTTTCCACCAAGAATTGACAGTTAACACCTTAAAAGTGTTTTATATACCTTGTATTTGTTAACATCCAATTCTATATAAATAGCTCTGTTATGATTGTATTTTAATCAATTGATAATGCTCGTGATGAGAGAAAACTAGTCTCGGTTATTATAAACATGTGGAAGTAGTACAAACAAATTGTGTTTTATTTTTAAAATTATAGATATGTTCCATTTTTTAGTTGAAAAGTTACTGTTAGTTAATATTCAATTTAAGGCAAAATGACGAAATGCAAAATTTTATTCATGAATAATAAATATTACTACTGGTGGTTTTCAGTTAAGCCCATTTTCGATGTAGACACATCAAATAACACCAATGCACGGAAACTTATGTAAATGCCCTTAATTAAACATAAAGCTCACCTCTGGGTTAAATTGACGTACCTATTCCGATGTGTTTCGGCAAACACTCGCTTAACCACGCAGTATTTCCCTGTGCCTGATACCTGAAGAGAGCGCAATAATTATTGTAGTTTTAAGGGAAGGTCCTGTTAAGTATTCACGACGCTAAAAGGCCGCGCCGGCTCTCTCGTGAGCGGCTTTTCCTACGGCACTCTTCATTCAAAATTGATTACATTCACCTCTTCTTGTTCTTCTGGTACCTTCTTGCGGAGACAAACGATGGAGGGGATTACCGTGAGACAAAACAAACGTGTTTCACTTGTATTCTTGTCTTAAAATATTAATTTTGCGATTTTAAATGTTGTGTCTTTCTACCCTGAAGGCTTATTTAGTGATTTGGGTCGGGGGCTCACCTGGGAGTTGTCTCTTTCAAACAAAGAAATTGAGCAGCATGCGACTTAAAATCTTATCATCAAGTTTCTAAATAGAGATAACAAAATGTTTCACTTGTTGCAAAAAAAAACATTATGGTAGCTTATATGATGACGATATCTTTTTTTTTTTGATTTTGTTTTGGACGGATTACCTTTGCAACAAATTAATTCTATTCCAAAGTAAATAAGTGAATAATAGTGATGTAATTCCAAAGCGTTCACTCACTCCTACCTAGTGTTGCAAAGAGCAGGAGAATTTTGAAATGGATGGAAAAAGCCGATAAAACCTGGAAAAAATCCAGAAAATTATGAAATTTTGAGGAAAAAGGGGGAAAATTGCAAATTACTTTTAAAATATGATACTTCCGCATATAAGTAAATGTGTGTTTGGTCGAGATAAACATCATGCATAAAAACAGAAGCGTTTTCGTAAACATTTTATGCTGAATTCTAGTAAATATAGGTGTCAAAATTGATACGATATTGAAAAAAGTTCATTACTTCCATCTATAAATATATATTAGTTTATGATCTGTTTTCTTATTATAGTATTATCATCTAACTAATATCTCGTAATCAATCAAAATGGTGATGGCATTATAACCTGGCAATTATTTTGTTTCCAAAAGGCAGATTAAAAAAATGAGGATCGTCGTATAGGTGGGCCGATTACGAAAATATCCTTCGCTTAAACTTCTTGGTGAACCACTGGGCAAGAAGAATAAAACATATTTTGCTTCGACTGAAGTTTTTCTGTATTTCCTGACAAATAAAGATAAACTCATTAAAATTTTAGCGAGGTCAGACTATAAATTATATCAATAATTAACTTCAAAGACGATAAGATACTTTGAAAACAAAAAAATGTAGTTGGCGTTGCATCCATATTTACGTCATTAAAACAACTCTCCTTTCAAAGTTTTCATTGAATCTCTCTCTTTGAACAGACTCTCGTTACACGTATTAGTAATTATGCACATGCTTTAATTAATTTCAACGCCAAGCGGTACAAAGGGATGCCACTGTGTCAGCGAACCAATACCAGGTGGTTCTGTAGAGGGAAATACTTTCAATGATGTTTTCTGCAGAAAGGTAATATTGAATGTCACGGCAGAGAGCTTAATTTTTTAATGCAATTATTAAGCCGCCAATGGTGTTCTTTCATTCACACTTTCTGTCGTTAAATGAATGATAGCTTGACTCTGACATGACAAAAGATATTTTCTTATATCAGTAATCAGTATAAATATTTAGGAATATAATTCCTATGTTGAATGCTTGACGCGATTAAACAGTAAGACTGATGATGATGACGATTACTCAGTTCTTAGGAGGTGTATCCGTTCGGTAAGTGGCGACCGAATCCAGTCCTTCATTCTTTGTTTATATATACTGTCGTTGACTGACTGTGTCCTACTTTCATCATCATGACTTGTTTTTCGATAGGTTCACCTATATCGCAGCGCGTTCAGAATTCGTGTTGTATATCGGTCAAATAAAATATTATTTGTCAATCAATTATGCCTCGTCAATAATGCTGACGAAAACGAAGATGATTAAGAGATGTTTCTCGTTCGGCGAGTGGCGATAGAATGCAGTTCGGTGAACGATTACAGAATGAATCCGGTTCTTCCTTCTTTGTTCATTTATATATATTTATATATATATTGGACAAATAAAATATTATTTGGCAATTAATTTTACCTCGTCAATAATGCTGACCAAAATGACAACCATAATGTTTCGTAAATTTGCAGCGTCATATATCACTACATATATAATCTTTTTAAACGTTTAAATGTATCAAAATTGGCCACAAAACTGAATCATATGCGTGGGTAATTATGGTTTGATTTTTAAATTTTCTTAATAAAAATAGAAAATTAAGAAACCTACAAAAAATATATATATTTGTGAATGTTGGGTAAATAATACTGTTTATAGTGAGCCATGAATATATGTTTTGACAATAGAGGTCGAAATTCTCAAAAGTTTCTAACTTTACTCTTATACTATTTTTGCTATTATTTTGTTACTTTTAATTGTGATAAACTTGATTGTATCACACCGAAGTTTATGTCTCATCAATGATACATTAAGTCTACAATAAATATTTAAAATACACAGTGACAATAAGGAATATTATTATAATAATTAAAGTAATATGATGAGTATATAATATATTAAAGTCATCAAATAACAATTAATTTAAATATAAAAAATTGCTTTGGTGGAGAAGTTGTTATGGATTAAATGGTGAGGGGCAGGGAAGGTAAGCTTTTTTTGCTACTATTTTGTTACTATTGGGAGTTGAATATCTCGAGGAAATGTTTTGTTGTAAATATGAGTGTAAATCTTTTTTTAAATCATTATCTCACTAATGTCGGCTTAGCTATATTACTTATTCTGTTGTTTGATAATTGATTTCAAAAATATCATCAAAAACTTACGGTCTCGTAATGGAGGTACCATAAAAGATGTTTTCAACAATAACTGCTTGTTACTCAGTTGATCAATCTGCCTTTTTCAAAGAGAGTAAGGATAGAAGAATAGGTTTAGGACGGAACTAGTGGTTTGCTTATTGCCCTCGTTACACCTGTTTTTCAGGATCGGATGGGTGAGAGGAAATTTTAGACGTCACATTCATGTCTACGACCAGAAATCTATAAATCAATTGAAAAATAAATTTATGAAACTGTTTGTACCGAGATTTGAACCCGAGGCATCCGTAACCGTAGCCAACGACGTTGACCACTGCACCACAGACCCAACATCGACCTGATAATCGTTTTTGTGTAGAAATATCCCATATCTTAATGATCATTAATGTTTGATAAAAGTGATTTGTCGACACTTGTGTTGTTCACTGAAATAAATATAGCTGAAATTTTATTTAAAATGGATACAATAGGATGAACATTCAAAAGAAATCAAAAAAGCTCACTCTGAGCGATAAATTTTGGTGAATTGTTTTACATCTTTTCATTAACCTAACACGGCCAAAAAAAGTCTGAACACAAAGTCTCAGGCATTTTTCACAAGTTCCGAGTTTAAATAGCTTTGGTTATCTTGTGGAGGAAAGGATTTAACCGGAAGTGTGGAAAATTTTCTGTCTGTAGAGACAAATAACCTCCATTTAGCAATTGCAATGCAAAGAGAGATAGCTATTAAAGTCCAAAGCACTCAGAGTGGTGAATTTATGTCGGATTATCTCGAATAAATTAGCTTCCTTTGAATTGAAAAAGGGTTTATTTTTGTTATAGTTATCGATTTTTTATCCAGACTGTTTCAAACTGAAAGTTTGATGTTTGCATTATATCAACTGTGTTTTGGTCAATGAATGTAACCCTCAAAAAATACGAAAATGAGTTAATGATTGGTTTTCATTAAACGGCAGAGCAGGTCTCGGCCAAATGATGTAAATTAGAACAGATAAATTACCATTTTTTGGAAGGGAAACATCATTTTACATTGGTTTTAGTATTAAAAAATTCTGACCCGGCCAATTGATATAAGTCACTATTATATGGACTATCCCTACGTATGATCCCGTATCTGCAAACATGATAGCTTAAAAGATGGCATTTCAAAGATTCATAACGCAACTCACCGTATACTGTTTTCGATATAAACAGTTTTTAGTGTCTCGTGAACAATTTCAATTTTAAGGGGTATATCAATTGGTCAAAACACCGTCGAATTATAATATTATAAATTGGGTTAGTCAAAACGTTGACCGCGTTGTATCGGTATCCCAAGGTGACAAACATGTTACCATACACATTTAGGAGATAAAAACTATTATAATAAATATAAATTATTTATAATCACCAACCGAATATGCTTAAAGTTTCTTCGTTAGTTTACATAATACGAAGATGATCAATTTATTCAATTAATTTTAGAATTAAATATTCCACGCTTTTGAGACGGAAAAAAATAGTGTAAGTTGCGTTTATTCACTTTTATTGTCCAATTCTGCAAATAGCTCCATTAAAAGTGCGATATGTTAAATAATTGTGTGATTGTTCAGCAATTATCTAATCTATCTAATATAAATCAAAATACTGAAGATATATTTTCAATTCAAAGCTAAATGGAAATGTATTTGATTTGATTCGCTGTAAGAAAATTTTAAATATACAAATAAACTGTACAGTTAAACAGTTTGGATAGCGTGGCATTGAATTTCGTATTATTTATTGAGTTGGGACTGACATCGAGTGGTCAATGCCACTGGGTTCGGTTGCAATCCTACAAATTTTGGATGATTCATAAATTGGGTTTTCAATCGATTTGTGGATTTCTATTCGAAAGCATGAATGTTTGTATTGTTGAAGAATCTTTTCTACACTCATCTGATCATAAAAACACGGTGAAAGAAAAAGAGCAATTAGTTAACCAGTAGACCTGGCTTAGCCCTGGCCCTGGCTATCATTATACATATATCTTTACCGGTAAAAAAATAATTATAAGTAGTTCTAGTAGAAATAAACTGTTGAGATAAACTCCATTATGAGTTCATTTGCTCTACATCAATGTTTGCCAAAACTATGTGTCGCAAGAAGTATCAGGTGTGCCGCGACAAATGAAGTCAAATTATGACTATGGATATGACATGTTAAAAACTCACAATATAGACGCTTTGGTTTTTCAGAAAAGTTTTTGGAAATGAAACCAAATAAACTAGAACGGCTAAAGTTGGTAGATGAGAAGTTACGTGTTTGTTTTATCAAATTTATTGAAACGCTTTGATATAATTCTTTCTAAAAATCAATTGCATCATTCTCACTGATAAAAATTTACCACCTATTTAAACCTAAATTAAGATTTTTAGTTAGTATATTACATTTTTAGGTCATTTTTAATTGGTGTACCGCGTGATTAATCCTCCTTCTCCAGTACGCCATGAGTTAAAAATTTTGACAGAAACTGCTCTACATTAAGATTGTACTTGGTTAAAAAAAATAAAAATATTGATTGGAAACATTTTTTTAACAATATTTTTACAGACGAATTTCACATCATCCTTTTTATATATAGGCACCCTTTCCAGGGCCTACCCAGAAACCCTTTGGCCGCATAGCCTACTCTCCACCACGCAAACCTTTAATGGAATGAAGTTTAATTAAAATATTTGGCGATAGAAAGGTACTAAGTTTCATCCAGGATTAAATGCTCTATGCTCTAATAACGTTATCCTTTCATCTAGGTAGCTCCGGAGTATAAATAATAACAATCATAATACTCTTACCGAGGATATGTTTTTGCAACAGCTTATGGGAATTTAATTGAAACATGTGACTCGTGCGGAGTAAGGGAGTAATGAATTCATATTATATGATCCAACGGATGAAAGTATTAGTTCATAGAGAATTCGAACAAAGTTATCAGTCGTAAAATTTCTTTATTTTTCTAACGAGATATTTTTAGAAATAAACGCTTGGAATTAAATAAATTGTTAAATTTTCAAGAATTATTTTGATATTATTCATTAATTCTTATCAAGACAGATATTAAAAGAACAATTCGTCCCTTGGAAGTTTAAAATGTGCATAATTTTATTTTTTCCATGTCCACTCCCAATGTGAAGCATATGGTCTACTAATGAAGATATCTTAACAGATTTTTTTTCTATGATAACTGCTTGTTACTCAATCAGTTAGTTAGTCATTAACTAATCGCTTTCGCTACGCCTCGTGAGAATCGGATCGGTGGGAGGGAGTTTTAGACATCACAAACACTCAGACTACGAACAGAAATCTATAAATAGATTAGAATATCAATTTATGGGAACCGTCCGTACCGAGAATTGAACCTGAAACATCCGTTATCGTAGCCAACGACGCTACGAACTGCGCCACGGACGCCAACAATATTATATTATATATAGTATACCATCGGTATAGTCGCAAAAGACGTTAAGTCAAAAAATCTTGCTTTGGGACAATCGACATTTAAGGAAATCATTTAATTTACGTCATTATATTTATATACCTTAACCATTACTTATTAAACAAACCGCTTTAAGGATTTCGTTAATAATTTATGAATTTGATTCAAGTATTAGGAATTATTTTTATAGTAATACTAGCGAGTACCCGACATCCGTTGCAATGTCACTCAAAGAAAGAAAATGTTCGTGTTTTAATTCTGTTTATTGAAGTGCTTTTGGATGCACAATACTTTTTCTTTTTTTCCTTGTGGTGTGTACACGAATAAAAAATTTCCGAGATGTCGCTCTTTACACTGTTTGATTATTATTTTAGATTTGTCCGTGTTTGTCTGACGGTATGGTGTGTTCTCTCCGTTTCTATGCTTCTAATCTATTGCTATGTCGTCTGGGTTGCCATTGGTAGTGATTCGTTCCCCAAATAGGTTTTTCAGTATAGATTAATTTGTGCTCTTGGCCGACCATGGTATATGGATTATTATCCTCCAACACCACATTTCAAATTGGTCTACCGGTTTTTTGTCTTTTGCTTTTAAAGTCCATGTCTCAACGTCGTAAAGACATATGAAGTAGACCAGAGATCGACCTGGCCGCATTTTGGTATGACTGGTTATTTCATTACTTTTCCGGATTCTCCCAGCCTAGACATTGCGGCCTTAGCCATCCCAATTCAATTCAATTAAAAAACTACATTGTCGGAATAAAAAATGAAAAATATAAACCCTCAAAACGTAAGAGTAAAAAAAGATTTTAGAAATAACAGTTTCCATTTATAGCGATATGCTTATAAACAGAAAGTTGTAAAACTTTCTAACCAATTAAAACGTTGAACTAATCAGTTTCCAGCGTGCGTTTGATGTATCTTAAAGTGTTTAATCCCTCGAGTATTACGTTCCCTCTAATATATCTTACATTATTACGCAATCTGCATTGAATGAAAGCTTAATCTTATTAGTTACACGAGCATAGAGCACATGTCAACAAATTACAACACAAGTTTTGTAGCTAAGCGTCGTAGCTAATTCAGTGAGAATGATTTCAAACTATCAACCTTATTATTCGGTATGTATAGAACAATAGTTTTGGAACAAAAATTGTTTCGCTATCGTCCTAAAACGGAAAGTGTATTTTAATTGAATATTTCTTTTTAATACGGAGTGATAGATGTAAGAATATTTTCAGCTGTGATCTATTCGGTAAAAACTGCTGATATTTCAATCAATTTTAAAAATAAAACATAATTTGTTTGTACTTCTTCCACATGTTTATAATAATCTGGACTTTATTCGCTCGTCACGAGCATTATTAACTGATAAAAATAAAATCAGGGGCTATTTATATAAAACTGAATGTTAACAAATTTGAATTATTGAGATTTTGTACACTTCCATGTATTTTGTCACTAACGACCCGGGTTTTGTCTTTGACGAAATCCGGGTCGTTAGTGACAGAATATATGGAAGTGCACAAAATCTCAATAATTAAAATTTGATATTGAAGTTCCATCAAGCACCCTCAGTCGATGTCTTAAATTTTTTGAATGTTAACAATTAAAAAGTATATAAAACAGTTGGTTCATGATTCACAATTTGTAATTTCAAACAAGTGACGAAATATGAAGATAGAACACATACGTACATTAAAAACTTATTTTATTGAAAAATTGCCAGGAGACTGTTAAGCGACTCATTTATTAATGCTACATTAAAATTTTGGTCAGTTTCTTATTCATTTAATGATACGGTCAGTAAATATTTTAGGTTAGTTAAGGTTAGGTTATTCCATTTTATGTGTTCATTTTTCTGGTCAGTAAATAACTGACCAAAAAAAATTTACTCACCGTTTATTTTATCAAGTGACCACGTGATTACTGACCATTTTGATTGATTACTGACCCAATAAATACAGGCCCATTTAAATTATTTGAAGCTCAGATAGGTATTTACATAGCCACAAGATAATTCAAAGTAACTTTTAGATTAAAACAGCTTCAAATATTTTTATAGGTTCAATGATGATATGTCGAATTGCGAGCCAGCAAGGTTGGAAGTTGGAATAAAATGCAGAGCTTTGTAATAGTTAACATCGTCTTTTCAAAATAATTTCCTCGGCCCTTCCATGAAAAACGACGTTCTACTGCGAATAATTTCTGCAGACGTCACCATTAGATGTAAGTGTAGCCGACAGCGATATTATTTATAACCAGCGATTAGCCCTTACAAACTCTAATAATATAGGTGAGCATCAAAACACTAGATGGGGTTAAGGATGAACTGTAATTAAGTTATCTTGTAAGCTTATAGTATGGTCGTGTATTTTATGACTGGTGACTTACGCAGTACGGTTTTGTGAAAAAGTAATTTTATATATCACTAGTATTTTTTAACCCGGTTTTGTCCAAGGTAGAAGTCACTTACGTTAGTGTTTATAAACGTTTGATTGTAAACGATATGTTAATGTACAGAGTAACATATAAGTACATATTTTAATGACAGAAATGGCGACCAAGATCGAATATTACGAATCTGCACTTTTTTGACAAACAAACCAAAAGTCAGCTTGTAACAGGCTGTAAGATCATTTTATATGTATTACTAATATTTATCCAAGATATGTGTCGCTCATATTAGGTAATTGACGAATTAATGATGAATAATTTTCCACTCAATTTAGTTTTTTTACAAATTTTACAATTCGCATGAAAGGATAATATTTGTTACATTTATATTATAACGTATATATAGTCGTTAAGCAAATTCAACACAGATTCAGTTGTTATGACGACATTATGGAACGGTAAGAAGCTACTTGCCATTATTTTTTCCGTTCCTTTTTATTGAGACGTCAAAAATATAGCGGTTTTCAGTTTGAGGATAAAAGTTAAAATTTGAAAACAGCACAATTGAAAGCCAGAATGATTGGGAAGAGTTACAGACATACAGACATACAAATTTATACGTATATTTTTTGCTTTATAGTATAAATAACTTATTTACAGTATTTTTATATTGATAGAATTATCATTTTCAAACACTGCTGTTGATGATCTTGTAATTGTCAACGTAATTTAGACAGATTTACTTGCTTGAGTTATTTTAGATAATAATAGTGAAAAAAAAAACAGAAATACGTAGTGCGAAAAGAAACTATAATACTATTAATATATAATTAAAGTTGACAACTTAGTTATTCCACAGGCTGCGCTACTAAACGTGACACTTGGGAAAATTTTAATATAAGGTTGAAAGAACATAATTATAAGATGTCTCAGTACTAATAATTTCTAATAAGAATTTGAGAATCATTTAATTGAAAATGATCATAATTTTAATAAAAATAATAACACGGAAGTACTCCATCGAGTAAATAAAATGTTTATATAAAATGAAATGTTATAATACATGTTAATATAAAATTGAAATTGATGACTTAGTTATTCCTCTGACTGTGCTAGTAAATGTGACACGTGTGAAATTTCTAATATAAGAATGAAAGAAAATAATTATAAGATGTCTCAGTACTAATAATTTCCAATAATAATTTGGGAAACATTTAATTGAAAATTATCACAATTTTAATGAAAATAATAACGTAGAAATACTCTATCGAGTAAATAAATAAGAACATCAACAGTAATCGTTGAGTAAATTTATTTCCTTTGGGATTTTCACGTCCAAACACTAGTAATTAATTTTGTAATAAGTAGTTTTATGGTAATTAGTTCTATTATCTTTTGTGTTTCCCTCTCCCGACGTCCAGTAGAAGGAAACAAACCATCCTCGCCCTTCATTTTTAAGCTGAGATTAGAATCATTGTTTACCATAGTAATAAATAACCTTGCAATAACGTTCGTCTGAAGATGCTTTTTAAAGAAGCGAAACACGTGTGACATTTAGTAGGACTGCCAGTGGAATAACTAAGTTATCAATAAAAAAATTACCGGAATTGTTATATATTTTATGGCTTTTTCCGCATTATTATCTAGAGAATTATACTTAACTAGGAATTTGACAAAATTTGACAATTCTTGTTGAACTAATTCAATATTTTAAGCGTTTACAATTGATGCCTGATATTTTTTAATTTACCTCACTTATTCCTGTGTTAAGAATCGAAATGAAATTAATGCTTTCATTGTGTCGACCCTTTAGAAGCTTTTTTGGTATCATAATAATAATAAATAGAGCTTGCGAAAAACAAAATATTTATCAGTTTTCAAGCAATGCAACAGATAGATAGCCTGCCGTTGCAAAAAAGTGAATACACAATCCATTCATTGATAACCGCAGAATGTCGTGTTAAAAAATAAAATAATATTGGGAAGCATTAATAACAAAAAATGGAAATATGGAAACAATAACATATATTTTAAGTCATCGACTGAGGGTGCGCTCGAATGCCTGAAGATGCCGAAAGGCGAAACCCGGGTTGTTAGTGACAAAATACATGGAAGTGTACAAAATCTCAATAATTCAAATTTAATAACATATATTGTTTCGGGCTGAGAAAAATAAATCTTGGCTACGGGTCGGGCTCAGGTAACAAGGGTGATCTCAGACCAGGCCTGAAGATGATGGGCTCGGACCGAGTAATTTTATGAAATTTCGACCCGTGCATTCCTCTAATCCAAAAGCACTTTACTAAACAGAATTAAAACACAAACCCTTCCGTTCTTTGAGTGGCATTGCAACGAATGCCGGGTACTCACTAGTTATTAATATAAGAAGTTGTATTACGCGATATCAATTACGTATTTTTCTTAAATTTGGTAAAGTATCTTCTTGAAAACCTTTTTTACATTTCCAAGGCTATATAATGGTCCGTACGTATCTAAGCATTTTTGTGCGTTTTAGTTTGCTCAAGTCTGGATGTTTAATGACTTGTTTGCGGGCGCAATTGAGCGTGCGCACACACATTCTGTCGATTCTTGGCTTAAATTTCGCTTAATCATTATCTACTATAACCAACATTGTTACAAACTTACCCAAAGGAAAAAGACATCACAAATAACAATACATCAGAACTCAATTGTACAATCTTTTAAATAATAGCCCAGACCGCTCTGTAGACGTTTTTTTCTTATCACATATCACACGTAGTTATGAAATTTTCTCATGACCGTTCGCGGTGTACATAATAAAATAAAATGTTATGCAGTGGACACACAGTTCCGACGTACTAGCTTAGTCATTCAATATTTCAATTTTAATACCGTCATCTATGACGGGTACGGTTATTGCAAAATAAAAGCAGAAACTCATTTTGATATTGCCAAAAATTGAATCTAGAAACGAATTGCTAAGCTGAGCCTTCGCTGTTAGGCTTCATAAGTTGATGATATTTTGACTTCGTTCAATGAAAATAAGTATTGATGAGTTAGCAAGATATTAAATAATATATACGTAAACAGAATTATTTTTGAAAAATCATAACATTTAAAATGAAAACGATTTTTTTTAAAGAAAGATCTTTACTTTGAATGAAAAATTACTGTTTTTTATACATTCCCTGTAGCTTAAGCACGGTAGATAAATTATTTTTGAAATGGAGAGTTTTAGGTTTAAAGTAGATCTGTTTGTTCGTAAAACAAGTTCTATTAATTTTGTGTTTACGAAACATTCCTCAGAGATTGCTTCTAATGACATAAGCCTTCTAAATCAACCCTTGTCATATTGTTTTTGTGCCTCAATGCAATAACTCTGATAATTAGCTTATTTGTTTGCCAATAATTAATCCTCTTTGTTACGAAAATTCCATTAATTATGGCTGGAAAATAACTGATAATAAATAATTCTACGTTGAAGGATGGAAATAAAAAGGAATTCTCCTGATTCCTAAAGAAACAATCTTTATATTTGTATTGCTTCTTTTAAAATTATCTTTAAGTGACCATAAGAAATATCACACGTCATGCAAAATATTTATATTTAATTATAATTTCATAGTTATTTCAGCAAAATATTGACGATTTATAGCAACATTTAACTAAATTTTATTGAATCCAAGATAACCTGTCCCCTGCCAGTATTCTTGCTTCCTTCCAGGTCATCCCAGCGTCCTGTAGCTCCACCGAGCACATCGTATGGATGGTAATCAGCGGCTTTCCTGGGCGACGGAATCCATCCGGTTGCTAGTAGAGGCAGGCAGGACTCGGCGTTCCCTGGGACATACGCAGCACACGTCCAAGCAAGGTCCATCGTCACTTTTTTATTTTGAACGTAATGAGGGGCTGGTCCGTCCTCTCTCTTACTTCCGAGTTCCTTGACAATGTCAAACCACCGTACCCATAGTATTCGCGCTAATTATCTTGGCTATGGTTACGGATGTCCCTGTACGGAAAGTTTCATAAATTACATTTTCAATCGATTTGTGAATTTATGCTCGTAGTCATGAATGTTTGTGATGTCTATAATGACCTCCCAGTTCTCGTAGAAAAACTTTTGTTCAGATACTTGCATTAGGACGACATATATGCTTCACATTGGGAACATACATGTATACAAATGTTTTCAAAACGAACGAACGTCAGATGACCAACCCATACATTCAGCAGGGTGTTATACGTATTTAAAACAAACAAAGATCTTTTAGTACCAACGACTTGTTACATAATAAACAATGCAAAATAAACAAGACATGGTTTCAGGTTTGCAAAACATAAAAAAATATACAATATTTTATTTTATAAATCTGAATCAAATGACGTCACCCACTGCAAATTTGCATGCACAACTAATAATACTAAAGTTACCGCCACCATTTTCTATCCGTCGTTCTCTTTTTGGCTAGAACATTTTTCGTTGCAGTTTAAACTTCACCTTGCGCATACTATATTACTCCACAGAGAGATACCCCGGGCAACAAGGATGGCAGATGAGCGAACGGATTATAAAGTAAAATGAGCTTCGAAGTTTAGTGGTCTGAGAAAGATTCGTGGAAATGGCATATACTTTCAATTTTATTTCACCAAGTCCACAGATTTCATGCTTTAACCCTTTGTAGGGCAAATTTTTTTTTTGCCAAATTAACTGCGAACTATATTATTTTGGAAAAAATATAATTTAAGATGGTTTATTTATTGAAAAAAATAAATGTATATTGAATAATTACATAAATAGCTTTTCCTTCAATACACAATATAATCAACAAAAATATGATTTGAAAAATCAAATGCTATACACGAATTCTGTTCCAGCTGTGGCCATGAATGCGCAATGGACGATTTATCAACCACTTACGTAAAATAATTGTTTGCGAGTGAAGATAATCGATAAATACATTGAAGAACTTCATCGACATCATTTTTAGGTATTAAGGGTGACATTTCTATTGACACCTTATGAATTAAAGCCCTTAAAAGAGGCGGTCGATATATCGACCGTTTTCGCGTTATGCTCTACAAAGGGTTAAAATATTTTTTTTTCCAAAATTATTCTTCACACTACCGCGGTAAAGCAGTTTCCTTGAATATACGTTCTGACAAAAGTGTTATTATGAGTTTATGGTCCAAAGTTTATTATTTGTTCATTTTTTTATCTCTATATAGTACAAAATACATGTAGAAATCTGTATATTTGTATGTCTGTCGGTCACTAAAACTCTTACCAGATGGTGTACAGTAACTACGTGAAATTTTCACTTATCATTCAAGTTGTCATTTCAAGGGGTCCTGTGGTATTTTCAACTTTCAACCCTTAACTTTTGACCTTAACTGAAAACACTGTATTTTTGACGTCTCAATGAAAAGCTACAGATAAATAACAGCAAATAGTTAAAATAATTCACCATGTCGTCATAACAGCTGAATCTGTGTTGAATTCGCTTAGCGAATATCATTTTTTTTATAATAGAAATGTCACAAATAATAACTTATCATACTACTCGTCTCAATGCGAAAATTCGTCAAAAAAAAGATTGAGCGGAAAATTATCCATCATTAAATTATAAATCAGTGAAATCTTCCTATCGTGAGTTTTTAAGAGAAATGTGCCTACAAGGGAGAGAAAATAGTTTTTTGTATGCGTTTTATTATTAATTTCAAAATGGGTACTAATTATTTTTGCCTTAGCGTTTATATTATATATTTATGCTGCTATTGATACCAAATTTGGATTATTGAGATTTTGAAATTCCATCAAGCACCCTCAGTCGATGTCTTAAATGCTATTGATACATAAAATATTGCTTCAATCAAAAGAAATGTTTTCATATTTTCATTTTGGAGAAAGTTAGCAAATTCATTTTTAGCAAAAAGATATTAGTGCAGGTGTGTTATGTAAGATGAACATAATATTTCCAATATAACCTACGTATATCCACAAATCATCGCCTTGGGTAAACAAGGTTCCATCTGCAAAAACTAAAACTTTTCAGGAGAAGCAATTTTAGATTTCAGAAAATGTCACCTTTTGAATGAAAGAGACGACCACTTTTGAGACTGTGATTCCTAAACACGGTATTTGTAATTATGTATTCAGATTGAACCTTGATACACTGTAATGTTTTTCAGATAGAACATTTTTATAATTTGTATTCTGATGGGTTGACGGACAACTCTAAGGTTTTTTAAATGCAGATAGAACCGCATTTTTAATGCGAATAAAACTGCATTTATAAGTGATTTTGTAGAAAAATGCAACCTTGTTTACCTGAGGCGACGAAATATCAAAAAAATATAACAGAATTGTAAATGTTACGCAAATGGGAGTCTTAATTAGCACTGTCCTTTCATTGATTGTAACAGCCCGACGTCTCAACACAAGTGCAGGATTCATTTTTAAAGGTTACAGATTACTGAGATATTGAAAAATGACCACCCATCATAAAATATTAAATGTGAAATATATGTATATATAACAATCGCGAAAGAGACTAAAAACTTGTAAAAAGATGCAATTTTAAATTTTGACCAACAAAAAATTATGATTTATGAGATATGGCGCTGGCGATGAATGATAAGTTAAATGCGACGAAATTGTTTTTATATCAGAGCTTAAGCTTTTAATTTAATAAGAATAAGCAGTTTGTTGTTAATTTCATGATAAATAAATCAAATAAACTCCAAAATATGTATAAATCCTTAAGCATTCATATTTATTAGAATGGAAAAGTGAGGATTGTGTTTACTATGTAAAGGTAAAGTTGTTGGTGTCCGTGGCACAGTTGGTAGCGTCGTTGGCTACGGGTACGGATGTCTCGGATTCAACTCCCGGTGCGGACGGTTATCATAAATCTTTCAATCGATTTACGGATTTCTGTTCGTGGTCTGAGTATTTGTGATGTCTAATACTCCCTCCCACCCATCCGATCTTTACAGGGCGTAGCGAGAGCAATAAGCTAACCACTAGTCCTGTCCATGCCCTATCTTTCTATCCCTACTCTCTTTGAAAAAAGAGAGGTTGAGCAACTGAGTAACAAGTAATTCTTCTAGAAAAGTTCTGTTGAGATACCTCCATTAGGAGACTATATATTATGCTCCACGTTGGGATAACTATTAATTTATATCAGAAACGGATACAATCTTTTCATTTTTATTTTTACGATATCAAAAAACACTTATTTTTTTAATTTTAAAACTGATTATATTGCTTCAAAATCAAGATTTACTTTCTAATTTAATGAAAAATTCTCTACAAAAAAGCGAAGCAAATATAGTTTCAGTAAAGCTAGATAAAATGAAGAAATCTTGCCACGTTATTCGAAGTTGTAAAATAAATGAACAGGCAATAGAAGTTTTATATTTTACATCAGACATCAGTAATTGTCCATTTTATTTTGATTTACGCCCTTTTTCTTAAATTAAATGAAATTCGTTTCCATGACTAAAGATCGATTGCGTTATGCAGATTAAATTCAAATTTCACATGAAAGTATAATTAATGGTGTAAAAAATCACTTTATATTTGGGCTTGTACGGTTTATTGAACAGCATGTGGCCTACAGCATATATAAGTTAGGAATAAAGTATAAAATATACGAAATTTGCCACATCTTGCAAGACGTCTTCTATAACAGCGGTAGCCAAATTGAGGGTTCAGAAATTTGACTTTATCTAAATTTTCTAATCCACAGCAAACCAATATAGAAAAAAACACCTGAATCTTGTAACACGTCAAGATCTCTACATTCCACATGTTTTGTTTAACTCTCGCCTCATTTAACACTCTTCTCGGACTTGTTCCACCACGTCCGAGCATGTCACGTGACATAATACTTCAGTTGGCATGATAAAAGTGCGGCTTAAGAGCGTGTTGAGCTCAACATAAAATAAAGTCAATATACTAGGTGGGGTTTTATTTGGTAGATTTTTTAAGACATGTATGATCTAAAATCTTAACCATGTATATATTTTTTTTATTTAGTATTTTTTTACTAAATTTTTACTATTCAAAATTTCTTCTCTTTTTTATTTTAGGTTCTAATACATTAAACCCATAATGAGTGTAAAGAAGCAAAAGAATATTTTTCATTTCTTCAGTAAAATAAAAGATGATGGAAATGATGACAGTACGAGCAATAATAATACTTCATCTAACCGTAAACTTATCTATAAATCGGAATCTTCACAGTATTGCAATAAGTGCAGTTCTCTGTCTTAGTGTTATATCATTGAAGTCAAACATAAATTTTCTTATTTCAATCAAGCTTCCAGCTTGCCGGCTTGGCTTCCTTTTCAAGCATTCAATACATTAGAAATTAATAAGCTTCTACAATACCATAGTTTTATTTAATGAATTAGGTGCAATTTATGTTTCCTTTGATTACTGTTTTTCACTACATAATATTTAATCCAAAAGTCCCAATACTGGTTCGCTAGATTAAAATTGTGAATTTAGTGGTCCGTGAGCCAAAAAGTTTGCCAGCCGCTGTTCTAGGTATAATATACCGGTAATTTGTACACTGACAGTATTGCAAGACAACGGACTAATTAGTTCCTCTGTTACCACTACTAAGATCACTGGCGCTCATTGGACTACCTTTGTACACGAAATAAGTATAAGGTGGTTAAATTTTCTCTTCAATACAATGTAATGTTACAGAAATCACAAGATTTATTAATCAGTAGGTAGGTATAATCATTTTTTCGGTCATGTAGACGAGTGGTTCACGCAATTTGACTTTCGATATCCTCGATTGTTCGATCAAAACTCAAATGAACATTGATTTTTTTACTGATTTTTCCATTCTTACCCTTTACTAACTAGCTCAGTACGACACTTCCTACGTTTAATCACGTAAGCGCCACATGCGTGATAATACGTCTTTTTCATTTTCCTTGTCTATGGACGATTGTTAAGAGTACCTACTACACCGTTTTTTCGTAAAGTATAAACACGTGACTAACCACTTATACAAAAGTCCTAAAATCCGAAGTCCAATGTCGTATTTGTAATATTTCAAAAACTGCAATTTTTTCAGCAAAACTTTATATAAAATAAGAAACTAGTTTTAAAATAATAGCACCGTCTAAATTTTGAAAAAGATGGATGCGGCCGTTACTTTGCAACTGCGTTTTGAATCTTTGAGACTCCGTCCTGTAAAATGTCATGTTTGCAGATACGGGATTATACGTAGGGACTGTCGAGAAGTAGGATATTTACGGCCTTTTCAATGAATCGATATTCATCTTTTATTTACAAGATGCATTTTTAATTACATCTAAAGCGAGATTATTGGATTACAAATAAATGTGTATAGAATTCTAAAGTGAAAAGGTTCACACACATCCATATCCTTTCCTATCGATTCCTTTCCTTAAAAATGGGCATGCAGGAAGCGTTTATCTGACTACTTTTATTTTTCTAAGCCCATTTAGAAACTACGTATTGCACCAATTCGGTAGTAGACATGGTTTTAAATACAATTTATCTTTATAGATTACTGAGATGTCAGCTTAACAAGCGGCTTGAAAAACAGTATTTATCCGAAAAATTTGAAATTCTTTCACGGTTGCATGATCATTGATATGAACTGATCATGATGAATTTTTGAACACGAACCAAATTTCAAGTTCTTACAAAACCATATTTAAAAATTTTGAGAACAACGGAATGTTTAGTTAGGTCCTATTGATATAGAATGGAAAAGTTTTTCTATAAAATTATTAACATATTTAAAAATTGAGACTATTTTAACTTAATATAAATTGCTTACTTCTTTAACTCAGAGGATACTTTTCAAGAAAGTGTATCATCTTAGATTTCCAAAAATTGAAGTATTAAAGTAATGTATATTAATTATGCATATGATATTAAGATAGGATTGATAGTGAGAAGGAATTTAATACACCACAGACATCCAACACAAATTCATAAAGCGATTGAAAATCAATTGACGAAACTATTCATACTGAGGCTCAAAAGGACCGTAACAGAATCCGACGATGTAGACATATCGGCTTTAAGCCTGGCTACAATACCATTGCCTCACTGTGATGCTGAAATAGAGGTCCACATACATTTTATTTGAAGCGGACACGGTTTTATAATTAAACTATCGAGTACCCGGAATGCGTTGCAATACGGCTCAAAGAAATAAACTGTTTGTGTTTTAATTCTATTTATGAAAGTGTTTTTGGATACAAAATATTTTTTGTATGTACACGAATAAATCGGAAAATTTTCAGAGATGTCGCTGTTTGCACGATAGTTTTTTTAGAAACATTTATGGGTGTGGGCACAACTCACCAAAGTTTTATCGACATAGAATGAATAGTATAGGAATGCATGAGAAACAAACAAACAAACATTCATTTATATAAATATATATATCATGCAATTAATGCTTTCGCGTTGAAATTATTCAACATTAAATGAATTTATCTCTTGAACTATTTTACAGGTGCCGTGTATTTATTATTGACAAAGGAAAGTTAGCGCATGCTAGGAAAAAGAAGACGCCGTTAGCGAGACATCCGGCGCAAAATTACTAAAGGTAACAGCGCAATGGATAAAGCGGAGGTGCTAATGCGAAACTTTGATTTTTGTGCTTATGAAAATTTCACAACTGCAGTTTATGCATTTTGACTTGTGCCGTTGTTGTTGCAGAGCCAATTAAACATTTTCTTGAAAACCTGATGAGTTTGTTTGCTCGCTTGCTAATTTATAAGTTTTGAATTTATGAAGAGAAAACAGGGACTGAAAGTATTCTCAGACAGCGCATCAAATTTTGCATAATATATATGATAATTTATATTTTTACTTAATAAAACTATTTTTGCACAGCTTACATTAACAGGTTTGAAATTCAGCATGCATTAAGCATAGAAAATAAAGAAAAGAAAAAATTATATGTGCAATAGTCACTTTGTTCTTTGTGAAAAGGTATCATATTTTTAAAATAAGACAAAATTTATTTTTGTACTCTTCCCACATTTTTGTAACTGCATTATCAACTGACTTTAATTAGTTAATAATGCACGTTATGAGCAAAACTGTTCCAGAGCATTATAAAAACGTGAGATAGTACAAAACATATGTTTTATTTTTAAAATAATGGTAATATTTAACTTAAAAATAACAAAATAAAGGTTAAATACCAAGAGCTAAGACGTTCGGTCCCTGGGGACCCTGGGCTTTGAGGACGGTGGCGGAAATTGGTCGAAGGATGACGGACAGGACGGGTGAGTGCCGCTCAAGTGAATACCTTAGACAGCGAATAAGCATAGAAATTCAACTTTTTAACTGATAAAAGGGGAAGAAGCCAGAGCCGGATGTCCAATACGACCATCGCGACTATTCCTGCAGGAAAAATACAGAATATCTTTTTCAGTAAACATAATTGGTCAATCTCAAAGAATATGTTCAGAATCTTGATTTTTATTACCACAAGGTGTCGGCGTCCGTGGCGCAGTTGGTAGCGTCGCTGGCTACGGTTACGGATGTCTCGGGTTCAATTCCCAGTGTTGACGGTTTTCATAGATTGATCTTTCAATCGATTTATGGATTTCCGTTCGTAGTCTGAGTCCTCCCTCCCACCCATCCCAACCTCACGGGGCGTAGCGAGAGCGATTAGCTAACCACTGGTCCTGTCATAGCAATATCCTTCTTCCCTACTCTCTTCGAAAAAAATAGGTTGAGAAACTGAGTAACAAGCAGTTCTCGTAGAAAAATTCTGTCAAGATACCTCCATTAGGAGACCATATGCTCCACATTGGGAGCGGACATGAAAAAAAAAAAAGGACAATATGGGTCTGGTTTAATTTTAAACTCATATAATTTGGCATTAAACGCACCATGACCAGTGATAAATTGGGAGGTCCAGTGATCTAGAGAAAACCATGTTGCATTCTGACGAAAGAAAATATCCGAGAAGAATAGATGGGTAGTTCTACCCCGAGGAGATATTGACCACCGTTTTTGCCAAGTCATTAGAACAGTTAGTGAGCAGAGTTTTTTCACTTTAGCTTTGAGAAACTATTGAGAATCCAACGGCTGAAGAATTGTGCTGCCAATTTTAGCTGGTTTCCCGAGCAATAAAAGATGAATTGCAACTCTTCTTTGGAATTCTAAATCTAGAGGAATAAGTCCTAACATAACAGAAAGATATTCGGTTGAGCAGGTTTGATAGGCTTTAGACATGGCAAGAAGTGGAAACCTTTGCCCCCGAAGAAGTATTTGACATATTTCCTGTCGTTGGGCATATCTATATGCCCAGCAACTTGCAATACCAAGGAATATTGATTTGTAGTAGAGTCGCACCGTAGAAAATGTTAAGCCCCAACTTACCCTAGCTATGCGTCCATATTTTAACTAGTAAAATTGATCTATTTTTAGCCATAGTGAGCGTTTTAACAGATGAATTGGCAGAAAATAAATTCGTGCGAAAACGGATCGCGCTGTAAAGGTTAAGAAAACCAAAGAAATGATTTAACCGAACTATTATCAATCTATTTCTTTTCAATAGATTTTGTTATTCGCAAATAATTCAGGACAATTCATAATAAAGTATAATAATACCCCTAAAGTAATTTGTTCCATATATTATATTAGTATTTGTTACATTTCATCTATATTTGGTTGATTTATGTATACTATAAGTTTTGTTAATTATACATACATTAGTGCTTGAAACCGATATTACTAACTAAACAGATAGATCATTTTGTAAATGAAGTCTTTGTTATATGTCTCCGGATGCCAAAAAGGAAGTGAACCGGGGGATGAATTTGTAATAGCGGCCGGAAATGCCAAGTGCCTTACTAGGGTGTCGCGACGCCTGGAAAAACGTTTCTCTGTGAGGATTTACGGCGTCTATTCACTTGCCTTACGCCATTTAGCAACTTCTTAATATGTAAAGAAAAAGTTTTTTTTTATCAATCGGTTTTGAAATTTGAATAAATATTTTGTTATAACTTTAGAAAAATGTTTACCATATATATTGTAGTTATTAAAACAAATTTAAAATACAATTGTACGGTAGATATTATGACAAATGCTATTAAGATGAATTCATTGTTAGAATCAACCAAGTTTAAAATCAACTAATTAGCCATTATAAGGGTGATTAATATTTTTATTTTTATAACGAAGTTACATTTTTTGAAATTATAATACTCGTGCAGTGTTTTTCTAAATGATGCAATTGAACGAAATGTACCAGATAATAATTACAACTTCGTATTTATTGTGGAGAACTAAATCAATACAATATCGTACTTGCCATACCTACAGATTACACACCGAATGTAACAAAATTACTCCCTAATTTATGGAGGGGGAGTACCTGTAGGAGATTTATAATTTATATTTACAAATGACAACACAAATAGTATGGCAATACTGACGGAAAGCATAGACACGTTAGAACGCGTGTGTCCGTACGGTAAAAATAGTTGTCAATAATCTCTCACTCTCCGTCGACCGAACCCGTTCCGCCTATACTTCCTGCATGTTAGCTACCACTTTATCCTTAAAAGAAGTCTCAGTAATTATACAAGTTAGGAACACGATTCCTAAATAAAAATAATTTAAGTACTGTTTATATAAATTAACTAATTTGTATTTTAAATGATTTATTTATTTGTCACTTCATTTGATCGATTTTACATTTGTTATAATATAATTTATCTTGAAAATGTATTTTAAAAATTCTTATCATAGTTATTTTGGCTTATACTGAGCCAAAAATAAGCAGAAATTCTGCCATTATTGAGAATATTATAAATAATGTTCCTGAGCTTAATATAAGAAAAGCAACATGCGAACGGTGACGGCACTGAGAAAAGCTTAATGTTCAATGATATTGTTTTGGATGGTAAAACCGCGTGAATGTGCGTGAAGACAAACGAATAGTATATTTTAATAATTTGTGTTTTTACTGTTTGTAATCATGTTTTTTTTCGATTGAGCTACAAAATGTTTTATATTTTGAATACCCACGTTGTCGCAAGAAGAAGTATTTGCGTATGCCACGCTCAGTAAAGCAATTGATTTAGGATTATATTTCTCCAATATTATAGGTTTAGTAGCGCGTAGCGACCCGCCTGCCTCATAGAACAACGGCCTACTTTACTGTGAAGAATTTAGGATAGTTAACAGAATTAAGCTCGCTTCCTGTAATATGTCTTGATATCTTGAGAGGTAGTAATGTACCTTTCTGGGTGCTTCTGGCATACTTAGGGTGATATATTAAATTTATAACATGTATCTTAAAGTATTATAGAATAGCAGTAATTTGCAAATTACTTAACAAAGCAGTCAGCGACAGTGGCTTGTGCAATAAATTATACATTCTACACTCTGTCTTATATCTATTTTGATTCTATGACTTAAGCACACAAAATAAATGCATAATATACATTTATGCTCAGAGTGACAAGTAAACACAGTGACGTTTGAGCATATAAAAATGTGCAGGCTGAATGATTAAGTTAAAAAGATTCCTCTGCTGAGTGAAATCGGTTCTAATGATAATATTAGTACTGCGAAATGTGTTTTATTAATATTTATAATATATCGTTACTGTTCTGGAAGAAAACACTAAATCGAAAAAATGACATATTGAGTTATTTACACCAAAACAGACCTTATTTCAAACTCTAACATATGAAAGGAAACACTTATTTTTATAAATTACGCTTTCTCTTAAAATCAGTTTTGTACAAACACCCAAAATGAAAAACGTATAGCATTTCAAACACTTGACAAACTTCAAAGTTCATTTACTCAAAACTAGTATTTTTCAGTAAGTGTCTTCTTCCAGAACAACGACGGCATTGATTCAGTTACGATTTACTGTCTGTCAATTCGAGTCCATTCGTGCGCTCAAATGCCTGAAGATACCGAAACACGAAACCCGGGTCGTTAGCGACAGAATACATGGAAGTGTACAAAATCTCAATAATTCAAGTTTAAATAAAATCGGTATAGCATCATAGTGTTCTTCCCGTGCACCGACGATATTAGATACCTTATCTTTCAAGAATATTGTCAGTTACCACCACTCAAATGATTAATAATTATTTCCTTTAGATTGTACCGTTAATGTAATCAATTGACTATTTGAAAGCATGAAATGCTTTAATAGCAATTTAATTAGTTCTATAATGATCTATAGCGATTTTATTCATATTTATGTGTTACACCATTCACAAGCGCAGTTTTGGTCAGTAGCCATTACATAATAATTACAACAATAAACTTTTAAATTTATTTGTTGATTATATAAACTCATATTTTTTTTTTGCTGTCTCATTTTTTTGTTTGTTCAAAGATACAATAACTAAGAAATGAAATTAAAGTATTATTATGTTTCTGGTATAACATGCATTTCATTTTATTTCCAATCAACGTTGTGTATAAATTAAGATGTTACCGTGTTGTTATGTTGTTTCAAAAACATAAAAAGAATTCTCAGTATGTTTATATATCATCAATTTTTTTTTGGAAAACATATCATTAAATTATACGAATTTAAATTCAAGGGAAAGAATAGGAAAGTCGGACAACATTATGTTTCATTTTTTTTTATTATTATCATGCTTGCTACCAATGTAGAATATATGATCCCCTAAAGGAAGTAGCTAATCGCTATCGTTACACCCGATTTTTAAGATTTGGTGGGTGGGAGGTAATTCAAGACATCACAAACACACATGCCTACAAACAGAAACTAAATTGATTGTAAAATCAATTTATGAGACTGTCGGTACTGAGATGTCCGTAATCGTAGTCAACGACGTTGAACACTGCACCACTGAGCCAACATGAAGTAATTATCTACATTTTATTTCTAGCAAGTTCGTTTTCGATTACGAAAAGCAAATTAAACAACTCACTCCAAAACAGATCTCATTAAAACTACTTTTCTCCAAATGCTACGAAAATTGCGTTGAGTTTCAGTTTAATTTTTAGCTGCCAGGTTTCTATGGCACTTTTAAATGCCCTGCCGTTCGCTCGTTTGGAGTTACTTTCTCACTATCGATTGAGGTGGCGAAATATTCTCGTTTCTTTATAACCGCATAAGGTTGTGTAGCACGTTAAGCCTTAGACAAGTCTAAGTAGTGCATGGCAACAGCCTTCCGCCGAGAGTTGCTTCTGAGCTGTAGCGCCGAGTTCCACTTCCGGAAGCTTGGCAACAATAATTAATGCAACAGCCAGAGCTTTTGTATAGCTTGATGAAAAATGGGCGGAAAATATTCATTGTTTACTATGAACAAGTAATTATTATACTGTCAAAACAAACGGAGACTGTTTGTGTTTTTTGTATTGTAATTTTCCGTTTTCGTCTTGCGTCTTGCGGATAAGACATAGCGCTCAAAAGATAATAGTAGCGCTATTGTCACTCGTTTGCCCTTTATCGTCTCTATATTACAATTTCTTTACAACCAAAACTTACTGCAAATATTTATAATGATGATTATTTTACTTAAATAAAGACCATTATTTTATTTATAATAAAACGTAATTTGGGCGTTGTTATATTGAAAAATTCAACACTTTATAACCTACTAGCCAGATAGAGTACCCGGCTGGATGCCACTCAAATAAAGAAAGTGTTTGTGCTTTAATTCTATTTAATAAAGTGCTTTTGGTCACACAAATCTTGCGTACACAAATAAATCATTGCAATCGGATGTATGCTATAGGAATGCATACGAATAGAAAACGGTTAAGAAAACTAACTGGCGTGTGCTTCCAATGCATTTTTGTGCGCCATCGTATATTCGCCCAATATAACGAGGTGACATGAATCACCTTATGATTACTTTACCCATTCCAAAATTTAAGTTTTTTTTCAGAAACCTTTGCACAACAACCCACCGAAGTGTCATTGCAATCGGATAAATGTTGTAGGAACGCATACGGAACAAACGAAGAAACATTAATTTATATATATATATATATGTACATATATATACAGATTTAAAAAATAATGATCAGCACCGGTTTTGCTTATTGCGAGTATTACCATCAGTTGATAACTTATTAGTCTAAATTAAATATGAACATAATTTCTCCTTCGATGTTGTGAGTAAAAAAACTTCGTCTTTATATGCATTTATTCACTCATCTCATTTTAAATAATTGCCGTTTCTTTTCCCAATTTGTTATTTTAATTAAAGAATATTTACGAATTACTTAAAATTCATCGTATTTTTCTCATATAATGGATTTTTAGTGTTTTTAATGTTAAATTTCATATAAGTATTTATTGATTTGAAAGAGGTTCTTAACACTTTAATTGTAGACTATTTAATTTGTTTTATTACCTCTATAAACTTGTCATACTTCTTGCACCGACTGTTGTATATACCTTGTAATTGCTAACATTTAATTTTATATAAATGGGCCTGTTTTAGTTTTATTTGTATGAGTTAATAATGCTCGTGATAAGCGAAACCAGTACCGATCATTATAAACATGCTGAAGAAGTACAAATAAATTATATTTTATTTTTAAAATATAATTTTTATACTAAAATATCATATGAAAGTGATTATACGTTTAATTTATATCTGTACTCAGACAATACTGAATAAATGCATCTCAAATTCCTTATAAACATGAATTTTATATGGTATTTTTATTTTAAATACAATATTATTTACATACAAATATTTAATATTATTTGACTGCATTAGAAAAAAATAAATATTTCAAAAAGATTCTTGATTCATAAGAAATGAAGATTTCCTTGCAATACAAGCAAAATTGAATTCATAAATGGTGCATGCTTACGAAATATTTAATTTAAATTGAATAAGGAAAAAGGAAGAAGAAGAAAAAATATTATTTAAAATGAGAATCTCGAAGCATCTCCAGCAAGTATAGCTCAGCATCGAATTGATGCTTTCATATTTTTTTTAAATTTCAGACTGCTTTAAATGTTCGTTTAATTCAAAATAATTGTCTAAGTAGAGTAAATACCAATTCAAAAGATGAACAAACACCTGGCAGGTCTTAGATTGAAGACTCTTTCCAAGAAAAAATTGTAATAATTCGGTAATAATTTAACTGAAAACTCAATTTATTCTTCAAAGTATTTTCATTAAAACATAATAAATAATTTTTAGTAATAATATTAAACATGTTTAACCCGATGAACGCGCTAGACATGTTTATATGTCCAATAATTTATCTCGTATTTTCGACCAAACTAGAAAGACACACTTGTAGATATATGCTTTAAATAATAGTTCAAACCTTCAGATCGAGATATCAGGAACAGATCATGAAAACGTCACGCAGAACACAAGGAAATATATTTTTCGAGTTCTCGATATTCAGTCTTACGAATTTCAGCTTTTTTCAGATTTTTTTTTTTTTTTTTTAACCATATCCGCTCCCTATTCGGAGCATATGGCCATCACGCGGTTCCTCCAAGCTACTCTGTCTCCCGCCAGCCTCCTCGCCTCCTCCCAGGTCATCCCAGCGTCCCGTAGCTCCGCCGAATACATCCTATGGATGGTCATCAGCGGCCTTCCAGGGCGACGGAATCCACCTGGTTGGTAGAAGAGACAGGCAGGATTCAGGCTCCCCTGGGGCATCCGCAGCACGTGTCCTAGCCAGGTCCATCGTCGCTTTTTTATTTTGGACGTAATAAGAGGCTGGTCCGTCCGCTCTCTTACCTCCGAGTTCCTGACAAAATCAAACCACCGTACCCCTAGTATTCGCCGCAAACATCTGTTTTCAAAGCACAGTATACGGTTACCCTGTGCCTTGGTGAGGTGCCATGACTCGCAACCGTAAAGCAACACTGTCAGGATGCATGCGTTGAATAAGTGGCACTTAGTTCTGACCGAGTACAACCGTGAGTCCCAGACTTTCCGCATTGAGTTAAAAGTTGCTCCAGCTATCCCTAATCGGCTTGCGAGCTCTTTACGCGGATTGCCATCTCCCGTGATGTGTACCCCCAAGTACCTAAAGCCGTCGACTCTCTCGATGTCTTGCCCCGCGCTCGTCAGAGGGTAGTCTGGGTCTGGACAGAAACTGTTGCAGAGCACATTGGTTTTACTCGCATTGACTTTGAGACCAATGCGATACGAGTTGCTCTGCAGCCTGTCCATTGTTTCCTGAATACCCTCGACAGATTTATCAAATATTACAGCGTCGTCAGCATACTCGAGGTCGCATAGCCTCAGATTGGAGGCAACGGTTAAACCTCGGTCGGGTGGAATTGACTTCCTCAGGATGAAGTCGAAGATTATTATAAAGAGGAACGGCGCCAGAACACAGCCCTGTCTGACACCGGTTGAGACCCCAAACCATTCTGTCGTTACGTCGCCGATTCTGACACATCATTCACTGCCCTCGTGCATGCATTTGATGATGGCGACAATCTTGGTTGGGATTCCGTACAGTTTTAATATGTCCCATAGGGAAGGCCGGTGCGGACTATCAAAGGCCTTCTCGTAATCAACGAAGCAACATGCCAGCGAGCTGTTGAATTCGTTGCTTTGCTGGAGAAGGCATCTGAGATTATGAATCTGGTCCGCACAGGATCGGCCAGGTAAGAAACCGGCCTGGTTTTCCCTGAGGATACACATTATTGGAATCCTTATTCTCGCCAAGACTATCTGCGCCAAAACCTTGCCAGGCACGCTGAGCAGCGTTATGCCCCGGTAATTGTCGCAGCAGAGTGGGTCACCTTTTTTGTGAATGGTGATGACCTCACCGTTTACCCAGTCCCTCGGACAACGCTCCTGCTCCCACACCTTACTGAGAAGTAGGTGCAAGGGTTGCAAGAGTGCCTCCAGGCCGTACTTGAGAAACTCTGGGTGTATACCGTCCACGCCCGGCGCCTTCCCATTCTTTAACCGCTGCACAGCTGAGGTGATCTCAGCGTGCGTCGGTGCATGGTCGGGAATGTTTGGCGCTCGGGGGATATCTACAAGTGTGGCTTCGCTGGGTATGTCAAAGGGGTTCGAGGGAGGAGAACGGTTTAGCAACCCGCAGAAATGATCTCTCCAAATCTTTCTAACACGCTCCGCGCTTGACTCTATTGCCCCGCTGGGACTACGGATGGGCCCGGGGGTCGGTGGTCGTCTACCGCAAATTTCGCGCGTGATTCTAAATAGTTTTCTTGTATCATTTCTGCGCGCTGCCGTCTCTGCTGCTTCAATCTGGTTGTCCATGAATCGGCGTTTATCGAGTCGCACAGATTTTTTTACTATCTTATCTTGGTACCGATAGTCTATCCGGCGGTCCTCGATCCGGTCTGGGTCTGTCTCACTGTCCCTCAGTGCTTTAAACCTCGCTCTTTCTTCAATTTTTTCAGATACGAGGCATTAATCGTCAGTCCTATGTACAACACATACTTGTGCGGCTACGCGCTTGCTTATGTGGGTGTTTGCGGTGTATATGAAGACTGGCCTCAGCCATTTTGCTTGCGAAGTCGTAGATTACATATTTTTCAGCTTCTCCATTTTCTTCGATTTATTTTAACGAGAATGCGACAAGTTTAGTCTTCGTGATGTTGTGTTTGGGATAAATAATATATATTTCAGATATTTTTTTTATATTTACCGTTGAAATTGATCTATTTTAAGCTATAGTGAAAGTTTTAACGAATCAATTAACTGAAAATAAATTCGTGCCAAAACGGCTTTCTGTTAGGATTATTGAATTATTACTAAATATTTCATAGTTTTTTTAATAATAATTGTCTTGTAATTTGGGGTGCTGAGTCGCTAAACACTCTCCCGGAGATTGTTAGAGTTTTGAGTAAACCACGAATTGTTATGGGTATTATGATAGTTTTAAATATAATTTAAGTTATTTTGTGTATTCAGGTGTGTCACGAAAAGTAAAATATTTTTTGACATTCGTTTTTTCGGAGCGCGTCAACCATGTACAACGAGGATCGAGATTGTGTAAAAAAACGAAATTTTTAAGTTTGTAGAAACTGTGTGTTTTTTTGGGTACTTTGTGTAAACCGCGGACGCTTAGGTCATGTGATAATTTCATACTTTCATATGATATGTGATAATAATAAAACGACTTTAGACCGATCTGGGCTATTATATTGTATAAGATAAAATAAAATATTTAAAAAAAAATGAAATAGTTTCTTATGATTCGTATATATCCATATATCGGAATTTTATCACGTTACACTTTCTCTATAGCACATATATAGATTGCTTAAAGGTGTTTTATACGGTCATAAAACATTCGAGTTAAAATAAAAGCCACCCCATTCCATATGAAGAATGTTATTTCAGATAACTGGGGCCGCTATCCACCCTTATGAGAATCGATAATAGAGCCTCGGTAAAACACCCCATTGTTGTTTTCGCCGGGGGGTGAGAATCAATGGGAATTACATTTTAAGTTCAAAGGTCGTATGTTGGTCGTGATTTACAGTTATGGGATATTCGTGACCCGTGCGGTATATTTTCAAACGACCCCCTAACTGATGAGTGTGGAAAATCAAATTGACTTACCACCTTGTTTTTTTCAGGTGTGAAAAAATTTATTTACAGACAACATTTCAGGTGAACGATTTTTCAATTTTTAAAAAGTATATCAATTATTTCGAATGCGTTCAATAAAGGCTCGCATTAAAAAGAGAACATATGGCAACCATTAAATATTCCAATATCGCTCTCTTTGTGAAAACGATTTATTTGATTTGTAACACCTGCCTCACATTAAGCGGGTTTCTTGAATTATTATTTTAGAATTATCAGTCTTAAATAATTGAACGTGTAAAACGTTATTTTTCGTTCAATATATCGTGATGTTTTGAGTTAAGTTAGCCATTATATTTAAACACCGCTCTTCTACAGTTCCACACAAGTACAGGTTTTCTCTCAAAAGGCAGATATTTGCATATGGAAATCAGTAAAATTAAATAATTTCTCAATTCGATATCCGTACATATCGAAATATCGTATTTTGGCAATATATTTTTGTGAATTGTGAGCGTTCCATAAAGAAACAACCTTTAATTTTAAAACTATTAACTACTGACCACCTATTTAATTAAAAAAGTAATATAAATAATAAGCTCAACTAACCAATTTTTATGAGTCAGCTTATATGAGTCAAAACTTTGATCGACCATATCTCAAAACTACCATTTTCTAGTTGTATCACTATGGAACTAAACCATAGATATAAGTAGGATATATGACACTGCAGATTAATAATCGCATGTAGCAAAACATTATGTGAGAAGAACCGAATCGAAGAGAGGCGAATGGTCGGTTATCGACGTCCTGGAAGGTTTGGGATCTCAAACAAACACCATTTCAAATCCGCGTCAACTCTTATTTATTTTAATCGAAGATGAGCAGTGGTTTAAAATACACAAATATTTCTAACACATAAAATTGAGTCTACATTTACATTTACTTAACACGTGAATTTACTTTTAAGTTATAATGCAAGTGACACGACAAACGATTTTAAATTAAGTACAATTTCAAAATAAACACAAACAATCCACAACGTCAACGGTGCCGGCCACCGGGGCCGGTGACTCTCCCGGCTCGAAGGCTGGCAATCGACTCCCAGCAAAAATCAAAAATCGGACTCCCGCACCGTTGGAGCCACCCTTTTCCGTCAAAAATGGACTCGTCCAGCAAACGTGTCCGCCGGTGATTGGCCGATCGCCCTTCACGACAAGAATCGGGTCGACTTCCACGAATAATTGCCGTTAACGCTGTGCGTTCTCAGTTACTTACTCTAATAAAACTTAAACTTAACAAAAAAACCAGGGTGTGTCATATGCTTGTCATTTTCGTCAGCATAATTGACTACGCATAATTAATTATCAGTGGTGAACACTTATCAAAGCAAGTCGTGACGATTTAAAGTAGGTCGACACGAAAGTATAAATAAATAAAGAAGAAGCCAGTCAGTAACCCTCCTCTGAACGTGATTTCTTTCGTCACTCGCCAAACTTACTCTGAGCTGCATAATTGTCATCATCATCAACCGTACAGCAAGTTAAATCGGGTCACGCATATAACATTGGAATGAATATATTATCGTTCGATGCCATGTCTTAACTTGGAGCATATGAAATCACAATGAAGCATTTCTACAGAAGTTCTTTCACAAAAACTTGATCTAAGTCAGTTGGTCAACCTTGTTGTCGAGATAGGGTTAGTAAAAAATATCGTATTAGGTACGGTCTACTGGTACGATAATACCTTTCCTGCTCCTCCGTTTGAACATCGGACAAGTGTGGAAGGGGATGTGTGAAAAAAGACACAATGACGCTTTCGGATAAATATACATACATCTATTGAAAAATTAATGTATGAAGTTTTTCATTCTAGGATTTGCACTTGTAGCTCTTCAACCGAGTAGGATGCAAGCCTAAGAACCTTACTTGTATCCAATACCAAAAATTTATATAGTAGAAGATGAAAAATATTATTGAATTCATGATGATATTCTATATTGATTGAAAAAAAATTAATAGAATTTTTATGTACAAGAGTAAAAAAACGTATTTTAATTATTGTATATTTAACGATATTGCGTCCAATATGAAGCATGTGGCCTGCTAATGGGGGTATCTCTGCATATGTCTTGCTACAAGAACTGCTTGCTACTCAGTTGCCCAACTCATCTATATCGAAGAGAGTAGGGATAGAAGGATAGGGCTAGGGCAGGACTAGTGGCGTAGTAGGGCATTACACATCACAAACATCCGTGTCTTTGAAAAGAAATCCAAAAATCGATTAGAAAATCAATATATGAAACTGTCCAATCTGGGATTCGAGCTCATGATGGAACAGAAGCTACATTGACTACTGCACCACGGACCAGAGAGTTTCATAATGAATATAATATAATACTATAAAATAAAAAATAATAATTCAAAACAATTAATTCATATTTTTTTTTGTCGTAAATTTATTTAAACGTATATTAATAAAAGTATTTTAATATAAATGGTTCATTTTCTGAGACTGTGTTATTTCGTAAACATATAATGTTCGTATAACCAAAAAAAATAATACTTTGATTAATAGAGGTTTCTGTTTCGGTGCCCGTGGCTCAGTTGGTAGCGTCGCTGGTTACGGTCACGGATGTCTCGGGTTCAATTCCCGGTGCGGACGGTTTTCATAAATTGATCTTTCAATCGATTTGTGGATTTCTGTTCGTAGTCTGAGTCCTCCCTCCCACCCATCCCATCCTCACGGGGTGTAGCGAGAGCGATTAGCTAACCACTATTCCTGTCATAGCCCTATCCTTCTATCTCTACTCTCTTCAAAAAAAAAAAAAAGAGAGGTTGAGCAACTGAGTAACAAGCAGTTCTCGTAGAAAAAGTATGTTAACATACCTCAATTAGGAGACCGTATGCTCCACATTGGGAGCGGGGATGAAAAAAAAAAAATACAGGTTTTGATCAGAGGTGAAAAATTTCAAATAATATTATTATAGTGCAATTGAACAATAAACAGCTATTGTTACAAAATATCTATGAAATATTGGGAGGTATGTAATTTTTTTGATTTTGTTTCAGTTAACAAGTTAATTGACCGACAATTAAAAAAATGACTAGCTGCCCGGATTCACTTCTATGACAGCAGATATTTCATACAATGCAACACTATTTGTTATTGAAAAATAACATTTTACTTTGCCTCGCCTCTTTAGTTCCTCTAAAAAAAAATTGTAAAAATATGTCTGACAACAGGATTATTATTTTTATTTTATAAATGGTACGAAAATATTTTTCATTTATAAGCAATTATTAAACCAATTTATAAAGTAAACCATATTTACACAACTGCGGCAGATCACACGATTATTTATCTTTATGGTAAACAAAAATATTATAATATTATAGAGTTTTACGAAATGTATTATAGCACAAAAGATAAATACATTTTTACTGTTATTTTAAATAAAGAAAAACGCCATACATATTTCGGGTAAATTTTAATGAGAAACTAATAAAATGTGTGCCAAGCAAGAGGGTTTAATAATATATATATCGTATTATAATACAATTTTGATTTTTTAAATTTTATTCATTTATTGTCCGCTTTGCATTACTGTAATATATATATATATGTTTTTGTTACGAATACACTTCTATTTAATGCGCTAAAGCAATTATTAATCCGCACGATATAATTTATAAACAATATTTTTGGAAACAAATTTACAAACTTACTCATTTATAAAGTTTTAAATGCATCGCGGACGAAGCTAACCTTAATTATAGAGCCATGAATATGATTTAACATTATGCTACCATAATGCATATGAACATGCTGAATAATTTTGTGTTATGAATCTGTCTTAAAATTTTCAGAAATGTTTTCGTTGCTAATTGCATTGCTTGTACAGTAAAATTATTTGTATCTAAATTAAACATTATTCATCAAACGCAGGAGTATGCGATAACTTTTGTAAAATTATAATTATATTAAAAGAGCTTTCGGTGGAATGCAGGGCATCCAATCCCGTACCATTTTTCCATTCCGGGATTTCGGGATTCAAAATTTCTCAACTCCGAGGTCCCGGGATTGGTCATTAAGTGTAATTTCATGGGTAAAAATTTAATTTGTGTTCATTATTTCTTCAATTCGAATTTATATATGATAACATATTTTTTTTGGGCATTGAAATGGTTTTTTTGGTAATTTAAAATCTGACAGTAAATTATGACAAAAGAGAAAAATATTTAAAACATAGCTATCTAATATATATAAGTTAATATGGGTTTGTTCATATCTTATGCACTGCCATACCGTTCATCCGATTCCGATAAAACTTCATCAAGTTATTGCTTGCACTTGCACGAAGGATATAGGCATAGTACAATCAGGCCCGGTCCGGCCTGAGCCCGATTTACAATTTTTTTATATCGTCCTATGGAACTGGGTCATTGATGTTATTAATACAGTGTAGATATTTTGTTATAAAGCTGATAAAACATTTAGTTATCAACTTTTATTTCTAACTAACCTCTGATTTTTTACTTTTAAGAAATGAAAAAAAAAACGAAACCATAATATTAGCGAGTAGATAAATATTTCGTAGAAATTTCCGCATATTTTAATCAAAACGTACTATTATTGATCTACCATTATAACTTGGCCGCCGGCAAAAGTCGGAATTAAATAGTCAATCAATGGCTTGTAGAAGTTGTCAAACGTAAGCCAGGTGTGTCAAGAACACAATGGAAATAAATAAAATATTTAAGTTCTAGTGTTTCGAAAACAGTTTGTGGGAATTTGCAAGAAGTTATTCTTAAATGCCGACTGTTTTGTGACGACAGCTTAACTAGTAAAGTTAAAAAAACATTATTTTTTAACCCAGATTGAGATTTTTTTTGTGTTTTTCTGTTTATTTTTACCATGTCCTCTTCCAGTGTGGAGCACAAATGGACTCCTAATGGAAGTATCCCAACAGAAATTTTTCTACAAGAACTGCTTGTTGTTCAGTTTCACATCTTCACAGAACTATTGGTTTGCTAACAGCTCTCGCTACACCCCAATTTTAGGATCGGATACGTGGGAAGGAATTCTAGACATCACAAACATCTATGCCTACCAATAGAAATATAATACATAAATTCGTAACCGAAGCCCAAGACGATGACCACTCTACCACGGAATCGACAAAATGTTCTGTGTATTAAATTCAAAATCATGAATTTTTGACTAATCTTATATATAATAGCCCAGACCGCTCTGTAGATATTTTATTATTATTACATATCACATGCAGGTATGAAATTTCTTCATGACCTAAGCGTTCGCGGTTTATGTATATGATAAAATATTATGCAATACACCCACGGTTCCAACGTACTACCTACATTTGACATTCAGTATTATTTCAGTACCGTCATCTATGACGAGTACGGTTATAATAGTATCACTATAATTGCGTAGGTGCGTAAAATTAATGAAACATCCAATACTAAAAATTAACGCTTGAATTTAATAAATCATTTATTGGTTTACTGGCAACCAACCGTTCAATTGTTAAAATGTTGAACAATGAAATATTCCCTCTTCTATTTCTCTCTCGTCCTCTTTTCCAGTTCCTGCCGTCTCCTGGGTGTCAGGTGTCAATATTTCCCGAGAACGATGGATAAAAGCAAAGCCAATTAACTTCACGGTAATTGCCAATCAAAATAATAAGACACCGCTGCTTCATCATTCGAGTCGCTGGCCCCGATTGATTGCAAGAAGTTTTCAACGAAGATACTTTTTCTCTGCCCCGAAACAAAAGCTTTTCTGAAGACAAAAATAGACGGGTGCTAAATCAAGATTCCTCAATAATTATGTAACGAATAAATATTTTTATTTACGACATACGGGGCCAAGGGTAGGTGATAAATTTCTCAATGTATGCAAGTTCATCCTGATTTGACAAGCAATTATAAGGCTAATCTATTTACTTATTTATATACATGTTTTAAAAATAAAACTTTATTGGTTTTGTACTGTTTCTAAAATTGTATAATGATCAGTACTGGTTTCGCTCATTACGAGTGTTATCATCAATACCATGCCCTCCTCCACCCACCACTGCTTTCCCATTCGTTCATTTTATACAGCAGTATCCAGTGGCGTTATTTCTCTTAAATGGGAGTGTCTTTGGAGCAACTACCCAAGACTTAGTGGCGTGTATTTAAGGGTGTAGAAAATCAATCCCTCCAGATACGTGAAAAGCTTCTGAGTTGAGGTCTACTCGCTTTCCGTAAGACGCCGCATTTTTTTTAAAGGACTGGTTATTTGCCTTACGGTGGCTGATCGGTCTAATAAAAAGGTTTGACTGACTTGCGGGAATCTTCCCTTTCATCATGCATTAAATGACACTCGCATAGGATGTGTCCAGCATCTTGCTTTATAGCTGTACATTTGGATATTTACCTATCCACTAACCGGCCTAGCTCAAAGAACTTGGCAGGGAAGTCATCAGTTGATAATGCTTGCGATGAGCGAAAACGATCCAGATAATTTTATAACAAACGAGCCTCATATTTGACGGTCTAGCGTCAAACAGTCTTTCGATGGCATTTTCGGTAGTTCACGTACGAGATTTTATCATGTTCGTCGGATATTTTCAAGAAGATGGCTCTTCATCAGAAATGGAATTGATGGAATTCTTATGTGATTTGTCACTTAAGAGTGTTGTCTCAACTGTAGAATCTGTAAAGCCTTTCGTCCCAGCAGAAAAGTATCAAAATTTAGTTAAAATTGCGCTCAAAATGAAGGCATTGTTTTGTTCTACCTACTTGTGAATGTGAATCAACGTTTTCCATTTTGAAAGTGGTTAAGAGTAAATATAGAAACACTCACAGATATACATCTTGATAATTGCATTTGAACGGGAGTGACAAGTTATGTGGAGGAAATTGAATGCCATTCTTTTGACTAATAATCTTTATTTTATTCACACTTATTTCAAGATATTATTATTTTATTTATAAATAAATAATTTAAGTAGGTACGTATTTTATATTTTATTGGAAGTCCGATGTCGTAATTGTTTTCAGTAATATAATAATAATATTAGGTATGGTACGATAAAGGACGATAATAAAAAAATATAAAGAACGAATATGTATCAATAGCTCATCAGACAATTTTAATTTCTGAAAGTAGCTCATATCCTGATTGAGTTTGGAGACCACTGATCTAGAACACAAGTGTTAATAAATTATCATGTAAATTAAGGGAAAGGTGTAAATTAAAGTATTTGAAATTTTTCTTTTCTTAGTTAAATGACGATTTATTTGGCTTGTTGCTTTTCACAAACGTTCAAATAAAACAAGAAACGAGAAACGTAACTAAAGTTGAACAGAGTTGGGCGTAAGCGGTTAAAAGTTCAAACAAATTCCCTTACTCATCAGTAAAGTTTGCTCATTAGGAAACTCCCTTTTTTTAAATTATTATTGCTTCCGAAAAATTCATTTTAAATTACTTACTTGCCCGAGAAACAATTATTGTTTCAATAATTCAAAAGAAAAATTTGGATTATTACAGGTTTCCTAATTTTATCGTCCAAAAGTAGCTGCGCATTGATGCAAAGTATTTATATCAATCAAATTATTCTTGACAATCGAATAAAGTCGAGGGGTTGACATCGTTAGCTTTGGTTGCAGTGCTTATGGGTTCAAATCAAAGTTCCGTACTTTCATAAATTGTTTTTTTAATATTCGTGGATTGGTATGCGATTTCATTGCTATGACCCTAAAAAACGTGGCGTAGCGAGAACAATTAGCTAATCAATAGTTCTAACCTTCTACAGTCGTCGAAAAAAAAAAGTAAAGTTATGTAACTGAGTAACGCACAGTTCAAGAAGAAAAAAACTTCTGTTCTCAGCCCTTATGCTACATATTACCAGCGGACATGGTTAAATTTGTACAATTCAAATTTGATGCTGAAATTCCATCAAGCACTCTCAGCCACAAAGAATTAAACAAGAACAGAGCGGCCGTCAACTTGTGCGGAAACACGGGCGGACTTGTGAGGTCAACGGCCAGTGAAACATTGTTGTCGCCCGTCCGTGCGTAAGGTAATGCGCGTTATGTCCGACCTATGCTTCTTTCTACTATTACCATCTCGTCTGAGTTACCATCTATCTTGATAAGTTCCCCACATTTATATATGCGCATAATTGATTTAATAAAATTGAACTCTCTTTAAAGCCTCATATAATCGTCAAATATTAAATGGTACGGATATTACCCTTGACTTTATCCAAGTTTCTTTCTCTTAAGCATGTTCATGTTTAATATGGAAAGTTCAACGCCTGAAGAGAAATGTACCTGGCAACACATATTATTTCTTTCAGCTTATGCGTGGCCAAAATGAGAATTTCAATCTTTATGTTTCTGATTATTTTTTAAAAAATCGTGGACATGAATTGTTTGTTCTTCCAAAGTGTAGAACCATCCTACCAATGGTGATGTCACTGGGGATAACTTTACTATTGTTCGTCGGTGTTGCTTTGGATGTCGAAATATTCCACGCCGTCATGAGTGAGTCGAGACGAGTGCGTATTTGAAATGTTAAGTAGATTTAGTCAGAACTTGGATTGACTACTTTATCAATTATGTTAAATAATAATTTTTACATATAAATGAAATAAAATAAAAATATAACAAGAAAAGAAAAGAATCTAGTTATATTACATACAAACACACACATAATCTCTCTCTCTCTCCCTGTCGCGTATTGTGTGTAAGCTCAGTGTTCAGCTATGCGTTAGTTAGACAGATATTTTGGTTTCCTACCACCAACACCCGTTGTGTATATGCAGCCAATATCGTCCGTCTTTGACAACCCTAAAGACAGAAAAAGTGGCTGCAGTAGAGCTGCATGGGACTGATTTTGAACCATATATGAAAGATGATTCAAGACAAATATTGTAAAAAACTTACCAGATATTCAAAATAAAATACATTTGCGATTGTCCTATTCAATTACGAGATTCGAATCGTAAAATCAATACCTAATAAAGTGTATTGATCTATCAATCAATATATACATTGTGAAAAGTATAAATGAATTACCATATTAAAAAATTAATCAGACTTTTTTCGGGATGAGAAAAATAAATCTGGGTTTCTAGTCGGGTTTGGATAACAAGTGTGATATTGAGGTCGGGCTCGGGCTGGACCGGGCCTGAAGATGACGGGCTCGAAACTGATAATTTTATAAAATTTCGGCCCGTGCAGACCAAAACACTTCAATAAATAGAACTAAATCACAAACCCTTTCTTTCTTTGAGTGGCATTGCAACGCATGCCGGTTACTCGCTAGTTCAGTAATAAAAAATCACGAACCCCATTTTAAGGTAGTAGTTTTCTATTTTCCTACCGCCCCAGACTGAAGTTCGCATTGGTCAAACGGCCGCGTACCTGCTATAGTCGGTCAGAGCCGTTACAAATTCTCTCACTGCTCGTTCATAATGTTGTTTATATCTAACTGAGAGGCTGCCATCCGATAAATATAAGGGTGAAGCGCTTAGCTCTTATCCGATCGGACGGAGAGTCTTTTTTTTTGTTCGCTAATTGATTCGTATCCGTTTTAATTTTTGTTTATAACTTGTATGGATTCGTAAATGTCAATAATTGTGAATTCGAACTGTAAAAATACCAACTGCAACTGAAAATTAACGAGAGGATTATCCAGGAAGGTGCTATCCTGTCATCATCAAACAACCTTGCAAAAAGCTGTCGTTCCAGATGTTTCCATTCTTTCACATCCAAGTAGATAATTAAATGTCCATTTCTTTTCCATCCTAATATCCTTACCCTATACAAAAGGAGATTGACTGAGAGAGAAACTGAATAATAATAAGTTGAAATTTAGATTCATAATTTTAAGAATAGCTTGCCACTTTTAGGTAGGTATCTTCATCTTTCATAGTACTATGAATAAATGAAGATAACTTATAGATATTACCGCTATACTTTATGGATGTTATTATTCAGAGTTATGCGTTATGCTCACAGGGCCGGATGCTTTTTAATGACTTGATATTTTAGACTGCGCTCGGGCTTTCTTATTCCTGCAAAAACTTTTTAAATGAGTTTTTGATACGATGCCATGAAAAGAGTAGTTTTATTACATTCATGGAATGAGGAAAAATTCCGCCACATCTGAATACTTTTCAACATCGCAATATGTAATGGAAAACTTTTTTTTTGAGATTCGCAATTTAAAACTGAACTTTGAAATAATTTTGATTTATAAATTTATAAAAAAAAAACTGAAATAAACGAAGTGTGAAAATTGTATTCTTATAATACAAAATGCAGCTTTACAATTATTAAACATCTATAACTGTACACTGGTGAATATTGTCAACTTCAACGTAATCAATCACCTGTGTATCTAAATATTTATGAAAACAGGAAGGTTAAACAGTGTTCCTATTTATGGTATTATATCTGAAGCTCATTTTTAAGAATATTGTTGAGCACTATTTCAACATTTACTCTGCTTAATTAATTATGAAAAATAGGCAAAAATCAAAAACAGTCATAATGCGTTTTCGTATACTTGCAAAAAAGAAAGAATCTCACACCGGTATCGTTGAAAAAAAAATGTTTGCAAAATTTGTTACGTATATAATTAATATTAACATAAATATTTAATATTAAAGCCTTACAGTATTCAATTATGTGAATATATTTTAAAGAAAAATTTCATAACATGAAGAAAAATAATCATTTAGAATCGGAATAAGTCAACACTTAGTTTATAAAAACTGAAGAATATTTTCCTGTACATTCATATTTTAGATCAATGTTATTGTTCGCAAGCAAGAGTACCCAACCATTTTGAGGATGGGAGCTACATATATTTTAATAAATATGGCGATCTACTTCTAATGAGGATTGTGTAAGTTTCACTTCTATCGCATACACAATTTGTTGTTCTTCAAAATTAAAAATATTTATTTATAACTACAAAATCGTTAGTATCATCCTCCTAGGGATCGAGGTTGTCCTGGCCACCCACACCCATTGAAATATTAAAAGGGGCTGGTTTTGAATGTCTCGTGATATTAAATTATGTGTATATTTCACATTCGATTTCCAGCCGCCTCAGGGAACGGCCACAGGTCTCATAGAGGGGTCGGTTCGCCACTTTTAAATTCGTTTAGTAGACACTTCTATTTTTAACAGGTTTTGGTGTTTTAAATTGTTTAATTATTAATAATTGTGTCTGAAGTGAAATGTAAATGTAAATTCCATTTTGTATTGTAGCTAACCAATTGCATCGAATAAAAGAGATTAACAGGACCGTTTTTACTGAGATTAGGGATTCCAACTCCAATATTCGAATTTATTCGGCTCTTTTTTAACTATTCGATATTCGAATATTTGAGCAACTATTTGAATAGTATTTGTAATAATTTTAATGAAATATTTTACAAAATCGACGAAACATCACATCACAATTTCTCAAGATTTTAAGAACAATAAAACCTAGGTAGTGGTTTTTTTAGCCTTCACTCAACTTGGTCGCTTTCAATATCCTATCATAATGAATAATAGTTTAACGAATGACTCAGTCTAAAAATCCCATTAAACATGTCGTAATTTCATTAATTTAAAAAACCGTTTGTAGTAATCTGACGCAGCTGCAAATTTTAAATAAAAATGCAACAGTATTGAAATGTGTATTTATATAGTGTGTGAGTAAAACTTTTGTCTGGTGAGTTGATGATGATGAGGATGTCTCTCAAGTACAATCAAACGCCAGTTCCCTTAGTCAACTCACTATTTATTTCAGTTAGTAGTTTACAATTTAAAATATAAAGAAATACGAAAAAAACACAATTGACATTTAAATAAATAAAAAAATCAAGCCTCTCGAAAAATTGGTACTCAAAGTGGCATAGGTTAACATTTGTAGTCGCCACGGAGCGACGGCCTCTATAGGTTAATTTAGGCGCTGGGCCACACTACACGCCCTTGTGTCATCCTTCGCTCTCAGCGGTCCACTGCCTAAAAAAATACTACCTCGCGTTTCTGCCAAGGGTCCGGAAATGCGACCTAGGAAGATTTTAGCCACTTTCATTATACGCTTGACACATTACAACGTATTTTTTTCGCGCTACAGGAATAATCCCATGAAAGTTCTGTGCATGATTCACACTGAATAATAATGGGTCGTGTCAAATGTTATGTTATTAATTATTCAAATCGAATTTTTAATTGTATTTTCACAATTCATAAATTAATTGAATATCCGAATATATTCAAATAGTTTCAGTTTTGCTATTTGATATTTAAATATTTGATATTAATGAATTGCCGGAATTCCTACCTGAGATCCTTCAATCTATTCTGGATGCTGATAACCAGTCCTTCGCCTCCTTTCAACCTGGCTTTCCCTAAGTATATGTTAGTAGTTAAGAAAACAGATTATCATTCTTAACAAAGATGTTTAAAAAATGTCCTCTCTGTGACAAATAAGCGTCATATAATACAAATTGTTTTAAGGCTATTACTTTTTGTCATGAAAACGCGTTTATGATATATTTAAATTTAAAGTAATAATTATCTTAATATCATAAATAATTATAATGATCACTTTAACACGCTGTAAAAGTAACGATGCCTCGGCAAACATGGCGGTAAGGAATGAAAATATTGCCTCGTAATGGAACTTAATGCGTTACGCCTTGAGGTAAACTGATATCTAAAAACCAGCTCAAATAAACAGCAAACGTCTCTGTTCAGCGCTTAATAAACGGCATTGGGGGAGTGAGATATAAGATCGATACACTGGCACTCTTCAATCAAGACGTTACGTCAATTTCCTGAAAGCGTAATCCAGCTTAAGAATGGCAACACTAGATTACGTAAAAGTTATCTTGTTTCGCGCGGAAATTTTAAACAGAGAACCATTGTGTTTTATTATAATAAATATGTAGACACGCCATATTGAGTTTCTTAATAACGATGTAAAGTAAATTGCCTAGGAGCATGCATATTTATATTCTTCAGATAATAAAACGATCAGCATTATAATAAATAATAATATAAGTTGATATTATATTATATAATAGGCAATAAAACGAAGCAATCGACGAATAAAAATGTATTAAAATAAATAGGGACTGTATTATTTGGTTTGTATCTAAATAAAAATGTTGGAGTAAGTAAAATAACCACTAGTATACAATATGTATGTAGTAGGGATTACAATTCGAATATTTTATATTTGGCCCTGTTTTAACTATTCGATATTCGAATATTTGGGGAATTATTTGATGGTATTCGTAAAAAATTTTAACGAAATATTTTATAAAAATGATCACATCACAATTTCTCCAGATTCTCACCAACAATTATGAATACTCATCTTCGGTAGTGGTTTTTTGTTTGCTTTCCCTCAATTTAAGCACTTTCAGTTCTTTACAATGATACTTAAGTTTGATGAAAGACTTGGGGCTAAACAAAACCCTTTAAGCATGACATAATTTCCAATGTATAAAGCAAATTTTAAATATTGTATTAAAATGAAACGGTGATGGAAAATGTATTTATTTAGATTGTTTATATCTGGAAATTTACAGAATTTGGAAAAGATTTATTCCTAAATTATTATAAAATGTAGGAACCTCGTGCTTAAGAAAATAATATTTGCTTAGCAGTGATTAAAAATTTCAATAAATGTGACTTTTATTATAAACTAGTGAGTACCCGGCATGCGTCGCAATGCCACTTAAAGAAAGAAAAAGTTTCTGTTTTATTAAAATTTTAAGTGCTTTTGGATTAGAGGTCTGCACGAGCAGAAATTCCCTAAAATTACCCGGTCCCAGCCTGTCATCTTCAGGCCCGGCCCGAAGCCCAGTTTTATTTTTCTTAACCCGAAAAAAGCCCGACTTTTTTAATATGGCAATTCATTTATACTTTTCAATCAATAAATATTATGTTATTGTTTCCATATTTCCAACGTATAGAAATAGATTATTTATGTTATGAATATTGCCTTATGGTTGACTTATGACTCGAACATGGAGATAGAATAAATCAGAAGGTTTTGCAGAGATGTCGCTGTTCGTATGTGTTTGATTAATTTTTTAGATTCTAATTTATAATTTTTTTTTCAGAAACTTTCATGGGTGTGCGCACAACAACTCACAAAAGTTTTATAGAAATCAGATGAATGGTAAATGAACGCATAGAGGACAAACAAACAAATCTTCATTTTTTAAATATAGATGAGCTCGTTTTTTTACAAATTTTAGTGTAATATTTTTGTATAATATGTTATAATGTTATGTTATTTATTTTTCAAAACCGAATTTTTAATATTATATTCACACTTCAGAAACTATTCGAATAGTTGCGGTTTTATCATTCGATATTCGAATAGTTGGTGATGACTAATAGTTGGAATTTTCAGTACCAAATATAAATATTATTATACTCAATTAAACAGTCAGCACTTTATTAATAACGAAATAGTCAGTTTTTCAAAGATACTGTGTGTTTCATTTTGACAGTTTGTAAACATTTTGGGCTGCTGAACTAACCATTAATTATTTACTTTCCAGTTCGAGTCTATTCGTGTGCTCGAATGCCTGAAGATGCCGAAAGGCAAAACCCGGGTCGTTAGTGACAAAATACATGGAAGTGTACAAAATCTCAATAATTCAAGTTTGATATTGAAATTCCATCAAGCACCATCAGTCGATGTCTTAAATTATATTTACTTTTCGTTTAATAATAATTATTTAACCATCACAATTGTAATGATGGCAGAAACAAACCTTCGAAACATATTTAAGCATAAATCTAGTGTACAAAAATATCGAGTTGGGGTGCTTGATAAAATTTCAATGTTATATTTGAATTGCTAAAATTTTGTACAATTCAAATATAATATTGACATTTTTTACTTTGTCTTGTTACTAATGAGCGGGCTTTCGCCTTTCGATATCTTCCTTTTGCGCTAGTTTTGACTAGTGATACAAGGCCGAGAAAAAACTCAAAATGGGAAATTAGGAAAAAACAATTGATGATAACTGTTTATCATTTTTAGCATTCGGAAATACTTAAGGTCACAACAGTTTTTCAACATCTTTATTCAATATTGGATCACCTATAACATATATTTATTCTTTTAGCGTAGACAAAATATTTACGGAAATGTTCCAGTGTTTATGTATGAAATTAAACTCTGCGAGACATACATATTTATATGTGCACCTGGACACCTGTTTTTTCACCGCCATTTGAAAGATCCCGAGTATATATAATTTTATAGAAATACAATATAATTAAAATGCATTCCACGGGTTTCCAAAAATATCCGATTGTTACATATTTACACCAAGGTACTATTTTTATACAGTGTATCGTCATTGTTCTGGTAAAAAACACTAAATCGAAAAAATTACATATTGAGTTAGTTATACCAAAGTGTTCCTTATTTTGAACTCTTTTTTTTTTTTTTTTGAACTCTACTGCAGGAAAAAGAACACTTATTTTTATTAATTATACTTTAACTTAAAGGCAGTTTTGGACAGACAAAGGTATTGCATTTCAAACATTTGAAAAACTCCAAAGTCCAATTACTCAAAACTAGTATTTTTCAGTTAGTGTCTTCTTCCAGAACAACGTCGATATATTATAGTAGGTATATATTCTTTATAATGCACACACTTAAAGCAAAGTTGTCACATCCAATCGTTGAGCAGCGTTTGATGAGGAGATTTTCGTAAAGTGTGGTTTACACCAATGCCCTTTGGGTATAAGCACACCAAACAAGTGAGTGTGACAGAGATGCTTTTTCCCTTTTATCAAATCTTTGGGAACACGCCGCGTCGTCTTTCTACCTACGCTTTACGGTACATTCTTAACGCCCCTCTTGCTTCTTATTCAAGTTACCTCCCTTATGAAGAAGTCGACAACTATTTTCGTCAATTTTTCAAATATGATCTACTCAAAAAATGAATGAATGAATTATCGCTTTACAGTTAAAGAAATTATGTATGAATATCTACAAAATTTATATTTATAATTTAGCATGAAAATATTGAAATGTAATATATAAGATATAATATAAAATATTGACTGAGGGTGCATGGTGGAATTTCAATACCAAATTTGAATTTGGAAGTGTACAAACTTTTGTACGTGGAAATGTACAAAATCTCAACAATTCCAATTCAACTTTAATATATACGAGATGTGACTTTTTAATTCACAAATTGCACATTTGAAAATATATGAGTGGAATTTTACATCACTGACTATTGTCGCCTTTAAAAACTGTGCATATTTTTACTCAGTACCTGTCAAAGACGGTTTTAAACAAAGTTGAAACGTGCCAAAAGATCTATGCTATGGGATTTAAAAAAATGAGAATGGCGATAGTTTGTTATTAAAAAGAGGTCAATTATTATAAAAATAGTTTTGGCATTAAAATTCTTTTAGTAAATCTAGTTAAATCAAATCTCGTTAAGCGAACGGTGGAGTTGAAAATAGTCACATTGATACGGATTTGTCAAGTGTAATAAACTGTGTAAACTTCATAATACCAGGGCTCAATGCTTAAAACTTAAGTGTGGAGGAGCACAGGTTTCAAAATTTTCACTCTCTTGGAGCACACAAATTATTGAAGAGTAATAATTGTCTTGGGACGGACTAAGGAATTCAACTATTCGGATATCGGATAGTAAAACTGAAACTATTCGATTATTCAAATAATTTCAGTACGAAAATAATATTAAAAATTCGATTTGCATAATTGATAACATTATATTATACAAAAATAACAATTTAATAAAAAAACGTGCTATTGTACATTGGTGCGTCGCAAGACGAACCTAGGTGTGCCGCAGCGCTGTGGGTCTAAAATGAGATAAAAATAAATTATTTTTGTACAAAAAAAAAAATTAAGCCATTTGGTTGCTAAGATCTCCAACTTAATTATTCACGATGTAATAAATATTGTAGTATTTTGATATTAATGAAATAATTTATAATTGTTTGCACGGATAGTGCAACTGAAATGATAGGGTATAAAATTGGGATTGTCTCGTGTCTAAAACAAAAAAATCTTACGGGAGAAATTATACGTTGCGGCAAAAATTCTCAGTGGAATTACTATTTAACGAATTTATTAAAATAATAAACATTATCAAATCAAGGGTCTAAAATAACGCAATTTTTTGAAAAAATATCAATCACTACATTTCAAATTCACCAAATAAAAACAAATTATCAAATTGTAAATTTTGTTTATGAAATTTAAATAGTTTGGCTTGTTGTGTGCCGCAAAATATTAATGAGACTTGAGGTGTACCGTGGGTGAGAAAAGGTTTCGGAGCACTGTGTTAAATGATACATTTAAAATTTAATTTGTTTCTATTATTGCTTCAATTGGAATGCATGTATGGTTAAATATTTTCTTTGGGCATTGTTTTTTGTTTGTTGATTTAAAGTCAGTCACTTACAAAAAAACAATAAAAAAACCTAGTGATCAAAATAATTTTATTTACTATATTATTATAGTAGACTTTACCAATTGCTATCCAAAAAGAGGACATGTCCTTCAATTTGACTTTCAAATATTGCCCTCTATTCATTTAGTAAGCGGTCCTAAGTTGTCCTCCATTTCAAATTGGTTGAAAACGGCTGTTACGAAATATGGAAACGAGGGAGACTACACTAAATTTGATTTAATTTTATAGGTATATTATAAAAAAACTATGTAAGTACATGAACAAACCGGGGTAGACGTTGTAGTTAATCGGGATGTTTTAATTTGAAATATGAATTATTTTTTAGCATTTACAGTGAATCCCGATATCCCGGGATTGACATTCAGTCAGGGATTACGGGATTGGAAGCCATAATGACAATGCGTTTTTGATTTTTTGGGTCATATTACTTTCTATTTTCGGCTGCGGGTTGCGCACGCCTGAAAGATAAAAAAACATATATTTTGTGTTCTTATGTGTCGAAGAGTATATATTTCTCATATTATATTATAAAAATATATTCACCAACACGTTTTAGCTAAATTTGCTATCTCTGCCTTAATGCAATCAACATCTTTTCACACTTAGCTCGTTATCCAATTTATTATATGGTTTCGTGGACGTCAAAGCACCCTCCACTTTCAAACATTTTATGCTAAACTTTGGAGGAAAAAATTGTGTTTTAAACAATAAGAAAACTTCTATACTAATTCAATTTTACTACACTGTTGTAATGAACTGGAATTTCATAAAAAAACTCTCAAAATATAAATAAAAATATATTGTTACATTTGAAAGCTATTTTGCAGTATAAGTAAAAATAAGACTATTGGCAAACTGAACAATTTACCTTCCCGTTTTCATGCTAAATAAATCCCTTCGGATCTCATGCAGTCACATTTCGTTACCGTGTTGGTTTTGTCATATAAACGCATTTATAAAGCAAAATTACTATTTGAAATATGGTTTTATGTAGTATTAAGTAATCATTTTACGTCATATTTTATGAGCAAAACCTAAAATACATATCAAACTATACAAATTTATCGAAAGACGCAAGAATCGAAATTATTTAAGGCAGAACACGTTCGAGACGTGCTGCGGTGCCGGTTGAAACAAAACGGTTGCATATGGTACGTCATGCATCTGGCAAATATATTAATACAATTATTTATAGAATTAGTTATCAGCTGTATGTATTATGATGCAGGTTTTTTTTATAAAAATTAGTTAAAATATTATTTTATCTATACTTCTATCTCAAGGGGATGGCCAATACTGCTGTCTCTGTGGTAGCGACATCTTTTGATGATCATAATAAGTTATTAAATATTTTCTATGGATTCGGCGGAAACTTTGCGGATATTCATTTTTAATATAAAATCAACATTGTTAATTTAGTTATTCTACTGGCTTTGTTACTAACGTAACGCGTTTCGCTTGTAGAAGCATCTGTACACTAATTATAACGCAGGGTTATTTATTTCTAAGATAAACAATGATTCTAATTCTTGAATTAAAAATAAAGGGTTGGGTGGGTGTTTTTGCTTCTACTAGATGTGGGGAGGTGGTAAGACATAAACAATGATAGTACTAATTACCATAACACTATTAACTACTAATTTAATAATGGTGAGCCATCTGTCCTATTCCGTATTTTACTTACTAATAATCGACTACTGTAATGGTTTTATTTATTTATAGAAACTCTCAACTTTTAATACCTTTTCTATTTACTCCATGAAGTATTTCTACGTTCAACGAATTCATCTTCATAAATTATGTCGTATATTTAAAATTTAACAGCCCAGTTAGAATGCTTGACGAAAATTGTTTTGGTCAAATATAAAATAGAGAAATACTGTGTCAAAGAAAATAGGACTTCGTTATAGAAAACGTTTAAAGAAATCCTGTTTGTGAAAAACGAGATGTTTTGACGGAATGCTCTGTTTACTATTACAATGTGAAAAAAGAATATTTTCTAATGAGTCCAAAGTAGAGATTCCAACTATTCATCATTATCAACTATTCGGAAATCGAATAATAAAACTGAACCTTTTTTAATATATTCGAAAGTATGAAAATAAATAATAATTTAAGCGTACATTTAAATTTGTAAGAAAACGAGCTCATTTGTGATAAAAATTACGTTTATTCTAATATTAAATCACTCTTATTATACGTCATGTATTTTCATATGTATGAAATATCTATAATAATTTACGACTAAATCTTTTCCCAATTCCAATACCGTTTCATTGTTGTACAATATTTAAAATTTGCAGCTGCGCTGGATTAATCTAGTGGTATTTTTTCAAATACTGAAATTACGGCATGCTTAAAGGGCTCTTTTAGACCTGATTCATTAGTCAAACTCAAGTTTTTTATTTATAATAAGAAACTGAAAACCCCCGAGTTAGGTGAAGACAAAAAAAACCACTACCTGAGGTATTCAATATTGCTCTTGAAACCTGGGATGTGATCTTTCGTCGATTTCGTAAAATATTTCATTACAAATTATTACTAATAGTTAGATGGTTAAAAAAGGACCCAATATTGGAATATTGGAACTGGAATCCCTAGTTCAAAGTGCAATAACTATAGCTTTCTGCATATTGCTTTAAGGTAACATTGCACACCGTCATTATTCTGGCATGACACGTTATGATGACTAATTTGCAATGAAAAAATGTAAAGTTCGAATATCATAAATAATTTAATATTATAATAGTAGGCGGGATTAAATAAATAGAAACAAATATTTGCATTACTGTATTTCATTTTGGCTGATTGCGTTTTACCTGCAATCTAGTCGTGTAATATTTATTAAATTAAGGTTGCATAATCAAAGCGAGGAATTGGCAATTCAATTATTACACCTGGGTGTAAATGGAGTGGATGTCTGACACCTACATTTAGCTCAAGGGGAGAGCCTTATTTATAATTTCAAACATCTGGGTGCATTTAACGCAATTCATAATTCATTTTACGTAACGAATTTCAGATGATGTTAAATTACTTTCATGACTAGTTTAATAACTTTCATTCGATTCGAAATATTAATAACATCCATACGAAGCTTTTCTAATTAAACTTTTCAATTTGAAAAGATTGATAACTTTGTAATTGTTTTGTTCTACAAGTGTTGCACATGTTTCGATCTTGCATAACTTTATTCTGAAGCACATCATTTAACGGTATTTATTCCAATCTGATAATTATTTACTAATGTAGAAATTATGTCTAAAGTTATTTTTTGATGTCCAGACATGGAGAACACAAGAACTTAGAAACAAATTATTTATTAATAGGGAGAATCAACTTAATATTATTAAGCCTGAAATTATATAAAAACTTTCTAACGAAATATGGAAAAGAAGATTCTATCATCCATTTCGTATTTCTTTCACACTTTTAAATCTTAAAATTGTAAAGTTCAATTTGATATTATTGATTTATAGTACGTGATTGGCCTCCTAAAATTCCCTCTCACCCATCCGATCCTAAAAAAAGGACGTAGAAAGAGCGATTAGTTAACCACTAGTCCAGTCTTAGCGCTATCATACTACCCCTACTCTCTTCGAAAAAGAAAGATTAGAAACTGAGTAACAAGCAGTACATCCATTAGGATGCCACATGCTCTACATGATCTGCTCTAAAGCGGACATGGTAAAAAAATATTTCAAAAGTGTGTTAAAATTAATTCAGATATCAATGTAGTTATTACTTGTCTTAAAACTGTCAGTTTGAATTCATTTGTACACTTGAATGCCTGAAGATGTATGCCAAAGGCGAATTCCGGGTGGTCGTTAGTGACAAAGCTTGCAAGTGTACAAAATTTGTACAATTCAAATTTTTTATTAAAGTTCCATCAAGCACCCTCAGTCGATATCTTATTTATATTAATTCAATATTCTTTTATGAGAAGAATAATTAACTAATTCCATTATGCAAATCAACTTTTTATTATTCTCTTGATTTAAGTCAAATAACTGCAATAAAATAAAAAATATTGATCAGGTTCAAGTTAATCAACAAATAGATCTCAATTCAGAGTTTTATGGTAAAAACTGAGCCTTGCGCTTAAATTTCATATTAAAAAAAATCTATTGAAGGAAATAAAACGAAACGCGCCAAGGCATAAAATTTTATTGAAAATGCAAATGTGATCGTTTACTTTGTAATCAGCTATAATACTAGAAAATTGTAAAACACGTTAACATAAAATAATATATAAGAATACATTTATCTGACTAACTAAATTTTCTCCAGATATTTATTTTATGTTTAAAAAAATTATTTTATGTTTAAAATCTGTATTTATTATCAACTGTTCGGAATTAAACAATAATTATTATTAAATCGTTGGCAAAATCAAGAAGAAAATTAACGAAATTTGCTTTTTTTTAAATATGGAAATCTCAAAACAGGCAAAATATCTCAAGCGCAGTATCATTTTTTATCAATTAAAATAATATATGTATGTGTGTATGTCTGTGGGTCACAACAACTCCTCCCACACGGCGACGTGAAATTTTCACATGTCATTCTAGCTGCAATTATTAGTTCAACTGTGCTATTTTCAACTTTCAACTCTCAACATCTAACTATTAACTTCAAACTGAAATCGCTATACTTTTGACGTTTCAATGCTTGATGAAAAAAGTAATAATAATAGTCGCCTAGCAACAGCTCAATACTTATATATTCTGCAAGTGACAGTTGAGATAGTATCGCGAACGTTGATAATTTTGTTAATATTGAGTTTCATATTTGTGATTTGGTAGAGAGTGAGTGGTAAATGCATACAACTTGGTGTGCATCTGGAATCGTCTTCGAGAATTAGCGTATGACTCTGATCGTATGTTTAATTTGTGGCGCTGTAGGAGCCATAATTAAATACAGATCAACGACGTGGTTATTGAGAAGTTCTGCGGCGGCATAACAAGATTGCAGGTGGCAAATTGTCATCTTTTATTTTAGCTGGTTTCAACTCTTAGCATTGCTATTAATTGATAGCCTATATTTTGTTACTAAAGAGGTATAGTGGACGGTGATATTTCCAAATTTCAACACTAGCTAACCAACGTCTAAATTTAATAACCTAATATAAGCGTTCACCATCTTGGGCGATGCCGGGTAAAAAATACTAGAGTTAAGAAAATTTTAATTTTTCTGCCGTCTGATATCACAGAGCAAAGCCATTATTTTAAACAGTAAGTTTTATCAAAATGAAAACCTTTTTTCCATGTAACGTGGACCATACGGTCTCCTAATGGACGTATCCCAGGAGAGTTTTTCTATGAGAACTGCTTGATACTCAGTTGCTCAACCTCTCTTTTTTTGAAGAGAGTAGGGGTAGAAGGATAGGGCTAGGATAAGACTAGTGGTTTGCTAATCGTTCTCGCTACACCCCGTGAAGATAAGATGCGTGGGAGGGAGTTTTTTAGACATCACAAATACTCAAACTACGAAGAGGAATCCATAAATCTATTAAAAGATCAATTTATGAAAACCGTCCTCACCAGGAATTGAACCAGAGACATCCGTAACCTTACCCAACGACGCCACTAACTGCACCACGGACGGCGACTATAATAAAAACTATACAACTATAACTAATTTATAATATAATCACTATAAACCAAACTAATATAACCTATAACTATTATAAGCCACAGACGCCGACTATAATCAAAAAGCCGAAATAAAAACTAATTATTTTATACCCCCTTAGAGTTGTATAGTATTACAAACATCACTTGACCGACGTCGAATTTGGAACTAAAATTCTCTCACTAGGATAAATTTCCCCAATTGCCATTTTATGCAAAATAAATATGTTTATAAAATTCGTGTCTACTTTTGGTAATCATTGCTAAAATATCTAAGTATTGTTTTGACGGTAAGATAGTGTTGCATTAAAATATCAATTATAATTTATTTATGCAAAATTATTGTTTTGACGTGAGGATAGTATTACACTATCAAAGAATTCTTTTTCTTGTTGAATTACAAATATTAAAGTTTGGTGACGTGTATTTAGAACAGTTTTATCCTAGAACGACACTATTCCTTAGCAACTATCAAACAAGAGCATACATATGTCAACAAACAGTTTTGTTATTAAAAAATATAGTGGAAATAAGTAGCCACAGCATGTTAAATGGTTCAAGACGTTAAATTCAGTTTTTACTTTGTGGAAAATTATTTTCAATATAAAATTTAAATTGATAACGTTGTAATTGCATTTTTTACAAAATTTTAATTTTCATATTTCTTACGAAAGTATATAAAATATTTTACAGAATTTAAAATTTCCATTTAAATATTTATAATAATAGTAAAAATATGTTATTTTTAAAAAGCATTTTTTTTCATTTATATCTTTAAAATTTGTTAATAAACAAATAATTTTGTTTGAATATGGACTCGAACTGACCGTTCGAATTGACTGTCAGTTCGAGTCCATTCGTGTGCTCGAATGCCTGAAGATGCCGAAAGGCGAAACCCGGGTCGTTAGTGACAAAATACATGGAAGTGTACAAAATCTCAATAATCCAAATTTGATATTGAAATTCCATCACGCACCCTCAGTCGATGTCTTCAATTATAGAATATGGTAACATTCCTAACGCGATGGTGGCGCCCTCACTAGCAGCCAAGAAGTCATATTGGTAATACTATAGTTGAGTTTTTTTTTTATTCTAATCAATTGAACTTAAAATTATTGAATCTTCATTTATTCAATTTATTATATCAAAAAGCAAGAGTTTATATGTTGTTTTGAGGTTTTCTCAAAGTTTTCTATAACATGCTCCCAAACGTCAAGCTATAAGGGGACTGTATAAGCTGATATTTTACCTTTTTGAAAACTGTTATGGCTGTTGCATACTTTATTATCAGGTTGTTCTCTAATTCAGAACATTTTGATCTCAATCCCAGACGTATGCATACCTTATTGAGTCTGACCAATGCCAAATTCTCGCCATTATTAATTCAAATATTCCCCGCGTTCCGGATCAGCGACGCGCGGGAAGGCGAGGGAAAATGTGAGAATTGCCACGAGGAAAGGATAGGGTTCTCACTTTTTCATGTGATTTACGATCGCGTTATGTAATTAACATTTTCGGTCATGCCAGTTAACTCGGAACGACGGCCGGCCTAAATGAAAATGGGCGTGGGTCTCAATAATCATATATTCGTAAACTCTAAAACTGACACTTGGCTGGCACAGTTGTTTATAAGTCCGGGTGTAGAAAGGCCTTAAACTAATTTAAATTTAAAATCTTACTTTTTTTTTGTAACTAAATGCGTTAATGTTGATTTACTAACATGGAAATTAATCAATAACTATTCGGTCGGTCAAAAAAATCATTACGGTTCGTTAATAATAATTTTTTGACAGTATCTGGTAAGATTAGGTCAGTCATTTTATTTAATTAATAAACTGTTAAGTGACTATTATTAACCATACTCTTTACATAGCTTGAAGTATGACGTATTGAGTAAAACATAGAATTCAATTACAAAAAAAAAATAAAGGACATTTTCACTTTTAAGGTGTTAACTGTCAATTCTTGGTGGAGAGGCATTATATTTTAAAAATAAACGCAATTTCTTTTGTACTACTTCTACATGTTTATAATAATCAGGAATGGTTTTTCTCATAAAAAGCATTATCAACTAATCCTGATTTTGATTTATATGTTGATTTTTTTAAATAAAGAACTATTAACGAATTAAAGCAAAAACCGTTATGTTAATTAAATTTCTTCGCATTTTACAGTTATAACCATTAAAAGTTATTTCTCACTATTAAGAAATTGTGTTAGGGGCTTTTTTATGATATAATCACGTCGATCTGGCGTAGACGGTCTGCCTTGGTCTTTATTATTTGCACAATTTACTGAAGTTTTATTGGTTCATAGCTTAATCGATTCTATTGAGTGTAGAGCTAAAACTTTGACACCGTGATCGATTCAAGCAATGATATTTACAGTAGAATAATGCTAATAATACCATTTCAACTCAGATTGTTAATTTTACCTTGCATTGCTCTACAAAAAAACCTCCTAAGAGCTTCCACTCTTTAAACAGCCGAGCTCGCAGGCAATTATCATTAATGAGTATAATATTATCGATAGATTCTTCAGTAGCTTTGTGAAAATTCGTAATAATATAAAATTTAAATTGATAACATAATTATTCACTGATGTAACGAGTTTTGCTTCTTTAAGAAGCATCTTTATACCAACTATATCGCGCATTATTTATTTCTAAGGTGATACTAATCTTAAATTAAAAATGATGGGCAGGGTAGGTTCATTTATTTCTATTTAACGTAAGGAGGGGGTAAGACACAAATAACGATAGCACCAATTACCATAACATTACTAATTACAAATTAATTACAAGTGTTTGGAGGTGAACCTCCCAAGGGAAATAGGTTTAATAATGGTGGGCCGCCTGTCTTATTATACAGTTGTTAATGCTCGTGATGACTGAAACTGGCTGTGATCATTATAAAAATGTGGAAGTAGCACAAATAAATTGTGTTTTATTTTTATATTATAATGCCTTTCCACCAATAATTGACAGTTTACACCTTGTGACTGTTAACGGTTTTATTAGTTTCTAAGAACACTAAGATATTAATTTTAATACTTTTTTATTTACTCAATAACCGTACCCGTCATAGATGAAGGTATTGAAATTGAAATACCGGATGTCTAAAGTAACTAGTATGTGCATTGCTTAACATTTCATTTTATTATAAACACCGCGAACGGTCATGAGAAAATTTTATACCTACATTTGATATGTGATAATAATAAAACGTCTACAGAGCGGTCTGGGTTGTTATATATTTTTAATGTAATAACGTAATTTGAGGATAATACTTACTGATGTATAATATTACATATTTGTATATTCATAAATAATATTATAAATTAATATGTTCGTACAAGACATTTGATGAAAGTCATCGGGGCAAAATTATTATTGCCAGAATGTTTTGACAAATTGTTAGTGATTAAATGAATGAGGAACGGTGGAGTTTGAGCACCATTGTGTTTATTTTGCTTAAATCGACAAGATTAAAAATGATGATGATTGTAGCTGTTTAGGGCGGTATACAAAACAATTTATTGTTTATACGTAGAAACAAGTAGTTTTGTAAAATGGGTAGCTTTTGAAACGGTTTTTTTATGACTTCAAATTGAGTTGAATCAGAAACAAAAAGCCAAGCTGTTCCGCTCAAACAAATTACTACAATGTATTTTTGTTTTAAAACCAAAAGACTCACTAAACTTTTCTCTTTACAGAGGATAAGGAAAGTGTTAGAAACTCTCTCTCCTTGCGCCCGACTTTTTCAGGATCAGTTAATTGGTGAGTGCTGATATTGTACATCGATTCCTTTTGAGTACAAGTCCATAAATCGATTGACAAACCAAGGAATGAAAGAATTCATTCGGGACCTCAGAATCAACATGACTGATTCCTTGGGTGACGGAGCGACAGTAATTTAGTTTATTTTTTGATAATATTATATTGTTACATTTTAGATATTTAATCTGTTGAAATACCTAAGTGGTGACCTTAAAAAATTTACTATTTTATATATCTCTACTATATAGCACAAAATGCGTGTAGAAATCTGTATGTTTGTATGTCTGTCGGTCTCAAGAACTCCTTCCAAATGGTGTACAGTAGCAACGTGAAATTTTTACATGTCTTTCTGCTTGCCATTTATAGGTCAACTGTGCTATTTTCAACTTTCAAATTTTAACCGTAAACTGAAAACGCTATGTATTTGACGTTTCAATGCGAAATGAAAAGATAATAGTATTTGTCGCCTAGCAACCGCTCCGTACCAAATATTCTGTAACTGTCATCGTCATAGCGCCATGTTGCTTAGCAACTATAAATATGTTATAGAATGAATGTTACAAATAATAAGTTTTCATGCTTGAAAGGAAAATTTGTAAAAAATCAATAGATTAAGCGGAAAATTATCCACCATTTAAAATTAATAAACTTAAAACAGTGAAACCCTCATTTCATGGGTTTTACAAGAAGTATGTCCAAAGGGAAGAGAAAAGTGTTAAATTAACTATAATAATATAAGCCAGCCCGATATCGGCCAAAGCCGGGTAAAAAATACGAGTGACTAAATAAATACATGATTTTCATATAAAAAACAATTAACTTACCTTATGCATAAAATAAAACGATAAGTTAAAAAATATTTTTAGCTGTGGAAAAATATAAATATGACTTTAAATGCTAAGCAATGTACGTGAGATTTAAGTTGTGTACCAAGATTATTACTTACTTTAAATGCCACATTAATGGAGTATTTAATTTCGGAGTGGATTTTATCACTGATTCTCCCTAAGTAATTAATCGATTGATAGAAGCGGTTTTCTACGAGTGTGTTGGGGTAAATAAGCTGTCTAGAGAGTTTCAGTCGTTTTCGTTCGTTAATTTTTGTATCACCGTTACGTCGTTTCCATTACTAAGCGCTATTTGTTCTAAAAAATAAAACACAATTCATTTGTACTACTTCCACATATTTAGAATGATCCGGTTTCGCTCATCACGAGCGTTATCAACTGATGATTATTTGTTCGATAGTTTTAAGTTCGATTGTTTCAAGTGTTTTTTTGTAATAGAAATTTACACATGTTTGCCTAGTGTTCGGGAATTGAAAGAGTAACCATTTTAATGAATCAACAACAATGACAAACTTTCGAAACTTCTGGAAATTTCCATGTTTTATAACTCACCTCTTAATTTTCCGCCTTACATGCAAAATACAAAATGGACGCCTTGAACAGGAAACAACTCATTTCAATTTATAATTTGGCTGTTCCTATTTTGAATTTAGTTCAACTCTTTTGATACGTATAAGGTGGCTCGATGAAAATACATACACAAGCGAATTCATATACATAATTTTTCTTCATATATATATATTCTATTTCATACATATAATGTTGGATAAAGTGTTTATTTCTATTTCCTAAATATCATTCAATTGTTTAATCTATTATACAAACTTAATAAAATAATCATAAAATTATAACTAAGGGTTGAAAGCTATTTGAAATGACTTATCGTATTTAATGTTTTTTCCTAACCATGTCAAAAGACCAAAGAAGTATCATTAAAAAAGAAATATAATGCCAATGCAAAATACATTCTTTTTCAATGGATATCGACTGTGTGTCTTTTTTCCTTTCCACAGTTGATATGATTTAAACATTTAAGCTAATGAAAAAAGGAAATTCTTTCATAAAATATAATTTAAATATAAAATTTCTATGATTGAAATCATGCTATTTTTATTTTCAAAGGATTCGGCCGTAGCTTCGTAAAAAAATATTTTTAATATAAAATTAAAATTCATGACTTAGTTATTCCACTGGTTGTGTTACTAATGTAAGAATCAAATTCTGTAAGAAGTATCTTCAGACTAACTTTATAACAAGTTTATTTATTTCTAAAGTAAACAATGATACCAACTCTTAAATTAAGGACGAAGAGTAGGGTGGGTTTGTTTCATTCTATTGGACGCGGAGAGGACCAATGTGGAGCATATGCTCAACCTTTGCTTTTTTCCGAAGAGAGTAGGGGTAGAAAGACAGGGCTAGTCGTTGACTAATCGCTCTCACATCACATTGTCTTTAAACAGAAATCCGTAAATTGTTGAAGAAAAATCAATTGATAAAACTGTCTAAAACTAAAATTCAAAAGATCCGTAACAGAATCCAATGTCGTTGATCAGCACGCCACAGCACTACGCACCCGACATGATATAATAAAATATACCTTTAATATTATCTATTGATTCGGCGGTAACTTTGTGGAAGTTGATTTTTAACATACAATTACAATTGGCAACTTAGTTATTCCACTTCGTTTATTACTAACGTGACGCGTTTCGCCTCTTTAAGAAGCATCTTCAGACTAACCATATCGCAAGTTTATTTGTTGGATCGAAAAAAAGTGGAATAACTAAGTTATAAATTTTAACTTTATATAATATACCTTATTCATAATTATTATTGCCAAAGCTTACGAAATATATTTTATGATCCGACAGTGTGTAGTTTTTTGAGGCGAATTCTAAAATGGAATGTTTTGTTGATTTAATGCTACAGAATGAATTTGAATTTTGCTTTGAACACTACTAAATCAAACTAAAATACGGTGGCAAGGTAATGAAATTTTTGAGGGCGGTTAATCACAAGTAAAGTTCTTGATAAAGTGCCATAGACAAAATACGCTCTATTATTATAAACTGAATTAATTTATTTCAGTGTCAAAATTTCAGCTACAGTTAGTAATTTTAACATTATAGTGGTATTGAAATTTTGTTTTGTCAGTCAAATAATTTAAGTGTACGCCAAAAACAGCAGGATTTCAAATGTAACGAATTTAGCTATAATATATATATTAAAGTATGAGGAAGTTAATTCCTTCTAACCGAAATGTGGTCGTTGTCCGCGATCTGAGGCCAAGTGATCTCGAGTATACTGACGACTGACGACCCATACTCGAGATATTTAACAAATCTGTCGAGTGTATTCAAGAAACAATGGACAGGCTGTAGAGAAACTCGTATTGCATAGGTCTCTAAGTCAATGCGAGTAAAACCAATGTTATGCAGTTCAATAGTTTCTGTCCGGACCACCATCTAACGAGTACGGGGCAAGACATCGAAAAAGTCAACAGCTTCAGGTACTTGAGGGTACATATCATGGGAAATGGCAATCTCACGATCCAATTAAGGATAGCTGGAGTAACCTTCAACTCAATGCGGAAAGTCTGAAACTCCTATTCAACGCATGTATTCGGACGGTGCTGCTTTACAGCTGCGAGTCATGGCACTTCACTAAAGTGCAAAATAACCATATACTGTGCTTCGAAAAGAGATGCTTTCACAAACATCACAAACACCCGTTTCCAAGATCACAAATTTAAATTGAAAAAAAAACAGTTTGATAATATCAATTGACCTTGCCGAGACTTGAAACCAGACCCAGCCGATCATTAGGACAAAGTGGTAAGACAACTAGACACATTTTATGCCTATTTCACTTTTTTAAACGATTTATTTTCTTCAAAAAATAGCTAGCCTACAAGTGTCCATCTTGTAAAATTAGCCTAGTAATAAAAATGTTAATAATATACTCAAACATAACGTTGTTCTGGAAGAAGACACTAACATAAAAATAATAAATTTGATTATTGAGATTTTGTACACTTCCATGTATTTTGTCACTAACGACCCGGGTTTCGCCTTTCGGCATCTTCAGGCATTCGAGCACACGAATGGACTCGAACTGAGAATAGTTTTGGGTAATTAATTGGAATTTGTAGGTTTCCAAATGTTTGAAATGGTATAAATTTTTGAATATGTTTGTTTGTAAAAAACTGTTTTAAAGTAAAAGTATAATTTATAAAACTGTGTGTTTTTCCATACGATAGAATTTGAAATAAGCAATATTTTAGTATAACTAACTCAATATGTCATTTTTTCGATTTGGTGCTTTCATCCAGAACAGCAACAAGTCCATATGCTTCACTGGGAATGGAAATGATTAAAAAACAATAAATATTGAAACATGAAAACAAATTATTGAAAAACATAAGAGAAAATGTATTTCAATATAAATCGCATTTTAATATACATTCAAAAAAAAAAATATCTTGTACATAGGAAAAAAAATATCTTTATCAGGTCAGGCCAGGTACTATTTTTCATTTACTCTCAATAATTCTGTTTTTTGTGTGACGTAAGTATTTTGACAACATTCGTAAAATAAATAATATTTCGTATTGAGGGTTTTTTCGCCCAGTATACAGTGTATGTATGAATGTTTGAATATCAAATACATTTATATCTAGGTGCCAATCGTTATCTCAGAATTATTATTATACAAAGAAATATGTTTTTCGTTGATAATAAGATTATTTTTCTTTGAAAATGTGAGTAGGTATTAAGCTTTTTGTATTATACTTTTTTCTTAAATAATATTTGAAAAATTAGACAAAGTAAAATAGAAGATACATTTGACATTTATAAAAAATATTTACTTATAAAATGTTTTCTCAGTAATAAAAGGAAAAGTATACCATGGAAACCACTGGTCTATAAGCCTCATCATTTTATACAGACTCTATCTTGAAAGGAGGTTAAGCAACCGTCTTACAACGTCGATCATTACAATTTCTTTCAAACATCTAAGAAAACACTAACTGAAATATTCTAGTTTTGAGTAATTGGACTTTGAAATCAGTCAAATATTTGAAGAGCCTGTTGTGAATAGAATAGAATTAAAATAATTAATGCAGTGAAATTAAATGAAATTCAATGAAGTGCTGCGGACTTATCTGCGGGAAGGGTAGGAATCACAACATATAGAAAAATGGATAGCTCAGCGGAGAACTAGGATTAAGTTATCACAGGGAAGTGGATAAGGTTTGCCAATCTCGGTACACTTTATCTTGTTCTGTACGGAGAAATATATGTGGTAATTAAATTTTGGGCGCCAGGCGTGAGAATACACGCCAAATGAAAGATAATAATAATAATTAAAATACGGTTACCGTTAAAAACACATTTAATTAGAGATGCGGAAACCGTAGATGCACAGAATTTACATTACGAACTAATAAAGCAGAAATTACACGATGAAACAATATGGTTACAGTAAAACAGAAAAACTATTATAATATATAAATATAAAACTACGACCTTGGATGATAAACCATCTCGGCGGCAAACTCAGATGTCCGAGGCCAATCTCCAGCGCGTTACCGACACGTCCAACTCGTTCCACATCCTGGCGCGTAAGCAAGTTTTAGCGCAATTCTTGGCGAGGCTTCCCTTTCGTCTCCTACCAACGACGCAACGCGGTGCGTATCGCCGATAGGTGACGATTGTACTGTTGTGACAAAATCGTAACATGCCATACCTTTTTAATTTTGTTCGTTTGTACAAAACTGTTTTTAAGTAAAAGTATAATTTATAAAAAATTAGTGTGTTCTTTTATGCAGTAGAGTTTGGAATAGGGAATATTGTGGTATAACTAATTCAATATGTCATTTTTTCGATTTAGTGTTTTCTTCCAGAACAGCAACGATATATTATAAACCCTGTTGATAGAACTGACTTTTTTAAAAACAAATAAAAATTGTAATTGCCAAAAATCTTACTTCAATTACTAGATAGGCATAAAATGGGAAAAGATATTCAAATTACCTAAAACAGGGTTAACTTGAAAATTATATCTGCTGTCGAATAAAAAATAATTTTGATTAAAATATTTTTAAAAAATATTCAGCTTTATATCTACGGGTTAATCCATATAATAGTAAATCCTTGACGATACGTCTGGCGTTTCAATAACTTTGCTTCAAATGTTTTTTTTCATTAGTGTTTGTTTTCCAAAAACAAAAAATGTCCTGAAAATGAAACGTGAAACATCAAGTCTTTATTTTTAAATTTCGAATACAAAGAAGCAAGTGATGTGAAAATCCGAAATGATGCCCGAAAATAATTACTAGAGAAAATAAATAAAAAAAAACAAGGGCAGAAGATTACGTGGGAACGAAAATATCTCGTAACATCATTATTACTTTTATACGCATAATGTTTAGTCCAAATGTTGACATTTAATTTTATAAAAATAAATGTGGAAAAACTATTTTTTTTTTGATAATATATATTTGGATAGAATAAGGATATATTAAATGAAAATTTTTTTTTTACACATTTAATCTTAAAATCAAAACGTATTTTCTAGAAAAAAATCTGCGCTAAATTCAAATGTACGTTTAGAGGTATACTGCCCTGCTAACCAAAAACAAAGTAATTACATGTTCAACGATTCATCAAAATCAGACTTCCTATTAGTAAAGTTATATTTATATATGGATAGTGATGTTTTAAGATAATCTGCAAAGGTGCTATGTATATAATTGTAAGTAAAAACACAGCGTTTTCACAAAGAGAAGTGTGTCTTTACTTACAAACATACCGAATCTATATTTTTACTTACAAAGTCAAGTTTTTTTTCAATAATTGTTACAAAAACATTTTGACCTTTTTTTAGAACAAAATTTCAATTGTACTGTGGTTTTTCTTGAGTAAAGCGTTTCCGAATTCTCCACTTACTTTCATATTGACATTTTCTGTAATTTCTGTGTTTTTACTTTTAGCATTGCAGTATACGCTTAATTGGTATCTGTTGTTTACCTTCACACCTTTTTATTAAAAATATTCATAATTTTAGCAATACGTTTATTGACTTGTTGTTATTACAGATATTTTAATTACATTGCGGTTGACGGCGTCGAGAGATTATTGTTGCCTTTTCCGTGCGCGAGGTAGGTTCGGCTTCTGTGACGTGCGATCACGTCCTGTGCTATCGCCGGCTTCCGTCTATGGTATCCACGTAATGTAGGTATCTGAAGTTTAATTCAATGTTTTTAACTCTTCTGTCTTGTCCGCCGTATTTATTCGTTTCCCCACATTATTACTAAATTCATAATAAATATTTACCGAATATTTTGACATAATTACGACAAAAGTACGTAAAGAAGTACCTGTACTTATTATTTCCTTTCATTTTATTAATTATTACGCAAGTCTAAGTATTATTATCGGTTATTTTGATAAATAGTAATGGTGGAGTGATAGTTTTTTTGCAATTATTTCTATAAATACATCTTAAATGTAGATTTTTAATTTTAATTAAAAAGTATTTATTCTGAATCAAATCCCAAATAACCATTCTAAAAATAGAATCGCAAGTGATTTCTTAGCATACGTTTTTCAGTGACTGATTAAAAAATTGATTGAGGTTGTAAAACAGTCGTAAGATTGACTTCATGCACAATATTTAATGCTTTTTCACAAGATTTGATGGTGGAAAATAGCATAAATGCGATTCATAATATTTACATAAATCAAGCAGCTTCAGACTGTCAGTGTATATATTGACACAATCAGTGACGTCATTTGATGGGAGTGGGTATATTTACCTTTGAAATCGAAGAAATAAACATTGATCCTTTGCTGCACTAGCTTGTACAGAAATAAAAAAAATGAAGCGCTGGCTACAAACAACTATGCCATGCCACCATACTGATTACATTTTTAAATTAATACATTCATTTAACGCAATCAATATTTTAAAAAACTAGTGAGTACCCAGCATGCGTTGCAATGTCACTCAAAGAATGAAAGAGTTTGCGTTTTAATTTTATTTATTGAAGTTATTTTATCACACTTGTTGAAGACAATTTGACCCGAAGCCCATATTTACTTTTCTCAGCCTGAAAAAAGCCCGATTTTTTTAAATATAATAAATTCATTTATATGTTATATTTCCAACGATATTCAAAGCACATGTGGAATAAATTATTTAACTTTTGAATACTTTTGCTTCATGGCCGACTCATGACCCGAACATTGTACGAAATATTTTTCTTTAAATTTGAATTCCTTACCCGGGCCTGGCTCGAGCCCGTATCTGAATTGTCTTTACCCGCCCGAGCCCTTGCAGACTTCTATTTTGGATAAACAATATTTTTCGTTTATCCGTCTTGTGCGTATACGAATAAATCAGAAGGTTTTTATGTCACTAGTTGAACGTTTTTGATTGTCTATTTTTAGATTTTAAATTTTTTTCTTCAGAAACCTTCACGGGTGTGCACACAACAACTCACCAAAGTTTGATCGAAATCGAACGAATGATAAAAGAACGCATAGAGGACAAACAAACAAGCAATCATTTTTATATATATAGATAAGATATTTAACTTTAAGTGTCTTCACTTAACTTAACTGTTGTGTCCGTGGTGCAGTCTTCAGCGTCGTTGGCTTCGGTAATGGATCTTATTGGTTTGAATCCCAGTACGGACAGTTTCATATATGGATTTTTTATTCGATATATGAATTCCTGTTAAAATAAATGGATGTTTGTGAAGTGTAAAATTTTCAGCAAACCTTATAATCCTAAACAACTGGGCGTAGCGAGAGCGATAAGATAACCACAAGTCATTTCCAAACCCAATCCTCCTTTCCCTATTCTCTTCGAGAGAGAGGTATAGCAGCTGGGAAACAAGAAAAAGTTCTAGAAGAAAAAAATTGTTTTGAGATACCTCTATTCAGAGGCCATTTCTCCACATTGGGAGCAGATATAGTTAAAAAAAATATCTTAAGCTCAACTGGAACACTGCTTAAATCCACCAACTTTTTTTACAATAAATTTGCAGCATAAAAAAAATTTGTCATCACTCGGCATAGACATTCGAAAGCCGTCCATTATGTCATGTGATAAATAGCTACAGTAAAAAATAACTATACCATAATACTTACTAATAAATTGATACGGCCTAACACTGTTAAGAGAATACTAGACCTTTAAAGCTTCCAAAACAGTCGTCATTCTTCTATCGAGAGCAATGTTAAAATGTTTCGTCCATCTTTTGGAAATTGCAGGTTGCTGTATCGCTTGTGGTTTTCTAGGAAATTTTTGGTTATTGAAGAACGTCAGCCTCAATTTTTCACGCGTTGTTTATTTTCGTGTAACATATTTTTTTAAATGTTAATTGTTTATGTGTATTGAAATAAGTAACTGCAATAAACGATAACTTGGACTGAACTGGCGTGTTTTGACTGTTCCTACAACCCTGAAAGCTCAAAATCGATGGAATATCATCCTCATCAGCACGCCTGTTATTGTTCGAGCTTATCAAAGTAAATATTTAGGAAATTGTCTATGAATGATGTTGCATAATACCTTTTCTATAAATATCATAGGTTATGTTAAAATAATGGTATTTAACGGATTCAATTTAAAGATTGTTAATTTAGTACAGCTAATATAGATCACGACTGGCTTTATTTCACGTTGTATTCATTTTACAACTGTGTTAATATTTTCAATGATTCGGCTTGTAACTTTGCGGAAATTTATATTAAAATTGATAACTTAGTTATTCAACCGGCTGTTTTACTAAATGTAACTCGTTTTGCTTCCTTAGAGATCTTTTTTAAGAATCAAAACACAGCCAGTGGAATAACTAAGTAACCAATTTTAATTTTATGTTACATATTGTAATGACTGAAATGGCAGCCAAGATCGAATATTACGGACTATTTGCGCTTTTTTGACAGCAAAAACCTGAAGCTTGCTTGCCACATGATGAAAGATAGTTTTGCTTTTGATAGAGCTATTTCACCAACAGTAAATGCATTTACTTCGGTGTATACTTTGTTGAATTATACAAATGAATAGGTAAACAAAAAGCTCCTTGCTTAAGCGCTTTCGAGTTATATCCAGTACTATGTTAGAAGTAGTTACTCAAGACTTAATCATTATACACTCGTGAGGTTTATATGAGCTGAAGTTAACACAATAAAGTTATAAAATGCGATATAACATATTTCTCTTTATGAAACCAAGTCATTCGGAATGGGTGGTATTAATTGACGTGTTTTTGGCAAGATTGGGCTCAGGCTGCCCGGGATTTAATGATCTATTTACGAGAATTTACTATTCTGAGAAATACATTGTTTGCTCACTTTATTCAAACATGTCAGACTTCTTCTCATGGGGATCGAATGAACATTCAATGAAGGAACAATAATAACTCAAAAACAACATCCAAGCAACACAACCCAAAGTACTTCGTATTGATCAACAATTCAGTTGAAAGTGTACATAATATGTATATTGCGGAAAATACAGGTTCCCTTCACTTAACCAGGACATGTTATAATATTATAAATTCAATATTAGACATTCCCATAGATTCTTATTCAATAAATACCACCCTATCAATTTCACATATCTTTTTGTATTCCAACAAAACTAATGTTTATTTCTAAGAGTAAAAAATCTCTCAATGTGAAACTTTGCAAGACATTTTTGTTAAACACTATTTTTTAAATTTCATTTTATTATTAAAACGATTAGGAATATAATTCTAATTACTTTTGGATTGACTGTAGATATGACGTTTGATGATTATGCAATTCCAGAGAGATATCTCAATCTGAATATCCGTCCTTCCTTTGGACGTCCATATATACCGTCGTCTTAATTTACTGACTGCGTTTTCAAGTGCGTTAACTTTTATATGCTTGATAAATAAAATATTATTTGCCAATTTGCCTCGACCACATAACATTGATGACTCAACATATATACTCTTACACACCTATTGACAAGTGTAATGTTTCGTAAATCTGCCGCGTCATGTTGATGATCCGCCACAGAAGTAATACTATAAAGCAGGTGACGGTACCACCTATCAAAATTTTGTCAACACTCTTCTTCCTATGCGCATGCGCAGACATATGCAAAGTATGTTTGTGTGTCACGTTTACATTCATACAGAAAGATCCAGAAAAACATGTATTGTAATAAGTTATTGCCGTTGCACGAAAATGGTACAGTAAAATGGTTTTTTAAATAAACTAACTAATTCTGAATTTTATCAAAAAATTGTAATGTATATTTCCAGCTGGCGAGAAAACGTGGTAAAATTATGTGAAAAATATGTATGATTTATATATAAAATAACTTCAATATCTTTTTTTCAATCCTAACAAATTATTTTCAGAATAGAAAATGTTTCCTGTCGTGTGGACATTACTTAAGATATTCACTTGTGCAGAACTCATTTCGGAAACGGAAAAGTTTACCCATTATTATGATCCGGATTTATTTTTTCCAACGTCCGGAATGGTCCGGCTGCCTTGTTTATCTTTCAATAGAAAACATTTCTGTTCACAATACAACAAGTAGGTATTCAAATTTATTTAAATTGCCCTCTTTTCGTTTTTTTTTATTATATTTGAATATAGAATGTTTTTTTTTTTCACTCCAAAAATATTCAAATTGTAGTGTTTCCAAGCTTGTTTGGTGAAAAATCCTACGTAATTATATCGTTTTTGAGATCGATTTTCAAGGAAAACCTTTTTTGTGAAATACTGTTTTCTGTATAATGTAATGAAAAATTGAATTTAAATAACAAAAAAACACAATTTTTCATTAAATAATGATTAGCGATTTTCTCAGTACACTGCCTTTGCACTATAATATCAATGCTTCTTAACCTAACTGGGGTCGCGGGCGCACTTGAGATTGAAAAAAGTAGTGGCCGGCAAAAGCTGAATTTTTAATTGAGTCGCCGAGTCTTTAATAAACGCATTTACTCTATCGTTAGATCTATCAATTTTTCAATTCACAAGTCTAAAATTACTTATAATTTCGTCCCTTGCACGTAATTCATTTTTTTTTCAAAATTAAAACGTTGTTTTTTTACACGATGTCGTTCCTTGTTTTACACGATTGACGCACTCCAAAAAATCAACAGTAAAAAGAAGTATCTTATTTTCTCTTATACACCGGAAGACAAGAAATTAATTAAAAAACTTAAAGTATACTTAAAACTATCATACTGCCCATAACAGTTTTTCGTGATTTACTCAAAACTCTAAAAACCTTCGGGGGCGTGTTTAGCGACACAGCGACGCAATTACTATGTGCAACAGTTTTATAAGAAAATTACTATAAATGTGTGAAGTTAAAATACATATTACACAGTGACAAAAAAAAATATGCAATCTGAAAATAAATAATAACCAATATGAGTAAATTTATGTAACTTAAATTAGTTAAGAATTTAATAATTTTGCTTTTTCGTTTATTTTTTATAGATTTGCATATTAAAAGGTGACAATTACTTATACGCAGTAAAGTTATATCTTTTTAATCATTAAAATATAAATAAATAAAAATCAAACGTTTGCCAAGGGTTATAAAAAATATTATTAAATTTTATAGTTAAAGTAAATTTTAAAGCGAATTAAAACTGTACAATATGAAACTAGCCTTTTAAGTGATAGCTAACAACTAATATTACTTATAATATGTCTACTTTAGCGTTTGCTTCGAGGTATTAAATAAAAGTTGCTGAATAATATTTCTATTGGAAGCTGCATAACCGTTATTGACGTCAAGAGTGATTTTTACTTGTGAAAAAGTTTATTGCTTTCCAAATTGCGCTAGCAATGAATCCAAAATTCAGTTACGGAAGTTTTCCAGAGCGAAGCTTCGACGCGAAAGCTTCGAGAACTGTTTCGATATTTTTTTTTAGATATTATTTATTTCACTTACGATCTATCGTGTGAAGTTTCTACTGCGGGCTGCATTTGAATTTTAACGATTCAAAAATTGAAAGAACGAAATATAAGTTTCAGTTTGTTTTTTTTTTTGAAAATTACATGGAGAGTAAAGTATGCTTTAACACATTCACTGCGTATGAAATATCTCATGTAATACAGAGTACCTAAATTTGCAATATTTTGCTTAACTTAAAAATCAAAAATTATTAATAAATAATCAGATTAAACTAATTGTTTATTCACTTCCTCAACACAGGTGTCACTGGCGTGGGACTTGTTATACGTGAAATGAGCAGTATGGACACGAGAGCCATGTCTGACGCACTGGACGTGTTAATTGAGTCGCTAAACATGCTCCGGAAGGTTTTTAGAGTTAAGAGTAAGTCACGAAAAACTGTTATGGTCAGTATGATAGTCTTAAGTATAGTTAAAGTTATTTTGTGTATTCCGGTGTATAATGAAAAATATTTTTTTACACTGTCGCTTCCTCGGAGCGCGTTGACCGTGTAAAAAAACAACATTTTTTAGTTTGGAAGAAATCATAATTTCGAACAGGGAACGAAATAGAAAGAAATTTTAGACTTGAAACTGGAAAAATTGATAGATCTATCGAAAACTTATTTTATATTATTATTATTTTGAAAAATCACCAGGAGCGTGTTAAGCAACTCAGCGACTCAAATATGCATTTGGTTGTATTGATTTATAATCATAGATAGCATTTGTTTAAACAATTTTCTCATAATAACAAATTAATCCATTTACTTGCGAGTAGCTAATGAAGTCGTAAACAACAATATATAAAATGAACAATCAAAATTTGAAGTGTTACTTGCTTTAAAATGAAGTATAGATTTATTTGTATAATATGATGGTACCAATTTGAAGTATATGGACTTCTAATGAAATATCAATTTATTAAACTGGCCGTACAGGGATTCGAACCTTTGAGCACTGCAACCGAAAACAACGATGTTGATGATTAGTGTATTTTTTTTAATTTTTGCTACCTTGCTCACGTTCATGCGTGCTAGCAAATTATATTTATGATTGTAATACTTTTGTTGAGATTGCGTTATACAATAAACACTTACTTTTTAAACTTGGACTATTGAGACCATGTACACTTCCGATATAACGATATAGTCGAATTGAAAAAATGTCATTCTCTTTATTATTATTATCATTTTATAACGATATAGTCGAATTTAAAAAACATCATTCTCTTTATTATTATTATCATTTACATGGAAGTGTACATGGTCTCAATAGTCCAAGTTTGATATTGAAGTTCCATCAAGCACCCTCAGTCGATGTCTTAAACTTACTTTTTATATTAAAACTCATCCTTGATCCCATATTTTAAGTATTATTCAGTGGACTAAAATAACTGACATCTGTAGTGATGGTTCCTTTTATATCTAATTTTGACAAAACCGATGCAAATAATTAATTGAGGTATGAAATTATTCCTTAACAAATTTCCTACGGTAGATTGTACTTAATAGAATCATTACCCATTAGTAAATTAAGAATTGGCATTTTCAAAAAACCTATATAGAAGTATTTGGGATTTTAAATAATATGTAGTCTTAAATATAATATATTGACAAATCTGATCATTTTTCTTACAGTGAGATTTCAAAAGCATTATTTGAGAAAGTAGGCTGAATTTCTTTTCAAGTTGGCAAAGGCCGTTAAGTCGCTGCCATGAAAGTTAAATGTTCTCTACGTGTCAATTCATTCAACGTATTACCGTGGGCATCGACGTGGAAAAACTTACAGCAACTTACATTGCAAAAGATTGCCGACAGTGGGACCAACAACGCGAAACGTTTTACCCGGTTGTGAAAATTGTAAATACATGTACGTTCTAGGGTAAATGATAAAACAAGTTAAGCAATATTACGTTAGGAGTCTGAACGTGACTTCTTTCTATCTACGTGACGTGGAATCGCGCTAAGATTACATCATTAGGCACAGTGCATAGCTCCGTGCTGCGATAGTCATCATTTATTCGCTACTGTTAAGCTTTTTTAAACTCTTTTTGTTCTGCTTTCACAAGTCGATGCTGAATAAACTTATCGCACCCCAATGTTTACGCCCGTGGAATATCTGAATTTTTATAACGTCGGACTGCTGAAAATTTATTTTCAGTTTAAATCTTTTCGCAATCACCTAATGGAGATTTGGCGTTCGTTGAAGTCGACCGTTTGTTTTGTCTGTTTGTAAAGGCGCAATTTCAGTTTTGTTTCATTTGGTTTATGGACAGATAATAATTTTGTATTCAACTTCTTGTAAAACATCTGTATTTGTTTTGCGGTTTGCAATTTATATTCTCACGCCAATGTGAATGAAAACAATGCTAAAGTATTATATAAAATATTATAGACTTCAGAAAATTAAATATATTCAACTTATTAAAAAAGGTTGCAAAATTTAGGTTTGAAAATAACATCTAAAGCTTTACGTCGTTATAGTTAAAAAGAAAACTTACGGGAAAAAATAAATATTCTGAGAAACGAAACCTAAAATTTGATCTTTGCATTGCCCCCATCCTATGTTGTATATAACATAAATCTGTAAACTCCCAGAACTCTTTTTACACGATTTTCATCCTTCCATTTTTTTCACGTGATATATTCATTTTACGGGATTTTTTAAAAAAAAATATTGCAAGACAGGCTGACCTTTAAACAACTTAATAACTCAAGAGTAATTTATTTATTCATTTTCCCAAAAGCTGGTGACGTATCCTAACCAGTTGACGTAACATGAGCAGTTATCCCTGTTGAAAAAAACTAAAGGCGATTAGCACTACAGTCGTATTATACATTTGTCTACATATATGTTCGCTTCATTTAAATGAAATTAAAGATTTATATACACAAATTTAAAAAAACAATTTTTGTTTTCCATCCATTCTTACATTCCATACTTTCTTCTACAATTTTTCGGAACGACTATATCAAATTATATAGAAGTAAGGTATTTTTTAATCAGACAATGTTTTAATCCGCAATGGCTTAATATTAATCCCAGGGTTACGGAATTGTAAATGTTAAAAATACATATTTATAATTAAATACCTCCTGATTAACTTCAACGTGTACGTCGGTTTGTTTATGTGTATATTATTTTATAATACTCTCATATATGTGTTGTGGTCTCCCTCCATCCTATATTTCATAACTGATGTAGATAGGAAAAGATAATTTTTACAATAATCTATTAAATTGTGTTGTTTTTATTTTAAAACGTAAATTTTATCTATAAATAAAATCTTCTCAGTAAATCAAAAAAATATGTCTGATTCTCAATAAATAAAGAAAACCATTCCCATGTCAAAAAAAAAATATATATAATTATGTATTCGTTTCAATTGAAGCAATAATGGAAACAAATTTAATTAATTTTAAATGTGCTATTTAAAACATGAAATTATGGTTAATGTATTACGGAATTGAAAAATTGTGAATCTCAATTTTTTTGAAGAATACGATATATAGTAAAAGAAAAATATTCAACACGAAGATAAATATACCTCAAAGTAAGTAGTGTAAATGATCGGAGATGGAACAATAAAGATGTAAATTAATTATACCAACAAAAAAAGACTGTAAAAATTAAATGTTTTACTTAATGTAATGGGTCTATGAATAAAAATGTATTACTTCTTGCAAAAAATCCCGACGACTAATGGCTTTGTTGCATGGTAAAATGTCATTTGAGAAATGTAAAACACATGGACAACTCTGATTGATGCATTTATTACCCAAGTAAATTTCAGAAGTAATGTTTTATAAGTGGCTTACATGTGATGCAAATTATAGAGTGATTGAGCTTTTTTTTGAAGAATGAATTTAAAAATTTAAATGGCAGAAAATTTTTAACTGCACACTTATTCTGCATTTAGTATATATTTTCAAGGCGGACCTAAAACGAAATAATTTACAACATATTAAAATTCTCATAAAATCGCATAATATTGAATTTATCTCTTGCTTATTTTTGTCAATTATTATTATTAACTTTATCTTATCCGTATAAGAAGTGATGAGCGACGGAAATGATATAAAATTCCGTGAAACACTTTTAGTTCAAATGCTCTATTAAGAGTCCAACAATTCAAAAAAGCAAAAAAAAATCAGTGTTCCCTCTCTCTCACTTTCGGTTACATGAGGCGATAGTTACACGCGCTGTTCAGCTTATTAGTGCATTCCCCAAATAGATGTAATTATTAAATTATCTATTTTTATAAATATTCGGTATAATATTATAATTTTTATATTATGTGCATTGCTTGATGATGGACAGTTAATATGAGTTCATATTTTTTTAATGAAATTAAATTATTATTTTGCAAATAAATAAATAAATATGAATAGATTAGGTACATACTGCATTAATTTGGTCAGTAATTAATCAAAGTGGTCAATAAGTATTATAAATGGTCAGTATACACGTGATCAGTTAATAAAATCAACAGTCAGTAATTTATATAAAGTGGTGGTGGAATGTGTTTATTGTCTTGTTAAAATAACAGATATTTTGAAATTTTGAAATTAATTTTGCCGCCAACCGTGCAGTCGACGGCATCAAGAGATTATTGTTGCCTTTTCAGGAGAGTTAGGCAGTGCGATTTCTATGACGTCCGATCGAGTTCTGTTCTTTCATCCACTTCCGTCTATCGTATGACGCGATAAGTACTTTTTCGGTGCTATTAGCTCTTGAATGTCGTTCGTCGTGTTTATTCGTTTCCCCACAGTGGTTAGTTATTAAATGAAACCGTCAGATATTTGTATAAAATGTCAGATTTATAATTAAACCTAACCTTACCTTTATTTAGTTGGCAATTATTTACTGACCAAAAATTGAAATAGTTACTAGAACAATAACGCAGGCTTTAATTTAATGTAATTTTTTGAAAATTTAGCATAATGTTATTTGAAAAACAATCTATGAATAGAAATAGTTATTGACCAAATAATTAGTTCCTATAAATTAATTGATCATTTATTTAATTTAAATAACATGAAAATATGTAAATAATGTTGCTAATGACAATGCTTCGCAAATGGTAAATATTTCAACTACTCGGTGTATTATAATAATTATAAATTTGTATTTGAATTATCCCGTTAAGTGATGTCGCAAAATCACTCTTTCTTGAAACCCTTGAAGCTTTGAGCCCACTCTCAGAACTTTCACTTTACGATTGTTGTAACGTGTATCAGCTTGGGCATCCTAATAGCCTGTGATACCAGAAAGTCTAACGGGAGAATATAAAATTCACAAAATGTTTTGCATGGCAAATGAGCATGCAACGTCACCTCTGGGCATAGTTGCATACGGAAAACCTCAGGCGTACACCATCACTGCACTAAGGTTAATATAGCTTCCAGTTGAGAAAGTTCCACCAGTTTAGGTTGGCTTACGAGCAAGTGACTTGCACGTTATGTGAAAAGTGAATATATTTCATCGCCTCGGCTTGTCGTGCAATAGTCACGACTGAGTAATAGCTGTTGTATTTTATTTGACAACAGTACACATTTTATGCTACCCGAATGCTATTTCCACTTTTGCGAACTGAAAATTGCCTCTAACTTGTTACTTTTGCATATACTTAATTTAACTTGGCAAACAATCATTGTTTGTTACTTTTAAATACACAATTTAAATGTCTTTGCTCAATCACTTTTTAGGTGTTAACTGTCAATTCTTGGTGGAAAGGCATTATATTTTAAAAACAAAGCACATTTTTTTTGTGCTACTTTCACATGCTTATAATGATCAAGACGGGTTTTACTCATCACGGGCAATATTAACTATCAATTGATATTGCTCGTATAAAAATTGTGTTTTATTTTTTCAAATCAAAGTTATATTTTCCTGTCTATCGATGTTACGAAATATAACAAGAAGAGAGATCCCAATTCATACAAGACATATACTAATTATGTATTTAGGTAATATAAAAAAGTGTGTACATAAACAAACGTTATAGTTAATCAGGAAGTATTTAATTTTAAATATGAATTATTTTAAACATTTGCAATGAATTTCGAAAATCCGGGATTGATATTAAGACGATTTCGGGATAACGGGATTGACTAATTGACAGGCATCCCGGGATTGGAAACCGTAGTTGCTTAGGTACAAAATTTAAACCATTAAAGATTTTAAATTACAAACAATTGTATTTTATAAATAAAACACAATTATTTGTTTGTACTACTTCCACATGTTTATAATGATCAGCACCGTTTTCAGTTCAGAATGCTCATGATAAGCAAAACCTGTTGCGATCATTATAAACACATGGAAGTAGTATTTACGAAGAAATTGTGTTTTATTTTTAAAATATAATGCCTTTCCATCAAGAATTGATAGTTAACACCATAAAAGTGATTAAAACTGTGTTAATTTTGATGCACAATGAAACCAACTTAAAAAATGGTATTAGATTACATAAAATACAAAAAAATGAACGCTTTCCTTGTTTTTTTTTTTTGAAAATTCTTAATTTTTTTTCTATTCATACACGAAGTGGCCAAAACTGCACGAAAGAAAAATTGCAGGTGGTCTGAAATAAATACTTCTTTTAAGTGCTACCCACAATGAACATTATATTAGCTACTTAAGCTTTGCTTTGCACCGGCACGTAATTTTGCTGAAAAAGCTTTAACCAAAAAAAGTCACGCAACAATGCAGAATAGGAACGAAAAGCCTAGGCGAGTGCTTGTTGTGACGTGAATGTTTAGTTAGCAGGCTCATAGTAGCTTTAATGTAGCTAACGGTGTTGAAAGCTGGAGGTGGTAATATTAATTTCGAAAAGCTACAATTGCACTTCGAAATTTTAAATTTATTTTTGAAAACTCTTATCATAAATATAACAAGGGTTGATTTCAAATTTAATAATAGCCCTTTTCTGCCCCTCAGTTCAACACAATAATATAAAACAAATCGTAGCTGTACAAATTGTTTCTAGAATATTCGTTTTATACAATTATTGTTACTCCGATACATTTTTACCCTTCCATATTCACTGTGTAACAATGCGTTACTTTAGCCTTTAAACCTTTAAATTATCTCTGAAATAGGTCATACAAAAAATTGAAAATATTGCTATTTATAAATAAAATAGTTTTACATATAATTAAAAATACATTATAGTTTACGTCTTCTTTGTATAATCATTAATAATTTGAAAATCTCGTCAATTTTACGATCGAAAAACACAAAATTATAGCATAGTTTAGTAACAATTCGAGATGCATGATTGTACCGTATGCAACCGTTATGTTTCAAACGGCACCGAAACACGTCTCGAACCTGTTCTGCTATGAAGAATTTCGATTCTTGCGTCTTTTGATATATTTCAGGTTTTACATACAAAATATAACTTAAAATAATTACTTAATATTAAATAAAACCATCATTTAGCTTTAAAAATCCGTTTATATGACAAAACCTACACCGTAACGCAATGTGACTGCATGAGATCCGATGGGATTTTTAGCATGAAAACGAGAAGGTTAATCATTATTTTTAAAAGAATAAACATGAGGGTTCAATTATTATTAACCACGTTAACCAGAGATTGTCTAAATATCAATCGCGGAATTTCGGGATTCACTGTAAATGTTAAAAAATAGTTCATATTTCAAAATAAATATTTTCTGAAGACATAACTACAACGTGTACCTCGGTTTCTTAAATAATACCTATGTTAGTAGTATAAATGTGTTGTGGTCTTCCTTTTCATAATTTTTTACAGCAGTTTTTCACTAATTTGAAATGCAGGACAAAGGAGAACTACTTCTTCTATGGGTGGATGACAATATTGTAAACTCGAATTGAAGGACATGTCCTTCTTTGTGTCACCATTTGGTTAAACCTACATTTGTAAAAGAATAAATAAAAATATAATATAAACTATTTTCATCATTAATTATGACTATTATTATTTTTTTCTTTTATCACAAAGAGGGTACCAAAATAAAGAAAATAAATATTATTAAATTTCCATATTTTTTAAGAATACAAGCCGTTATTTCAAATAAAATACGTTCCTCATTTTAAGTCTATGTATATGCATTAAGTGTGATAAATAATTTACAAAAAATACACTATTGAAATTATTTATTTTTTATAGACTGAAATGCAGAAATGAGCTTTTTTGTTTTAATAAAAAATTGGAACGTTTCAAAAGCAACGCTTGTTAGTTGTCGATACCCCTCTGTCTGCACAAAGAGCTCCACCCACCTTCTGTTTTCCGAATACATTTGCATATCACAGGTGAGTTTCATTCTGCATTCATACACAGGCGACGTAAGTTTTAAAGTGCAGCACAATGCACCGAGGGTAGCATAAGAGGTATTGTTCGTATGCTTGTTTGATGTATGAAATTGATGAACATATTGTTTCTCATCGTGATTCCATGATAATGCAAAAGGTTTATTGGTGTTGGTTTCAACGTTTTATTCCTTTATCACGACTGACAATAATTAAGTAATATCATTTCTACAGAAGCAAAATATTTGTGAGCAAAATACACACACGCATTTCATTACATATTTTGAAATAATCTGTTGCCAAGCTTTGCGGTAAACGACTAGTGAGAAATTATTGTCGCCTATTTTAGTGTGCGAGATAGTTCGGCTTTTATGACGTTCGATCGAGTTCTGTCTATTGCCCGTCTCGGTGTACGGTATGACTCGTTCTCTTTGTGTGTCTGCTTTCTCTAGTGCTGGCAATTCGTTTGTGTTGTCAATCGTATGTATTCTTTCCTTACATATTTTATGTTATTCTTGTATTGTATTGTAAGTAATTTGATAGCATATCGTCGGTTGAGTATTTAATTATTCTAACAGCATTCTGGAGGTATTTTAATGTTGTTCACTTTTTGGAGAGTTCAGTGTTAAATTGTTCTGTCAGTATATGCCATTCAAGTATATTGTAACTAAATAATTTACTAACTACAAAATTAGTGGATACGGGAATGATACACTATACAAGTACAAAGTATCAAGATTTCAAAATGCTCTAGTGAAAATTTATAAAATTGCTGATAGAACAATTGCATTTGGCCGACGATATGTAATGCAGCATAAAATTAAATAAATTCAAAAACAAATCCAAACGTGCTCTTGAAGTTCTGTCAAGAACTGCGGTGCTAAGAAATATATTATGTCAATGTTCCTCTTAAAAACAAATGAACTACACGCGAATAGTAATTGTACCTAATTATTTCACAAAAATTGATATCTATAATGTAAAACAAAGACTATGTTCATGCTACCTACAACTGAGAACTGTCGTGTTTTACCTACAACTGTGTTTAATTGTATGAAAGATCGCACCTCACTTTGCGAAGTTGTCACAGTATCGTTTATATTTTATTTTGTGGCGCCATTGTAAACAGGTACATAAAATTGTACAGTTATAAATATGTACACCCAGTCTTCTTTGCACGTGATTTTTTGGATGATACCGTTTTTTTTGGACGAAATATGCATTTCTACTCGATTATTTCTTATTATTACAATTTATTATTTTTATTACAAGATGTATTGACACTGTAAAAATATCATGTGATGTGATTAGGCTGCAACCGATTCGTAGTAAAAAACATTTTTTTCACATTAGACAGCAAATAACTCCAATATGAAAGTTAATATAATTGCATCAGACTTACTTTGTGTGTTAACATTACCAATATCTCATTTAATACCTACAGAGTACATGAAAATTCGCGAAATAACTTTGCTAAAAATCCAAAATTATTAATAATTTAATCACCGTAGACTATTATTTTATTTCACTTTCTCCCGAAACACTCTCAACTCGATTTCTTAACACTCGCCAAATAAATTCCATAAATTAATAACAATAAAATACTACAGTTAATAATTACTGATGATAATCGTCAGTTGATAATGCTCGTGATGAGCGAAACCGGTCCTGATCATTATAAATATGTGGAAGTAGTACAAACAAACTGTGTTTTATTTTTTAAAATATAATGTCTTTCCACCAAGAATATACAGTTAACACCTTAAAAGTAACTACAGTTTATATATGTAAATTTCATGTAGTTACTGTTCACCGCTTGGGAGGAGTTCTTGTTACAGACAAATATTAAAGATATATTGGTTTTAACTGAGAAATATTGCTAGTTAAATATTAACAGTACATTTTTTTACGAAAAGTTTGAGAAATCGATTTAGAATTTGTAAATGTATTTATAATGATTGCGTTATTTTTACGATACATTTTTGTAACACAATATATCATAATACACAGAAACTTTTCGTGAATTCTTAAAAAAAGCATAGATGGCAACGTACATAAAGTAAAAATGTATGATTTCGATTGCCATCATTATAATAGACGAGGTAAAATACTGATACTAAAAAAAGTGTACCAATGCAAGAGGTAATTGTCAAAGACCATGTAAAAGACTGAAGCGAAGAAATAAAATTTGAGTTAATGCAGCTAAAGTGATTGTGCCATTCGATAATGTTCGTATAGAGGAGATCAAAGCGAATGAAAATATTCATATTGAAAAAAAAAGAGTCGTAGTCAAAGCTTCCACTCTCTGAATAGATTTAGGTCGACAGAAAATGACTGTGTGAGTAAAAAGCGTCGTGGATTTGAATATTTGAATGAAAGCTTTAGATTGTAATGTGAGCAAATATATAAGTATTCCGATATTGCAATTCTTGATAAAAAAAGATTTATCTCTACTATATCGCACAAAATACATGTATAAATCTGTATGATTGTATGTATGTCGATTACAAAAACTCCTCCCAAACGGTGTAAAGTAACAACGTGAAATTTTCACATGTCATTTTGGGTTCCACATTTCTAGGTCAACTGTGGTATTTTCAACTTTAAACATTAAACTGAAAAATATAATAACGAAAAATATCAAAGTATTTAGTTCTTTAAAATTTTATTAGGCAGTTGATACCTATTTCGGTTTAATGCCATTGTTAGAACAATACTTAAACTTATTTTAGCTTAGCTATATATACTGTTTAGAGGAAGTAGATAATATTACGTCATCTCACGTATTCAAACATCATAACATTTATTTAAAATTAAATTATGAATTCCATTGCAAAACTGTATATCTGTAAAATCAAATTTTTGCGGGAGAACATATAACCAGTTAAAAATACAACTTTATTAAATTAAAACAAAAATAAAAAAAACACGTAATTAATATTGAATATATTTATCCATACTAATGTGGTGTTTTTGATTTATGTTTTAATTCGATAAAGTTGTTTTTTAACTGGTTATGCTCACCCTAAAAATGTTGATTTTACAGATATACAATTTTGCAATGGAATGGGCGACGCTATAAGTTATTCAACAAACGTTATTTTAATATTTAAACAAACCAATCTACGTAACTGATAGCAGTATCTTGTAACTCAAACATTGAAGTGTCAATATTTTCAAAAACAATACTCAACAATATTATCGTTCGGTAATTAAATTTGTTTAATTTAAGACATCGACTGAGGGTGCTTGATGGAATTTCAATATTAAATTTGGATTATTGAGATTTTGTACACTTCCATGTATTTTGTCACTAACGACCCGGGTTTCGCCTTTCGGCATCTTCAGGCATTCGAGCGCACGAATGGTCAGTTTGTCAGTTCGAGTCCATTCGTGCGCTCGAATGCCTGAAGATGAAGAATGAAGAAGTTATTCAACAAACGTTATTTTAATATTTAAACAAACCAATCTACGTAACTGATAGCAGTATCTTGTAACTCAAACATTGAAGTGTCAATATTTTCAAAAACAATACTCAACAATATTATCGTTCGGTAATTAAATTTGTTTAATTTAAGACATCGACTGAGGGTGCTTGATGGAATTTCAATATTAAATTTGGATTATTGAGATTTTGTACACTTCCATGTATTTTGTCACTAACGACCCGGGTTTCGCCTTTCGGCATCTTCAGGCATTCGAGCACACGAATGGACTCGAACTGAGTCCATTCGTGTGCTCGAATGCCTGAAGATGCCGAAAGGCGAAACCCGGGTCGTTAGTGACAAAATACATGGAAGTGTACAAAATCTCAATAATCCAAAATTAAATTTGTTTGTTGAAATGTAAAACAGAATGGTAAAATTCTTACCAAAAGCAGTGAAGTTTGCAGCAGTTGATTTCTTTTAACACTTACCTGGAATAGAAAGAAATACACGTTTAGTAATACATTCTTTATTGTTTATTATTAATTGATGAAAAGCACTTGGAGGAACTATATTTATAAATAAGTACAGTATTATAAAATTTGGATTGTTGAGATTTTGTACATTTCCATGTATTTTGTCACTTACGACCGATGTTTCGCCTTTCGGCACCTTGAGGCATTCGAGTACGAAAGGCGAAACCCATGTCGTTAGTGACAAAATAAATGGAAATGTGCAAAATCTCACCAATTCAAATTTGATATTGAAGTTCCATCAAGCACCCTCAGTCATCTTAAATTAAATTATACTGTATCTTAGTCCAATTTTTTGTTCAACCTAAATAAATTATTTTTTTTCAATGTACTGTATTTCAATAAAGTATGGAAAGAGTTCTGGTACATATAATAGTTATTTACACAGTCACTGAGTCGCTAAACACGCTTCCGAAGGTTTTTAGAGTTTTTTGTAAATCACGAAAAACTGTTATGGAATGTATGAAAGTTTTAAGTATAGTTTAAGTTATTTCGTGTCTTCCGGCGAATCAAGAAAAGTAAAATATTCTTTTACACTATTGAACGTAAACCTAGTCCGTACCGCCCACTAGTGGGCGGTTAACGTTTCCATGTTGGGCGGTGGGTAATTTAGTTTTTTTTTGTCTGTTTTCATTGAAATCATCTGTTAAACTCAACTTGCGGCTAAGTTTACTTTAGGCCATTTTTAGGATAATTCGCTACGCTAGCCCGACGGAGAGTAGAGATGTATAGGGATGGTGTCGTTTGTTCTTTTCTCTACCTTAACCTTTACTTTATCTTTCTGGCATATACCTATTCGAATAAAACAAAATATTTGTCTTATTCTGGCCTAGCGGTCAACTTTAGACTTGTTTGTTTGTAAACACAGTACCTAATTAGATTTGTGAGAGTTTTCAATTCACAATATTTCTTTAATATGAATTCTTTCTACTGTATAAAAAAAAAGTTTGATTTAAAAAGTTTCTATTCAAATCCTTCATCTTCTAGAAATTATTGCATTCTTACACCAGATTGAATTTATGGACGCTAGGTATAAAAAGGTTGACGACCACTGTTTTACACTGTTCTTTTTTCGGAGCCCATCGACCGTGTTAAACGAGGATTGAGATCGAGTAAAAAAATTACGTTTGTAATTTTGGAAGAATTTTGAATTTCAAACAGAGAACGAAACATTAATAGATTTTAGACTAGCACCTGGAAAATTGATAGATCTGTCGATATAGCATATACGTAAATTAAAAACTTATTGTATTGAAAAATCGCCCAGAGCGTGTTTAGTGACTCATTTGTTTCATGGAATAAAATATGTGTATAATAAGTAACATAAATACGCTGAGAAAATAATGAATAAACTATGTCAAGATATATAATTTCCAAAATCAGTTTTTGAGGAACCAATAATACTGCAGACTGTACAAACTCCATTTGTAGAGGACATATGTTTAATATAGTTTTGTAATTTATATTTAATATAGTTATGTAATTTATAGAAACAAACGAGTAAAGTAAACTGTATTATGCAATTAGAATGTGTTTTTGTAGATATTAAACACAAATATTTGTAAATGGCCTTTCCGTTTATTTTGTATAATTCAAGGCACTTTTTTTAATATTTTAAAATTTGTTTGGAAAAAAAAATTCTGAATCGCAAAATTTTGAAAAGTCAATCATGCCTATAATCATAAATTTAAATTTAAAAAATATCGGTTGCTGATCCAAGATCTTTTTGAACTTAAGATATTTTTGTTAATTTAGGGCATAATACTTTTGGGGGGTGGGCGATTTTCAATATTAAATTAATTTAAATAATGAATTTTCAGACATTTTATAAAAATAATATGCAGTGATTTAATATACTATTTACTTCTTATATGCTGAATAAATAATAGATAAGACAAAAATATTATTATCAAATTTTTCTGTTCTGTTTAGTCCGGTTACCTAAAAAATCATATTGAGATAAGCACCGTATGCTTCACACTGGGAGCGGATATGAATATTGTTAAGACAGCGTTGTTATTTTGATTACTATTAAATCTAGAGCTCAAACTGAACTACTGTATAGAAAATAAATCATTCCGAATTCTACAGGCTGAAGCGAGTCGCAAAAATAAAACGAGGCTCGCTTCAAGGCAGGAAATTGACTCATTTTATGAGTAATTCGATACAGATCGACGAGAAAATAAAACCCTTAAAGTACGCATTCCCCCCCTCTTCACAGAACTCCACACCCAGCATTCCGTTGGCCAGGCGGACGTTCCGATCCCGTTAGCATTCAATTTCCGCAGTTAAAGAACATCATTTCCCGTACCAGCGGACCAAACGGCAGCGTGTATGTACGTACTGATCGACTCTTTTCTTTTTCTCAATCACTTGACTCTTTTAACAATCTTTCGCTTTATTGGATCGTTTGTTTAATTGCTCACATGTGCTGTTTCTCAACTAACTATTTATTCGTTTTTTTCATATTTACCCAGACAATAAAAAATTATTACTCGCTGTATTATAGTATACATCAGTAGTTTCCAAACTTCTTATAACGAAAACCTGACCACGAACCTCTTAATAAAATAACTCTACATATAATCGAAAAATAATAAATTTAATTTTGATGTCTTGAAGGGTTTATGTTGATATATGAAAAAAATCGCTGGCTACCGTTATGGATGTCATGGGATCAATTTCCGGTGCGGACAGTTTTCATAAATTGATCTTTCAATCGATTTATGTTCATATTCTGAGTGTTTGTGAGAGCGATTAGCTATCCATTAGTCCTGTCCTAGTATTATCCTTTTATCCCTACTCTCTTCGAAAAAGAGAGGTTGAGCAATTGAGTAACAAGTAGTTTTTCTAAAAAAACTTCTTTTGAGATACCTCCACTAGAAGGCCGTATGCACTACGTTTGGAGCGGACATGGAAAAAATATTTGTATGCAAATAAAGCATTTTGATATTTAAAGTATGATGAGGTTCATAGCTGCATTAAATCCAAGTTCCACTAAATATGAATTGGGGAAAGCAATCAATAGCCTCTGCACGGTGACACATAATGCATGATATAAAATTAATATCTTTTTTTGTGACAAAAATTTGTGGTATCGTTGTTCAAATATTAGTTTTCGCTCCTCATTTGTGGATAATTCAATAAATTGTTCCTGTAGTATGGATTTATCTGAGTTTGTGGGTCTGCTTTCCAAAGGATCTAAGATCCAAAAAATTGTTACCAATTTATTTCAACTTTCATATTAATAAAATTGGGTCACAAATATTTTTTTATATTAAAACTATCGTGGACTTCCCAACGTTGTCCACTCATCCCCAAATTATTTTAATATACCCCCTCTGCGGTCACAAGTACCCCTTTGGGGTCAGTAGAAACCACTTCGGGAGCCACTGATATACATCAATTGTTTTCACCTACCATCATGTAGCTACTGAAACCATGTGAATATTGACGCCTTCACTTTGCGCTAACCTGCCCAGAATCCGCTCGAATCACCTTTCACTACGCAATTAGTGGGAAAATCAGGCAGTGGCAAAGCAAAGATTCTTTCATATAGTAAATGCATAATTGTACTTAACACTCATTGTTATTCTAATAATACACAACATAATGTATGAGAACATTTTAAAACATTGAATCCATAAAATATGTCTAGATTTCATTTACCGCATTGAGTTCCGACTTGGGATTTTTTTCACAGTCAATTCCGGAACATCTCCGTTTATTTACCTTTTTTTCGATCAAATGGGTTCTTCCATCAAGCCTTACATAGCTTTGTTTTTGTGAAAAAATTTAAACTGCTGTAATTTTTAAATGGTGTTTTGTATTTGTTTAAATATTAATCTGGTCTCTTCGTCGTCAAACTACTGCCATTTTTACATGTAATTCTCGTCAACAAATATACTTCATATTACTAAGGCTATGAAAAACGATATGTTTAAATAATAGCAAAGAAAAATAAAAAAGAAACAGAACATGAATTATTTCTCAACACGGACTGCTAAGTGCCCAGCGGGTTCATATGGACCCCAAAGGTTTTACTAAGCTATACAAATTAAGACTTAAAAAAGCTTTTTTTGTGTATTTTCCTCACTAAGTATATATCTTAAATTACCAATTTTTATTTAAAAATATTTTCTTGGAGCCAATGTTTGTACTTCAATACAAAATTGAATAACTTTTCGATTGAACTGAACTTCAAATAATACACCTGCTAGCTCTCAACTGCCAATGAAGGTAATGCAACATTGTCATTGTAGGCATAATAGACAACGTAGGCATTATACACCAAATAACAAATTGTTAATATTTTGAGTCCAAATGAACCCCGTGGGCTCAAATGATAGTATTTGGCTTGGGCACTTATGAGTTAAAAAGAGAAAACAAGTTTGATAATTACACATAAAGACAGATGATGAACTTTTTAAATCCAATTTTATATTCAACACTGCCCAATCGGTCGAAAATGTTAGATCATTTTTAATGTAAAAGCACAATGTAATTTTATACGTAATGAAAAAAATATAAGCCCAAAATAATCAGTCGTAATAAAGACGCTAGCATAAACAAATTACCGCTATCCCCACAAAAAAAGGAAAACATAAAATAATTTATCCACAAACGCGCTGCTATTTGGTTGCCACGCAGAATTACACCTCTCATTATTATACCGCTCAGTGTTCATAACAGGAGAAACTAATATCATTGAATCGGCGGTGAAATTTTCCAAGTAATTGAATTTTGTGTAAAGGGTCTTACGTTTTACGCCGCAGTGCATTATCAAAAAAAGTATGCAGACTTTACAAACCTTTCGCGACTTGTAATATAAGGCAAATTTTCTAGTTCGCTCGTCACTTAACCACAGATAAGTGAGTATAATTTCAAGTAGCATACAAATGTATCGAGATCTACAAGAATAATCATACATCAATTTTTATTCATGTCATATCAACATTATACTTGTCATTATTTGTGTCAGAGTAATATGTCATATCATTAACATGACGCTGCAGACTTACTAAATGTATTAGGCAAATGCAAATATAAATAATTATAAAAGCTAACGCACTTGAAAACTCAGTCAGTGAAATAAATCAGTGAGCGATATACGGCGCGGATTCTGGACACGTTGCGATAAAGATGAACACTTTGAAAAGGCAAGTCATGATGACTAAAGCAAAACATAGACAGCCGACAACAGTATATATGAATAAACAAGAAAGGACTGGTTTCATTCTGTCATCGCTCGTTGCACTGGATAGGCATCTCCCTGGAACTGAATAATCAACATCATCATTGCTCTATACCTACAGTTAAATCTTGTTAATAATACTAAATACTATCGGAACTATATTAATAAATTCACACAAATAGCTACCGCCTGCCTTTAGTAAGACAACTGCATTACGTAAAAGGGAGTTTACCATACTAAGAATAGATGTGAGATAATAATTATTATGTGTGTAACAAATTTTAAAAACGATTGTAAGCATAACTAGAAAATAAGTTAATCTCTAATTTCAACTAATGTCAGCTGCTAGCAAATTAAGTGAAGATTAAATTTCTTGACATTTGCTAAGAAAGTAAAAGAATTCACAAGAGAGTTATGAACATTCAATATCATAGTGAAAACATATTTCTTTCTAGAAGCGGTGTTTGTAGCCGAAAAGGCTTTTGCCCTTTGAAATTGTGTAGTCAAGACTTTGAACACCACAATGGGCACTTTAATATAAAAATTTGGTTACCAATATAAAGGTTTTTATAAAAAACCAAATAAGTTTCATTTATTCCTTATCCAATACTAAAAACTAGGTAAAGAGAAATTAACCTTCCCGTTTTCATGCTAAAAAAATTCTTTCAAATCTCATGCAGTCACATTTCGTTACCATGTGGGTTTTTTCACATAAACGCATTTATAAAGCGGAATAACAGCACCAAAGAGTGAAGTATGGTTTTATGTAGTATTGAGTAATTATTTAACGTCATATTTTGTGTGCAACACCTGAAATACATATCAAACTATGCGAAATTATCGAAAGACGCAAGAATTAAAATTCTTTATAGCAGAACAGGCTCGAGGCGTGTTTCAGTACCGTTTGAAACAAAACAGTTTTATACGGTACCGTCATGCATCTCAGATCGTTAATATACTATACGAATGGTTACTATACTATACTGTAATGTTTTCTTTTTTGATGGTAAAATTGACGAAGTCTTCAAATTATGATTAATTATACAAAGAAGTCGTAAACTATAATGTATTTTTAATTATATGTGATTTTATTTACAGATTTTCAATTTTTGTGTGACCTATTTCACAGATAATTTAAAGGTTTAAAGGCCGGAGTAGCTCTTTGTTGTACCATGAGTACAGAAGGGTTAATTTTCTATCTAATTTTCGTTTTATTATTCGATCGTTATATTTTAAAGCCATGTTAAAACATAGGTTGAAAAGATGACTATATAACTATCTTTCTGTCGAAACGCTGTTTACACAACAACATGGATAACATTTTATTAATAAAATGATAACTCACTTGATTCAAAATATTGTATTGAAAAAACTCCCTTCGTTTCATTATTTCAATAAATACTTTTACATCGGTACAAGTGATGCTTACATTTTATGAACAGGTTCTTCAAAAGAAAGCCTCCATACTTTGTTTGGAATTGAATATTTAAGCATCAAAGTAAAAATTACTGATTTCTTTTAAAAAAGGATGAATTCAGCTTATAAAACAAGTGCCTAAGTATTTTTAATCCAAATACAAAAGTTTTGCATTCATTAGCAAATACCAACATTTCTCTAGTAATTTAACTTAAAAAATTTTGATGTTTCCTTTGGTCACCTAAAAAAATGTTTTGAGTTGTAGATATAAAAAAATAGTATTGTGAATTTGAATATTCTAGGAAAAAATATTTAAAAAATATATCATTACCAAAGCATAATGAGAAATATCTTTATTAAAAATTTAAAAAATATTTTTTTTTCTTTCAATTTATGCAAATTATCTGTAATATAAAACTGAAAATATAATATTTAGATGTCTGTTTGACACAGGAACTCCTTCCAAACGGTAGCGATGGGACTTTTGCACATGGAATTCTGACTGTCATTTTTAGATCAACCGTGCAATTTCGGTAAATAAGCTATCATATAAGATATAATTTAATTTAAGACATCGACTGAGGGTGCTTGATGGAATTTCAATATTAAATTTGGATTATTGAGATTTTGTACACTTCCATGTATTTTGTCACTAACGACCCGGGTTTCGCCTTTCGGCATCTTCAGGCATTCGAGCACACGAATGGACTCGAACTGAGTTCCAGTGCTGAGGACCAGTTCCAGAACCAGGACCAGTTCCAGAACTGAGGACCAGTTCGAGTCCATTCGTGTGCTCGAATGCCTGAAGATGCCGAAAGGCGAAACCCGGGTCGTTAGTGACAAAATACATGGAAGTGTACAAAATCTCAATAATCCAAATTTATCATATAAGAGTTAAAATTATTGATACAAATACTAGTGTTAAAAAATTATATGAGTAATTGAAATCTTTCAACGTCAGTTAAATAGACTTACATTTGTTCAGTGTTCAGCTTTTTGACACTAACAAGATATGACAAAAAGATAAAACCATTTTAAAGAAAAACAGCCATTAAACCAAAGATGTTGGGAAGTGCGGATATCCGAAAACCAATATACAGCCTTCCTTCGGTACATATTTGAGAGAGGGAGCTTACAGAGTCTCCAGGGAAACCCCAACCGGATAATTTCATATCTGGAAAACAACCAGCTCCGCCAAGTGAATACCATCTGACGTTTTTCAAGGCTTCTTTGGTTGGATGACTGTCACATTATGTCTCTTGGGGGCTAAGGCTGAGATGAATCATGCAACCAGCTTTGTGGAATATGCATTATGAAATAGAAATCTCATATGCGTTTGGTTGAACATGATTGTAAATGATTGACGTGAATGAAATTGGTCCATTTTTATACATATAGACCAGTGCTTCCCAAACTTTTTCATGCAACGCACCCCTAAATCTGAAAAAATAATCCGCGGACTTCCGAAAAAAAAAATTATTTAGTCGTGAAAATTTTTATTTAATATCAATTATAACTATCAACACATACATGTTTATACTTTATCGCAAAAAATAGTAACTTACTTATAATTTTTTTTTTAAATAAAATTAGAACTATACATTGCATGATGTTACAATGGATGTGGTTGTATGTGTTTACACAACAAAGGATTCTCCCAAAGCCTCCGTGGAAAGGCATGATCTGTACTAATTTTTTATTAATTTATTTAATTTTTATAAGTAAAGACGAAAATGCTGTTTCACATAGGTATGTAGTCGCAAAAAGGAATTAGGATTACCAAGGCTTCTTTTGCAATATACGGATATTCTTACTGAAATACTAAGAAAAGTACTTGTCTACTAAAGAAAGTATTTTGATTTTTTTTCCGAAAAATGTTCATAAATAAATATTTGTATTTTGTACTGAAAATTTTCGCGGACCCCAGTTTGGGAAGATCTGATATAGAAAACAGAATCTATGTCGAATAGAATATTTAAATACGTAACCAATACACTTTTCTTTTTAAATTTATTACGAATGGGCTAAACATTTAAATCAAAAAAGACATTATGTTTTAAATACTCGAGACCAATTTAATCTTTCTTCCTTATATTTGTTAAATATACCTATGGTATTTAATTTAAATGCCGACATAAGCATTAGATTTTTTTTAATAATATAGTTGTATAAATTTTATTGAGAGTCTATTTTTAAATGTTTCAATTGAGTTTTTTGTAAACACAAACTTGAAACAAATAACAGAGCAAAGAAGGTCGCTTGATACAGAGCTATTTTTTTGTGATAAATCAATAGACTTTCAATTAATATCTGTTTTTTCACAATATAAGAAAAAAACTCCATTTATTCTTAAGGGTAAACAACTGATCATATAAAATGATCAAATATCCAACGGCTATTGACAAGTTTATCTAGAAAAAAACTTTCACGTTCTAGGGTAAATCGGGTAAGTAAGGAAAACTTTCCCAAGAAGCCAACGAAAGAAACCGAAAACTATCCGAAACTTGTTTTTATTTAAGTTTTAGTTAAGTAGCTTCTGTTCAGCTTTTTTTTGTTAGCATACTCGTTCTAAGATTACTAATAAGCCGTAGGTTCCTGCTTGTATTAATATTTAGACAACACATTATTTATAAAATCTGTTTTCTTAAATAATTGACAAATAATTTTTAAGTTTGCATAAATTAAGCCGGTTTTAAATATTTGTGTATGGTTTTATTTAAGACATCGACTGAAGGCACTTGATGGAATCTTTATAGAAAAAATCCACTTTAAAAACAAATCTGGCATTTATAAATTACAATGAAGCGATTACCAACACTTCTATGTGAAATTTAGATTATTGAGATTTTGTACACTTCCATGTATTTTGTCACTAACGACCGTTCGTCAGTTCGAGTCCATTCGTGTGCTCGAATGCCTGAAGATGCCGAAAGGCGAAACCCGGGTCGTTAGTGACAAAATACATGGAAGTGTACAAAATCTCAATAATCCAAATTTGATATTGAAATTCCATCAAGCACCCTCAGTCGATGTCTTGCCTTTCGGCTTCTTCAGGCATTCTAGCGCACGAATAGACTCGAGGACGCGAACGAATGGACTCGAAGTCTTAAATTATACTTAAATTACTTCTATGTGAGTAAAACCACACGTACATTAGATATAAGAGTATCAGAACATTTAGCGGCTTTTAGATTAAAAAAAGATACATTAAAAATTTGCAAATCACTTGCTCTTAGAAAACCATACCTTCAATGCGGATGATGGGGTTAAAATGTTGCATCAAAATATGGGGGATCATAAATAATTTTATGAAGAAATTTTGGAAATCAATAGAGCCCAGCGAAATTCTTAACCAATTTTGAACGAGTAACTGAATCTTCCAAGCTCCCCTCTATACGTGAGATGAGTCCATAAAAAATAAATATAAATTAACAATCAAAATAATGAATTACCCATATTAATACAACCTGACAGAGCCCATTAGTTTGAAATTGGGTGGGTAGTTCATCGAATTGCATTTTAAAACCCACTCTTTTCACCCGTAATGCGTGTGTTGTGACTATTTCAGATGATAATTTCTTAGACTCATGGATTTATCTTGTATGTAACTATTGTAAACTGTTTACTTATGTCAATTTGAGTTCACTCGTTGAGTACAAAATCTCAACAATTCAAATTTGTGTATCGATTTTCATTCAAAAGAAACTATTTTTTTGGCGTCAAGAAATGTTCGTAACACATGCGTTAGGTGTAGGCAGGTTTGCAAGACGTTCAACAGACAAATACATATTCCCACTTTGCCTCTGGAGATACCACTTTAATATCAATATTATATATAAGTAGAAAGATAGTTGAGAATACTTTGAGAATATCGTTGAATTAATTTATGTAGGCAATAACTAATTGTTAATTATTTTATGCGATATTGATATCTTACATAACGATGTGTAACCAAACATACCTAGAATAACTCAAAAAATGGCAAGATAATGCAAAAGTAATGGATTATATTAAGGATGCCCAACCTTTTCTGCCTTAGGAGATATTTTTCAGTTTAAAATTTTCTCGGGATCATCTTCTAATATGATTTTTATCGGAAATTTAATTTAAGGTTTTTCCTTTTTTCAAACTTAAAAATGTTTATTTTAAATGCAAAATATTATTAGATAAGTATTTGCTTACAAAATAATAACAATTTAGTAGTTTTTTTATATTTTTAACATACAATATTTTAGACACTCGATATTTTCTCAAATTAAATTGTATAAAGCTTTTTAAAATCTGACAATCTCATTTCGATTGATCCAATGTTTTCTTCAATACAGCAATATGTAAATCGTAATTATATAAATCTACGTTTATTTACGAGCCGAACAGTCCAATAACCGGGATTTTATTTTTCATTGTCGGTTGTTAATATATTTATATAAAATAATATCGACTGTGGAAAGGAAAAAAGACTTGGCCCACACACAAAAAATATGGTGTATAACTCACACAAAATCGACCTATTGGGCATCCTTGGATTATATAATAATCATTAACAGTATCCCACTTGACATAGAATCGTGCCCAACATAATGTATTTTCAAAATTACAATGTAGTGTAAAATAATATAAATATTAAAGTTAAATGGAGTAAAGAGACAAGCAAATTAATATAAAATTAATATTGATAACTGTGTTATTTTTGTACTAAAAATAATTTCCTCGAAGTAACCGCCGATTCATCGGAATAAAGCGGGAAAAATTATGTATTTTGCTAAGCTGTAGAAGCTGAATTAAAAATTAAACGATGTTTTGTTTCCAACTGTAATTTTCAATTCTGTAATAATCATATTCTTTGAGTAGAACTTTCCTAAATTCTTGAAGTTTTTTAATCGCCTGAAATGCTGACTGTCTCAATATGTGATTTCGGAAATCCCGCAATCAGGGATCAAGTAAATTTACCGTCCTTATTTCATTGTGTTGCCAAGGCTAAAATCCTAACGTATGTTAATAAAATGATAAACCATATCTTGCTTAACCAAAAAGTGGAGTTACCCACACCAAGGAAACCAACATTGTCAGCGGGTTAAGTGATATTTGCTACATAAATAAATCTTGTACATGAAAATTTATCATCTTTTTGAGTCTCAATACACAATAATTAGCCTTACCAACATTTAATACGTTTGAAAGTGCCGGCTCACATGAAAATAATATAATGTATTAAATAATTGCATCTTAACATATTACGAATGCACCAGATATTTTAATCACGTGAGATGAGTTCAAGCAGAATTATATAAAAGTCACTACCTAAATATCTTTGCTTGAAATTTTATTTTTTCTTTATAAATTATTTAGCATTTTATATTGGTCTTTTCAGATATTGAACCCAGGTGATGGCACATTATGTGAACATATTTTGACCATCAGACTACTACTATTCCATGCTTTCTTTTTTGCGTCAGTATTCGTAAACTAAATACTCGTATTTTCTTACATAAATAAATGTTTGATTTTAGTGTTACAGGTAGTGATGTGAGGTCGGGAAAACTAGGCTTACGCCCAGGAATAAACTCGTATGGGAGAATTGGGAGAAAATGAGAAAAAACCATTATAATACTGTACATAATTTTCAGCATTTGGTAACACTTATTTTAAAAGTGTGGCATTTATTACGTATCCTAACATTCTTTCCACAAATTTGAGGGAACGATGATATAGATGGAAGATGGAAGAACATATTAAATATTTGATCACCAGTAACATATATGTATACTTGAACCCAATATTTACTGAAGCGTTTCTATTTTCATGTATGAAGTTAAACTCAGCAAAATGCACATATTTATATGTCCACATGAACTCGACGTGTCGGAAAAAAATGAACAGGTAATTCCCAATGTTTCTGGTTTTTTTCGACCATTTTAAATTTCACGGGTTTTTCGCAACACTAGTTACTGGTAACAGATGATTTATTTTTCTCATCTATATATCAATAAATGAATGTTTGTGTGTTTATCCTTTAGGGGTTCCTATAACATTAATCTGATTTCGATGAAACTTTGGTGAGTTGTTGTGCGCACACGCATGAAGGTTTCCAAAAAAACATCTACAAACACCGACATCTCAGAAAACTTTATGATTTATTCATGTACGCACCAGACGGTAAAAAAATATTTTGTATCCAAAATCATTTAAATAAACAGAATTAAATCACAAACAATTGCTTTATTCGAGTGGCATTACAACGCATGCCAGGTACTCACTATTTGCATTATAAATAAACCTGAAAAAGATGATTTTAGAGTTTAAAAAAATCATATCAAAGAAAAAACTCCTTTTTTACTCCTCGTACAAAAACGAGTCACAGGTTTTAGCAGCAAATACAGTCGTCTACTTTATTTCAAAACAAAACAACAAGAGCCATAACATCAAACAATTAAAATGTCTAAACTTTAACTTGACGTAGCAACTTCCAAAGCACTTTTGCATAATAAGACAATTACAGCGGGCTGCTGAAGATGTACTTTAGCACGGAAAATACTGCTACAAAAAAGTCAGCAAGCTTAAGAAGCACTGTTTTTAAAGGACTACATAAACTTTAAACGTTCTGGCACTTAGGTAAATTCGAGTTTATTTAAATAAAATCTGTTTTTTATTAATTGATACCTTAGTGAAAGAATATAAAAAGCTTGGTTGGAAGAGCGCCGTTGCAAATTTTGAGATTTTAATAATATTAACAATCACTTTTAAAGTGTTTTTTTTTGTACTATTTCACATGTTTTTAATTATCAGGACTGGATTCACTAATCACGAGCATTATCAACTGTAAAAAAAATAATAATAACAAAATAATTTATGTAAAATTGATTTAATTTAAGACATCGACTGAGGGTGCTTGATGAAATTTCAATATCAAATTTGAATTGTTGAGATTTTGTACACTTCCATGAATTTTGTTACTAATCACCTGGGGTCACCTTTCGGCATCTTCAGGTATTCGAGCTCACAAATGGACTCGGATTGACAGACAGTAAACAGTGTCTAACGTTTTTATATAAGATACAAACACGACAAATATTATTTACGAGATAAAATATTATAAGTCTAGGATTCACACTAATACCTGAGTTCAAATTTCGAGAATCGCCTTAATCCTTGTTAAACTCAATAATGCAAATTTAAAATTGATTGTCAACAATTACAAGGTATATAACACAGTCGGTTGATGAACTAAGACAAGAATTTACAGGTAATCAAACAATTTATAAATAAACGAAATTAAATAGTCTACGATTACAATCTTAATGACCTCTTACAAATCAATAAATGCCAATCTGAAATAATACAAAACTACATTAAAAATCCATTAATTGAGTAAAATATAACGAGGTTTTAATAATGCGTAAATATTCAATAAGCAAAATAGCAGATTGGGAATTTTTTAAAAAAATTAGTGAACCACTTAAAAATAATGAAATATTAAATATGTAATTAACATTAACACTAAAAAACCATCATAGATGGGGAGTGAAGATCCGCCAGCAGCATTAAAAAGATTGTATTTAATAAACTCGCTTAATTTTGACGATACTTCATGACATTTAGGATACTAAAACACACATGACTAATTTTTTCAGAAGAATCAGTTCGCTCCCTTCACTTCTCACTGGCTAATGTAAATTAAAGCAATTGTATTTAATATGATAAAATAACAAAGTATTTAGTTCTATACAAAAAACTTCTAGAACTGAATACTTTGTTATTTTATCCTATTATAATGGAGTTATACCAAGTAGATGCCAATTCAGTCTACAAATTGTATTTAATACTGTTTATTGTAAATCCTTGGTGGGAAAGCAAAACAGTATGTTGAAATGAAACAGATAGTTCAACTAGTGATAAACCATATCAAACAGCTAAGAAAAACCGGTCCAGATCTTTAATTAATTTATAGTTTTCATTTAGAAATATTTTTTAAACGCATATCACATACTCAAATAAAAATAAGCGCTTGAAAACAGATTTTCGTTTCTGTTGAATCTTTTATTTTTTCGATATCATTTAGTGAAAATGTATAAAGTATATTGTTTTGGCAATATTTAATTGGTTTTGTGTGGATTTTGTAACATTTTTACTTTTTATGAAATATTTAAACAATATTTATACACCTTAAACGACCAATGAATAGAGGGGGATATCATACGTATACTTCGACGATGAGATCGACCTACCTGGTGCAGTTTTTTTAACGAATTATAAATAAACATGGATAATAAACGAGGCTTTATTTTTATGTAATGCTGAAATTTAGAATTTATATTTTAAATTAAACAAATATTTTTATTTAATGTATAGCCAATGATTAATAATTATTTCAGAACTTTATACGTCTTACTGCTAGTAACATTTTGACAGCAAAAGTCCTTACAATTTGTTTATGCAAGTGTAAAAAATGGGAACAGAAAAAGCACCAAACTTTGAAAAACTGTAGGGTCTGTATTTATTGGGTAAGTAATTAATCAAAAAGGTTACTAATTAACTCGATAAATTGTCAGTATACACTTACACAGTTAATAAAATAAACGGTCAGTAATTTATATACAATGGTCATTTAGTAACTAACCTAACCTAACCTAACCTTCCTTTTATATTTACTTACCATTTTTATTTTTATACTGACAGGTTTATGCATTTGTTACTGACCGTTTCTTTAATATTTACTGACAGTTAATTGAATTGGATACTGACCAAATAATAAGTTGCCGTTGTTTGATATACAGTGACAGTTAAGTTGTAAAAAGTGTTTACACAAAATTTTAAATTAAAACATTCACATAATTTTATCAATTTATAACTTACTCAAATAAGTGGTAGTTTGATTTGCGACATTTGCTCACAAATCTGTGAGTTATTTTTATGCGACCGGAATAATTTAATAATAAAAGTTTGAAACTAATAGCCAACGCATTGTTTGTTGCCGTGGGGTATCGTTTTGTCCTTCCGTTCTCGCTAGCTGGGATTCAACACATAGCTGGAAGTTTGTATTGCTTATTGATACGCATGAATTTATGCTTTATTTTAATGCCAACTATAATGTGACACTTTTAAGTTTTATTAGGGTCTATAACTGACAACGCACAGCGTTAATGACAATGATTCGTAGAAGTCGATCCGACTCTTGTCGTGAAGGGCGATCGGCACATTCGCTGGACGTGGCTCCGACGGTGTGGGCGTGCGATTTTTGATTGTTGCGGAGAGTCGATTGCCAGCCTTTGAGCCGGGACAGCCGCCGGTCCTGGTGGCTGGCGCCGTTGACGTTGTGGATTGTTTGTATTGTGTTTTGAAATTGGACTTAATTTAAAATCGTTTGTCGTGTCACTTGCATTATAACTTAAAGTAAATTCATGTGTTAAGTAAATTTAAATGTAGACTCAATTTTATGTGTTAAGAATATTTTTGTGTATTTTAAACAACTGCATCTTCGATTCAAAAAATAAATAAGAGTTGAACCGGAATCGAAATGGTGTTTGTTTGAGATCCCAGACCTTCCAGGACGTCGATAACCGACCATTCGTCTCTCTTCGATTCGAGTCTTTCAAAATGTTGACATATTTATCCTTTCTATAAAAAAAAGACTTGCTGCCCGTTACTGCACCTTGTTGGATCACCGATGATCAATATTAAATTCATTTTAAGCACTTACTGCATCCCAGTGCGTTACATTTTCTGACATTTGTAATGTTATCAAAGGAACGAAAGTTATGAGCTCATCCATGCACTTGAATGCCAGAATATGTCAAAAAGTGAAATCGTCCTGTTTTTTTGTTAAATTGGAGTGATACATAGTTGTATTTTTTTAATGAAAAAACCTCTGTCACAGTTTTAGCTGTGTCTGGTATAAAAAAAACAGATGATTTGATATTTTTTATTTAAAATAGTGTAAACAATTTGTGAACCAACAAAAGGTTATAAATCAACAAAACGTTATAAGTCATAAAACAATCGAAATTTTGCCCGGTAGAGTAATAAATTATTATTTGCAAACAACGATTTATCGGTGTACTATAATTTGGCTTCTGAATGCTTAACACGAAAATTTTCGATTTCGTTCCCGCAATTGTGTAACAATAACGCATGATCACACTAAACGGGATTCTATTATTATCCTATTAGGCGTAGTTACACGTTTGATTGCAATGACGTCAGCTGCGTATCCATAAAATGGCTTAACATTTAAATTTAGTACACATACGTGGAAAATTGTTACTATTTACATGATAATATATAAACAGCCCCAACAAAAATATATTTTAATCAGTTTTATACACTTCAATGCTTTCGCTATTAACCTTCCCGTTTTCATGCTAAAAATTCCCTTTGGATCTCATACAGTCACATTTGGTTACCGCGTAGGTTTTGTCATATAAACGTATTTATAAAGCGAAATAACAATTTCAAAAAGTTAAATATGGTTTTATGTAGTATTAAGCAATTATTTTATGTCATATTTTGTGTATAAAACATTAAATACATATCAAACTATGCGAAATTATCGAAAGATGCTCGAGAGACATATCTCGGTGAAGTTTGAAACACAACGGTTGCATACGGTAGGTCATGCATCTTGGGTTGTTATCATATTAAAATATAATTGTGTATTTTTCGACTGTTAAATTGACGAGGTTTCCAAATTATGATTAATTATACAAAGAAGACGTTAATTATGATGTATTTTTAATTTTTAAGTATATGTAGAACTATTTTCTTTACAAAAGGAAATTTTTTTGTATGACTTATTTCACAGATAATTTAAGGGTTAAAGGCTGACGAAACTCGTCGTTACACCATGAATACGATAGGGTTAATCAACAGATGTAATTATTGTGTGCATTTGAATCTAATATGAGTGACTAGTGATCTCCAAATTTAATGTCCATTAGTTCAAAGCCTTTGATAGTCCGCATCGCCCTTTCCTATGGCAAATATTAAAACTGTACGGAATCCCAACCAAGATTACCACCATCATCAATTGCATTCAGGAGAGCAGTGAATGCTGTGTTAGAATTGGCGACGTAACGACAAAATGGTTTGGGTTCTCAAACGGGGTCAGACAGGGCTGTGTTCTGGTTCCGTTCCTCTTAATAATAATCTTCAACTTCATCCTGAGGAATTCAATTCCACTTGACCGAGGTGTGACCGTTGCTTCCAATCTGAGGCTTTGCGTCCTCGTGTATGTTGACGATGCTGTTATATTTGACAAATCTATCTAGAGTATTCAGGAAAAAATGGAAAGGCTGCAGAGCAACTCGTATCACATTGGCCTCGAAGTCAATGCGAGTAAAACCAACGTGCTCTGCAACAATCTCTGTCCGGACCCAGACTACGATCTGACGAGTGCAGGGCAAAACATCGAGAGAGTCAACGGCTTCAGGTACTTGGGGGTACATATCTCGGGAGTTGGCAATCCTCGTAAAGAGCTTACAATCCGATTAGGGATAGCTGAAGCAACCTTTAACTCAATGCGGAAAATCTGGGACTCACGGTTGTAATCGGTCAGAACCAAATGCCACTTATTCAACACGTGCATTCTGACGGTGCTGTTTACGGTCATGAAAAATCACCAAGACACTGTGCTTTAAAAACAAATCCTTGTGGCAAATACTAGGGGTATGGTGGTTTGATTTTGTCAGGAACTCGACGAGAGCGGACGGATCAGCTTCATATTACGTCAAAAATAAAAAAGCGACGATGGACCTGGCTTGAACACGTACTGCGGATATCAAAGAGGATCCTGAATCTTGCCTGTCTCTTTTACCAACCAGATGGATTCTGTCGCCCTGGAAAGCCGCTGATGACCACGTATTCGGTGGAACTAAGGGACGCTAGGATGACATATGAGGAAACGAGAAGACTGATGGGGGACAGAGAAGCTTGGAGGAACTCTTGTTCAAGAGAGAGTAAAAACTGTTTTTATCGAAAAATTATATATATGATGAGTTGCGATATGAATATTTGTATAAGTGCTCTCCTGTAAAATCTCATGCTAACAGATACTGGATCATACGTAGGCAGTGTTGATATAATAGTGGCTTACATCAAGATGCTGGCTCGGAATTTTAAGCCTAAAACCAATGTAAAATGATGATCCAAAAAGTGGTCAATTTATTTTTCTAATTTACATCATTTTGCCGAGATCTGCTCTGTCGTCCCCGCTTAGTGGCCGCATATTTTTTCGCATTTACGCAAAAAAACTGTTATTTCACTAAATTCACTATAATTTGTAAACCAATTAAGATATCTTAACCAAATTTAATTTGATGGCTTTCAGATACTTTGCCGCATAAATCAATACCGTTTGAGCAGTGGCTCTATATTTGTGGATTGCATACTTATGTAGTGTAGTGAAAAAAAATTAAATCTACTAAAAAATCCCTGCTTCTCATATCATTCCTGTTGCAGATGTTACAAGTCATCCCGGGACAGGACACGGTTATCATAACGACTCAAGTACCATAAAAAATGCCACATGGCCCATTCAATAAATCACTACGCAAGCTGTAAATAATAATAAGCAATACAACTAGAGACAGAATAGTAAACGTGTACCATCTAGGGGTAGTTTTACAAAGCTGTGTTGAAATATTGTTTACGTTTTGTTAAATAATGCGTTAATGTGTATACCACCATCTCCTGTTGATATTTGAAATCAAACTCAATTATAACCCAGTACTTTTTCAATGGAATGGAATGTATGACGTTGGACTCATATATGAGTCCGCGGCCATTAGCCTGTTAATATGAGATCCAATCATGAACTCATTTTTGTATTTTTTGAGGGCTACATCAATTGACTTAAGCACAGTAGAAATGATTACTTTCTTAAATTTGATTCTTAAATTGACAAATAAAAAATAAAAAACAGACGAAAGAATCATAACAGCTTTTCATTAGAGTAAACATAGTTGATTTGTTATTTTAATGCATTGAATTAGTTATAAAGTTTTGCAGTGTATTTAAAGTCGCAGTTTTTAAAAGGTATTTTACATTACCTTCTGTTACACTTCAAAAGAAGCATCAGTGTACGCTCTACGAGAGATTTTTTTTCATTTTGTATCTCCATGGAAAAACGTCAACAGCAGAAATTTTTGTACAAGCTCATTTTTTTCGTGAAACATTTGCTCTTTGCTTATTTTCATACAGAATTATGATTAAAAAATACTTGACTGAACTGTTTATATTTCCACATATTTACTTATATAAATTTCTCGATCAAAACTTTTTCGATGATGCCAGCTTCGTAATTAGATTTAGTCATGGAAACACGGTTTTAAAAACTTATAATTTAAAAATCCTTTATCGGAAAACGGATTATCGCCATTTATGTGGAAAATGAGTCTTAGGACAAATTATTACTTAAATATTTGCCGCACTGACGATTTATCGCAAAATTAATTTGAACATAAATTCTTTAAAACCCAACATACAATATTAGCGAGTACTCGGAAAGCGTTGCAATACCACTCAAAGAAAGAAAGTCGTTGTGTTTTATTGTTTACTAGTGAGTACCCAGTATGCGTTGCAATGCCACTCAAAAGAAAAAAAGAGTTTGTGTTTTAATTCTATTTATTGAAGTGATTTCGGATTACAGGTCTGAATGGGCTGATATTTCATAAAAATACTCGGTGCGAGCCCGTCATCTTACTTAGTTACTTACTACCTTTATACTTATATAAAATATATGTAATTGTTTCCATATTTCCATATTTTTTTTATTTTCCGTCTGGTTCATAAATGTCGCTAGTTGTAGGTATTTGATCCTTTTTTTAGATTTTAGATTTTAATTTTCAAGGTTGTATTGACAACACCTCACCAAAGTTTAGTCGAAATCGCATGAATGGTAAAGAAATGCATAGAGGACAAATAAACAAACAAATCTTCATTTTTATATATATAGATTAACCACTTCATTCCTGAATTTTTATTTCAGAAGTGTGATGGTACTATTTTATATTCTCTTTTTCAAAGCAAATAATAAAAGTATGAAATAAAAATAAAAACTTTTTTTTTATAAGATTTACTTAGAAAAAACATGGTTTTATAATAATAATAATAATGCAATTTAACCAATAGGCATTACAATTCAACCAATACAAATTCTATGGATGGAGATGAGTTCAATTGGCTGCTTTGTTTCTCCGTTCCTTTGTGCTAAGTTGAGTGCAACGAGCAAAATTGAGAATCGACAAAAATTGGGATAAAGGCATATGGTTCAAGGTTTTTAGACCCTAAAACCGGCCCATCTTTTGTGGCTCTAAAAAAGCCATACTTCTTCTTTCTTTTCTTCGGACCGCATACGTATGTTTGCTGAGTTACGCGGGGCGCAACATTATACTGATATGACGCCCAACATAAAAGCTCGCTGGGCCGCAATGGCTGCCCTAAAAGCACATCTATTCAAATCTAGTTTACGACATTAGCTCATTAGCAGTCGATGCATCTTTTTTATTTTATTTTTTTCATATCTGATACAATATACGAACAAAACAGTTTATCGGCAGCACATTTTTTTTGTATATATTATACTTCATGTAAGATTTATTCACAACTCCAATTGTGATGCATCTAGAATTCCAAAAATATACTTTGAACGAAATTTTTTATCAAATAAGCATTCAACCTCCCTTTCAAATAATATGGTATATGGGGAAAATATGCGATTGCTATTATTAGCTAGCATAGTGAAAGTAAAACATTCCAACCCAGCAAGTAGAGAATTACTTTAATCTGCTTAGCCATATTGCACAAGGAGTTTATACTTAATGTAAGGCACAATTTTAATTATTCCCTTGGTAAAATTTGAGAATGATGTTATTGATATAAAATAATGTTCTTTTTTTGGCTTAAATATACCGTTTATTTTTATTAAATGTATTAAGAAATAATAATATTGTCAAATACAAAAATCGTGACCGACAATAATTACGAAATTAAAATTTAATTTTAAATCTTGATAAATTCGCTCATTAAAAAAAAATTTAAATTCACTTAAATTCAAAGTGCTTGTTGTGGTCATATAGAAGAGGTTTAAAATTAATTTCAGAGAAAATACCGCAATTCATAAAAATACAGCACATAAAATATATTAAATAAGTACTCTCACGGCACCTATAAAAAGTTCTTTTAATAATACGAATACGTATTTTCCCAACAAAATCACCTCTCTTAAATTATTCATAATTTAATTGTTAAAAAATAACAGCGTAAATAAAAACGGGAGAATTTTCCAGAGCCGCTGCTGCTTCAGCCGATTAAGAGCCTGAAGAAAACACGTTAAAGTTTTTTTATATTGTTAAAAATTGAGCAAACAACAATTTTTTTCGGTGTTGTAAAATTCCCTTGGGGATACTTTTTACTGTGTTTTATCGGTCCTTAGCGAAACATTAAAGAGTAAAGCGTAAACGGAAAATATTTCATAATCATCTTCTAAAAATTTACGATGAGATATTATAATTTTTCATCATCACCAACCAGACTGTTTTACACAGTTTAAGCTGGTTTTTTTACACCATCGTGTGCATTCCTATTGATAAAAACTAACATCATACATATAACTGCACTGAATTTGATCAAGTCTACTGATATAAGTACAAAATACTACCTAACTTGAGGATAATCCAGAAAGCCTGAATACTATTGGTTTAAATAAAAATATGTTTAAAATATGAGTTCTTTTTTACAAATTTTCAGTAACTTTTAAAAATATGATTAAATAAATTAAATTACCCATCCACCTCAGTGTCAAAAAAAAAATTAGAAATCGTTTCTTATATTTTTTTACCGTATCTAGACAGTTTTATTGTAATTCAAAAATATTTAATGGCAGGAAGTTTAAGTGGAGATGGGGGTTGATTTTCGACGAAAGAAGAATTTTGATGGTTGAGAACGCAATGTCTTGACTGGAGAGTATATCGAAAAGCAAGGATATAATCGGATATACCAAAATGCGTCTAGTACGATCGCTAGTCCACTCCATATGCCTTTACGGCTTGGTGACATGGAGCCTTGGAGAAGAATGCTCTGTATACCATGGACGGCTAAGCGCACAAACGCCTCTCTCCTGAAAGCGCTCCAAGCAAAGGATAGACTCTCGGCCGTCTATACAAGCCTACTCAGATTTTTTTGCCACATCGTCCTCAAGCCTACTGACAATCTCGAGGAGCTCGTCATCACAGGAAAGTTCGAAAGCAGATGAGGACGTGGAAGGGCCCCAACTCACTGGAAAGACCAAGTGAAGGACGTCACAGACCTCTCGTTACTGATGGCTCTCAGAGCAGTGGAGTGCAGGAGCGAATGGTGAAGGATCGTCAAAGGCGATGGAATTGTTGTGGTAGACGGAGGTCACAACCCTCAGACTTGAGGAATACTACTTAGAAGAAGAAGCCTGATTTTTTTTTAGTTAAATAATGATTCATTAATAATTTTAGTAGCAACTGTTATGAATTAAAATATTTTTCAAGCCATTTGAAACCAATGTCTAATGATTCTAAAAGTGTCTAACCAGTGTCTGCCACGGTATATGTTTCACGGTACACTTCCCCTCGTCCCTCTCGTTTTTCTTTTATTTTATTTTCATACACGTTGAAATACTAAATTTGCACAGATACAAAGATTCTAACACAGAAAATGTGGCTTTATTCACATGATAGTTTGTATCTATTACAATTTCCTGATTTGTAAATCTATCATCGTATTTTGTCCATTGATTCCTCTTCACGACTGATAAAATTAAAAAAAATATTTGAGGAAGCGTCTAAACTTGGGTAGTTGTCAACCTGTAAGTTTTTAATTTAAAAGTCCCCATTTTTTAAAGCGAAAGATTTCAATTTTTTCTGTTAATGTAATGACATTTAAGATGGTTAGGTTCTAAAAAAGTTCTTTGAGAAATGTCAATTTCAGTTATCAACATTCTTCTTGAAAAAGTTCATATCGCAAATTGTCAGCATCGAAAATAAATAATGCGAGTTTTTTAAAGTTAAGAAATTTTAAATAAATATTAAATAAAATAAAGTTTTGAGACTTCTTGCGGCACTCAGTTTAACAGACACTGCTCTAAATAGACGTTGTAAGTTGTAAGGTTGTTTTGTTTGGATTTAAATATCTTGATAAACTGTTTTTTAAATACGCATAATCATGCGTAATTACGCATTATAATTAATTAATTCCAATGCATTTATTTTAACGATTAATTAATAATACAATTTATGTTCCTTTTCCTAGAACAGCTCAAAAACACAATTAGTACGTTAAATAATGTAATTTTAAATAAATCTTCTGATGTTCGAATAAGTGTGATGAAAAAATAGTACTGTCAATAGTATCTTCTAAATTCGTATATATTGCTAAGCTAAATTTAGTTAAAACATAGTTCAGACGGTGGCTTGAAGCCAAAATAGCCATTAACAAACTGATAAAATTCTTGTAAAGTTCAAATATTGATATTTTTACTCTATTGTAAAGGTAAGTGTTAGGTGTACGATTGCCATTGTGTGTATTAATAATATATTTTGTGCATTTGTAAAGACGCTTTATTTTTTGTTTCGTGTTGGAAGTCTTACCTGTGTAATAATTATAATGTTATAGTGTATATTCGCAGAGGTTTTCATATATTTTTAACTAAAAATGGTTTATATGTCGCAATGAGTTGGCTTGGTGTTACAAACGTGGAACCACAATAACCTTTGCTGCATAAAGTTCACAACTCGCGTGCATTGGCACATTACTGACAATGCATTTTATCCTTTGTATGGCACAGGCGTTCAAACCACCCCATGTGGAAAATACAGGTGAGATAAGACACAACTACAAGGAACATCCGTAGCGAAAGGGTGATTTTCATTTCCATATTGTCTCGTAGAATGTGAGAATAAGTTATAAGCCTTTCATTGTTTTGTTCATCCTCGTTTAAGAATTCCGATGGCAGAAATGAATTTTGATTTAGACTAAAAAATAATTTTAAAAACTGCTTACGACAAAGCTAATGATTGGCTATTATTAAATAAAAAAAGTGAATGTACCCTTTGACGTAATTAATAAACCCGTAGTTTGCGAAAAGCAGTGGGTAAATAAAGTTAATAAGGTAGGATTTGAAAAAACGTATCTAGAAAAATAGACAAAAAACATTTAATATACCGTTTTATGATACGCAAAATGTAAGTCAAATAGAAGTTAAATTAAAAGATAAACTTCATATTTTAACCAAAATGGTAAATATTTATTAACTTTTGATTCCTGCAAAACTGGCTAAATTAGTCAAACAGGAAGATAGTTAAATTAAGTAGAATTAAAGAACATTTAGCGTGTGCCAAAAATGAGATGAGTTGACTTATGCCGAGATTTCAGGATTCACTTTAAATGTTAAAAAATAATTCATTTGTAAAATTCAAACATTCTGATTAACTACAACGTGTGCCTCGGTTTGTTCATGTACATACTTTTATAATTAGTATACATGTATTGCAGTCTCACTCCTTCTCATATTTCGTAACAGCTGTTTTTAACAAATTTGAAATGGAGGACAAGGAAGGATCGCTTCTTAAATAAATGGCGGTAATATTTTAAAGTGGAATAGAAGGACATTCCCTCTTTTTGGATACCATCTGGTAAAACCTTCTATGTAATAAATAAAATAAAATTCAAAACTGTTTTAATCATGTTTTTTTTTTCTTTGTTTGCAAATGGCTGCCAAAATTCCAAATTTCGAAATCCCGGGACCATAATGAGTCTAGGATTGGATGCCCTATGTGGAACTGAATGGAAAAATACATCGATGTTAAAATGTCTATAAAAAATATTGGAATGAAAGTATGATAGAATTATACAAAAAAAATATTTAGGACAAGTCAAGTTTTTCGGTTAGTCAGATTTCGCTTATAATAAATATACGATTCGGAAATGTGTTAAATTATTACGAATTCTTTTGGCGTAAGATCAAGAGTAGAATGTTCTTCAGATTGATATGTAGTCTTTTTTTGTGAGTGAGGTTTAATCTATATTTTTTTCTTTATGTGCCTTATCTGGAAAGGAAGTGACTTGTATAATTGAATGATATAAAGATGTTGGACAGTCATGTATTTGAAAAATCACATATTTAAGTACGTCAAGATTTACAGTATAAAAATCGATTATAGGGCTTAAATGAGTTGTGTATAAGCGAAAACGCCACCGCCCACAAAAAAGTCGACAATCACAAATTAGGAATGCACAAATATTCTTGCTTATGTATACAACTTCACAAGTCAAATCCTATATCACTAAAAAATCGTGATTAAAAAGTTAATAAATTGCGTTGACATACAAACTCATCACTGTCGATTACAAAATCATTAGATTTAGTTACTTGTATTATTTTAATATATTCTATAACAATTCACTCAAAACTCGTATGTTTGTATAAAATATAATAATTACCTACTGAATTATCGGTTTCATTTGATTTTTCACAATTCAAATATCATTATTTTGTTAGTTGATTATTTTTGTGTATACATTGAAATGAACTTTGTTGGCAGGGTCATTTGAGGATAACAGGATCCCACCTTCTAGGATAATCCTCAAGAGAAACAACAGTTCTGTGTATCTTTTTTTTATTAATTTATAAAAAAGTTACAATTATTTACAGCTTTTAAGTTAAGACAAATAGCAATGTCGCTTTTGGCAGACAAACAATAGACCTCTGGTCCAAACGATGGATTAAAAAGATGTAAAATTTGACGGCCGGACAGATAATCAACAAAAGACTCAAAAATTCGTCTATATTGTAATTTGTTATACGACATTTTTTCCCGCGGCGGTAGAGACATTTCAAACTGTCAATTAAAATTGTTTTCTTATTACTACGCTGATTTACATAAATGAAGTTAAATTAAATAATATATGTATGCCAAAGATGTAAAAAAATGAATGGCCATAATTGAAGGTGACTGAAATCTTGGTTTTGGGCACGCTGCAAAACTGAGTGTGTCAGTATATACATATATTGACTGTGGAAAGGAAAAAGGACGTAACCCACACACAAAAAATATTGCGTATAGCCCAAACAAGACGTGTATTAAATTGTATACGTTGTGGTTATCGAACAAAAACTATTTTGAAAAGACGGAGGGATAAGTTCTTTTGCCTTTCTACAGCTGATATATTATAAATGTATGTATAAATATAGTGTATTATCACGTTTTGCGTGAGTTCTACACAATATTTTTTGGTGTGAGTTACGTCCTTTTTCCTTCCCACAGTCGATATGTATTCGTACAAATACCTTATTATAAATCAATATATAGGTACATTAATCGAACAAATTGTTATTTGAACTAAGGATTGAATGGTAAATATGTCAATAACAAATCAACTTATCTAGCTGTCAATTTACATATTACCAGTAGTTCTTAAAGTTTTTTGCACGAGCGACACGTGTATTTGTGGTTTTGTGTATTTTTGTGGTTTCAAAGGAGTAACATTATTTATAAAGAGTTATAAATAATTCTTTAAGCTTTATTTATTCGGAAAAAGGTTTTCACAATACTACAAAAGTATCAACGGGCATTCAAAAATTTCCGATAAGAAACAAAAGGTCGTCGAGATATTGTCAGGTGCTTTGATAAAAGCAACCCTTATAATCCCGAAATGGAATGCTATTCCTCTGACTACCCCCACCTCACTTCCATTCTACTATACCTCACCAACAGATTTTAAATAAAGCAGATAATCTCTCGACATCTACGAATGCTCATATGATATTGTTTTTCGTTTTGCTTTAGTATTCATAATTTTGTTTTGCAAAAATTTTACAGAAAATTTACTTATAATAAAATTTTAATTGGCGTATCATTTTGTTATAAGATAATATCAAAGTATTTAGTTCCACAACTATGTATATCTCAAAAGTTTTATGGAATTACATAAGTTGCTATGTTTTTGAAGCCACGTCCGCTCCAAATCTGGTTCAAATGGGCTCACAATGGAACTCATCTCAATATAAGTTGTTCTACGAGAAGCTTGTCGGTTATTCACTGAACCTCTCTTTTTCGGAAATAGTTAATATATAAAAAAAAACTACAACTGGTTTAATGGGTAGTTGATCGGTATTGCAGTGATTCGTTTTTAAGCATTGAATTGCTATTTTTACTGTTATTTTAACTAATATAAATTTTCATATCAGTGTTATTTTCAGTATCAATTGGCGATATTCAATAAAAATTTCCGGAAAATACAAGAATGAATATAATTATCTTGAAATACTCAAAATTGTCATATGTTATAGTTTAAGAAACGCTTGATTATTTACACAATCTAAAAATAAAAATTGATCCACTGCAAAATTACCTCTAAGCTATGCCGCACGAACAATTTAAGCATAAATAAAATTCAATTATCCAAACAAATTTCTTGAAAATCGAAAGAGTTTCATTATGAATTCAGTGATTGACTATATAATTGTGTATTTTTTAGTATATATGAATAAGAAAACATTTACGTTTTTAGCCGTTTAAGCGCTTGATACGTTCGAATATTCATTAAGGAAAATTCCCTTTACTCCTAAAGTGTACAACGTCTATCGATGTTTTTTTGCTTTAAACGATTTCCTGATATCATTTCCAATGTTTAATCGATTGCAAGGTCATGAAATTTCCGTCATGAGTGTGTGAGTATCAAATGACCATTAAGTATAACTCTCGTCAAGAGGGCGAAAAGCGAAATCTTCCTTGAATTAATTTTATTTCTGTTATGGAATGCTTACTATCGAAAAGATGTATGTTATTTACATACAATTATTATTATTTATTGACAGTAGGGTTTCCAATCCGGGGATCCCGGTCAATTATTCAATCCTGTAGTCCCGGGATTGATATTAACACAAGCCCGGGATTTCGGGATTCACTGAAAACGTTAAAAAATACTCTTTTCAGTATTTTTTATAATACTTATATAAATAATATAAATGTTTTGTAGTCTCCCTCCTCTCATATTTTGAAACAGCCATATTTAACCAATATTAAATGGAGAAAAAATGAGAATCGCTTCTTAAATGGATGCAGTAAATAAAATAAAATTTTAAAAATATTTGGATCATTGTTATTTTTTTAAATTTTTTCTTCTTTTTGTAAAAGACTGTTTGATTTTAAATCAACGAAAACAACCATTGCAATGCTCAAACAAAAATTTAATATGCATATATGCATTAAAATTGAAGCAATAATGGGCACATATTAAATTTTAAATGTACAATTCAACGCACGACTTTACATTCAATGACCAATCGAGATATTCTGAATATCGTAATCCCGGGATCATAAAAAGGGTCCGGGATTGGATGCCCTAATTAAAAGTCTATACAACGGAAAATTAAATAAAAATATGATGTTAGTTATTACTGTTTTGATTAAAACAGAAATACGAAAGTATTCTTCAATTATATGTACGTTATAAAAACACTTTTATCAAAAAAGCTTTTATTGTGTACCTACAAATGACCAGTGTTTTGAAAGATCCGGAAAAGCGGAAGAGAAAAAAAAATGCGCCTGAAAGAGAAATGTTTAAACGGGGTAAAATGAAAATTAACAGCACCAAAACGGAATAATGAAATAAAATAAATATAATAAAGCATGAAATTCGTATACATGTAAAACACAAAGGAATACGGTATACTGTCTCTGGGAGTTATTTTTGTTTAAAAATAGCTTGGTTCATAGATCGTTATTGTCAACGAATATTAAATCAAATACAATAAACAACAAGTTGCCATCCTACAAATTAAGCCAAGTAAGTCCACAAACGACATATTATCAAAAATGTAAACATTTTCTTATTAGAAAATTTAGGTATCCACATATTTTTTTGCTTTCATCACGCTAAAATACGCTGATTGTTTAAACAGTAAATCAGTAATAATTGAATATTTTTTTTGTCATAAATAAATTTCATTTCATTATTGTACTTTTTGCATACTTTAACCATTTAGTATTCATGGTGTAACAATGAATTACTTTGGCCTTTAAGCCTTTTAACTATCTTTGAAATAGGTAACACAAAAAAAAATTAATTTTTCTATTTGTAAATAATATACTTCTTCATATAATTCAAAATTAAAAATACATCATAGTTTACGTCTTCTTTGTATAATTAATCACAGTTTGAAAACCTCGTTAATTTTACCATCAAAAAATACAAAATTATAGTATAGTATAATAATAATTAGTATCGTTTAGTAACAATCCAAGATGCAAGACGTACCATATGCAATCGTTTTGTTTCAAACGGCACCAAGACACGTCTCGACTTTGTTTTGTTATGAAGAATTTCAATTCTTGCGTATATATTTCAGGGAAGAAGAGGATAAAAAAAATGTTCACATTTAAATTAATGATCCTGCACATGAGTGACTTATAAAAATTCCCATCGAGTTTAATTCATATGATTTTCAAATTTTCAAAATATTTTTTGTATTGGCTGTCAACTGTTATACCAGACATATTTTTTTTAATTAAAAAAAAATGTCGTCTTTGAAGAGATAGATGAATGGAGCTAAGAGAAGATTGGTAGTAAGGTGATCTATCTCTCTATACCATTATTTGGTTTCAGATGAGTGAGAAAAAGCACGATGTTTTTTTTAATATAAATAAGTACTAACATTGTATTTTTACTGTCAATTTATTTCAGCACTTTGTCCTAACTTGTCTTTTTCTCAACTGTATGAACAGCTTAAAAGAAGCAATAGCAAAATGAACTCCCGTATAATGTATGTAAGCTGGGAAACTTTGAACATTTCATAACCACGAGACCGTAAGATTCAACCCCTCTACGAAGCGTTGTATGGAGTGAAACTATCGCCCTGTCTCTACCTTGACCAAAGTTTACGGTAGGATCTTCCAGGATAATCTACTTTGGAGGGCTTTAATTTGAATGGATAACCTTTTACATCCTTCTCCTCTCCTGTTATACCCCATTCCAGCACTATAAATCGTGAGACGCTTTATTTTATGTTTGCTAACAATTCTTCACCTAAATTTGACTAAGACTTTATTATTCTCTTTGATTACAATTTTAATAGTTTTTTAAATGTAAAAAAACTAAAATTTATATTATAATTTAATCTTTACAGCAATATTTTCATTAGCCAAATTAAAAATTAAAACTTTAAGGTAAATATAGAACAACAGAAAAATTCAGGTGTTACTTTATTATTAATTTATGGTATAAAGATTAAGTATGCATTTTTCTTGATTAACATGGTATATTAGTATTTAAAAGCGTAGCATAATTGAGCTGTGTTTAAGCAAACACGCCACTGTCCACAAAAATTCGAAAAAGACAAATTATGAATGCATAAATATTCTCGATATTCTTGTGTATGCATACAACTTAAAAGATCGAATGCAATGTACCCAGAAAACCGTGAAGAGTGTATTTATTAATTACGTTTGCATAGAAACTCATCGCTGTCCATTAGCAAATTTATTCGCTTAAATTATATTAATATATTCTAAAACAATTCACTTAAAACTAACAAGTGTTTATAAAGTATAAGAATTACAGCAGTATCGGTTTTATTTGATGTATACGACTTTGAAAGACAATGGCGTTTTTGCTTTAATACCCGGGTTCGACGATGGTATGTCTTTGGATCGAATCTCGAAAAATATCGACGATTATTTCTATGTGCGAAAGAAAAAGTCTTAAAAATAAAGTTTAATATGCCAAAATAACTACAACGCATAAAGCAGAAAAGGGACCAGCTGAAGCAACGCTGTTGAATAAGTAAATTGCATGTTAAAAAATTACATATTTTATCATTGTTCATAAAATGAAAATCTTGTTTTACCTTTCGTGAAAAATATTGATTTTGGACTTATCGCGGTCAGATTTATTTCTATAATCATGATTTTTTTAAATGGATAAGTATCTCCACCAAAATAAAAAAATGAGATAGGACATTGAATGTTAAATATAGATATACATTTCATGCCAAATAACTATTCAGATATTGATTTATATGATTATCTTATTAAAAGAAATTTCTAGATGGCAAAAACACCTGTCAATATTTTTGGAACTGACTTAAATCTGCCACAAATTATTTTTGTTTAAAATCTTAATTACAGAAAAAATGGTTATCTATGTGAGGCAGGCCGCAAATAAAAATACGTATATTGTTTAAATTTAATTCTGCCATCATAAACAACACACTAAAACGGAAAAAAAAATTCAAAATTCCTGTGTCCTCTGACGTTTTTTATGTGTTTGAATTGATTCTCAATTTATTAACTACAGATAGACTGATTAATTGCTTAATATTGTATGACAGTTTTATTGAAAGTAATGTTTCATTAAGAATATTCTATTGTTCAACCTTTTGAAGGAGTTAACGATTCAAATAAAACGTGATTGTTCAATATAAATACACGTCTTCTGGATTGTAAGTATTATTCTTGGAACGTATTCCTAAGAACGAACTGTTAGTAGCCATTTTAAATTGTGATCTAAAGGGTGGTTTAATATTATAACGTATCACCCCCATAAACATATTTTAGGGAACGCACTCTTTCTTGTACCCGTGTATTGTTAGGGATCTTCGGCGTGCTATAAAACATAATGCGAATTTTATGGTATATCAAAGTTAGATATTCACCGACAGTTAATAACGTCTTCCTCAGCTTAATAATGAAAATTATTTCTAAGGCACACTGTAAAGCTTTGTGTTATACGAATAGATTTTTTACGACGCAAAACAACTTTATGACAAGGGATTCCAACTATTAGTCATTATCAACTAACTGAAACTATCTAAATATTCGATTAGTTTTTGAAGTATGAAAATACTGTTAATCCATTAAAAATAATTCATAACGTAACATTATAAAAATACACATTCCAAAAGCGTTTTACTATACTTAGCGGGTAAGACAATTTAGATTCGGACTCAAACCAGGCCCGGGTAAGGAATTGAATTTCCACACAAACAGTAATTTTTTTAACCACATCCAACTCCCTACTCGAAGCATATGACCATCACGCCGTTTCTCCAAGCTTTTCTGTCCCCCGCCAATCTCTTTACTTCCTCCCAGGTCATAACAGCATCCCATAGCTCACCGAATACATCATATGGATGGTCATTAACAGCCTTCCAAGGCGAAGCATGCCATCTGGTTGATAGAAGAGACATGCAGAATTCAGGTTCCCCTGTGGCATCCTCAGCACATGTCCAAGCCACGTCCATCGTCACTTTTTTATTTTGGTGGTAATAGTTATAATTGTAATCAGTAAAAAAGTACTAGCAGCAATACTGTTCATAATGTGTTTTAAGTAAATATTTTTTCCCATGTGTTATGAATATCGTTGGAAATATCGGACCAGTGACATATATTTGTTTGAATAGTACAAATGAATATATATACCTATTTTTCAGTCCTGACCGGGCAGAGAAAAATTAATCTAGACTTTCGAAAGTGTGATATTAAAACTCGGGTTCAGGCCGGGCCTGAAAATATCGGGCTTGGACCGGATAATTAAATAAAATTTCTGCCCGTGCAGAACCCTGGTTTGTATGTTTTCACATTTATTTTATTTGTGATCTTCACAATTTTTTTTACGGTAAATATTTATATTTTTGGGTGGTAGCATCGTAAAGCTTGTGTATATATATATAATATTTAGAACAATCATAAACTGTACCTACAAAACTGCCACGTAAAGGTAAGGTATTATTTATACCTGATTTGTGATTTTGGATAAACTGCCACATAGCTAAAAACGGATAAAAGGTTTGTATGAAAATTATGTTTCGATCATAAAATGTGATTCAGGTCTATAAAACTATTTGATGTCCATCAAAATTTACAGCAACATTAACCGGTATCTAATACTTTCACGCAGGTTAGCGTAGTAGCGCGCATACAATTTCACAGGGAGGGTATTTCAAGTCATATATTATTGCTTACCATATATGCGGAGCTTGGAATCAAACATGCTCAACTGCAGTTTTGAGAAAAAACGAGATATCGCTGTAGTATTAACCCTTCCTTACTCATGGTGTAACATTGCGTTACTTCGGCCATTAAACTTTTAAATTAACTGTGAAATATGTCATACAAAAAATTGTAAACTGTAAACATAATAGTTCTTCATATAATTGAAAATTAAAAATACATTTTACTTTAGGTTTTCTTTGTATAATTAATTACGATTTGAAAACGTTGTCAATTTTACCAAAATCGAAGTTATAGTAAATTATACTATAGTAACCATTAGTATAGTATAGAAACAATACGAGATTCATGGCGTACTGTATGAAACCGTATATACAATTTGTCTGATAACCCGTAAATTCTTATCATATTTCTTCAGCAAACTGTTTTATATACCTTAGTTAACATTGTTTTTTTTATAAAAATTGCACTGTTATAATTTTATTTTTATCACTTGATAATGCTCGTAACGAGTGAAACCAGTCGTGATCATTATAAACATAAGTATGGAAGTAGTTTTTTTTTCAAAATTGAATTGTTGAGATTTTGTACATTTCCATGTATTTTGTCACTAACGACTCGGGTTCTGTCAGTTGTCTGAAGATGCCGAAAGGCAAAACCCGGGATGTTTGAATTATTGAGTTTGTTTACACAACAAGGATTAAAGCGATTCTCGAAATTTTAACTCAGGTATCAGTGTGGATCTAAGACTTATAATATTTTATCTCGTAAATAATATTTGTCGTGTTTGTATTTTGTATATAAACGTTAGACACTGTTTATTGTCACTGTTTGTCGATTCGAGTCCATTTACGCGCTTGAATATCTGAAGATGCCGAAAGGTGAACCCCGGGTGGTTAGTAACAAAATACATGGAAGTTTACAAAATTTCAAAAATTCAAATTTTATATTGAAATTCTATCAAGCACCCTCAGTCGATTTCTTAAATTATCTTAAATGAAAAAAAAAATGAAATTAGGACAAACAAATTAATTGTATATTATTTTTAAAATAAAAATTTAACATAAACGTATGTGTGTTTTTGGTTCAATTTTATTTTAGCAGGATTGTGTACTGCACTGAAAAGATCCCATGATTTAACGAGTGTTTCCTATAGTATTCACGGCCAAATGTTGTTTATCGAAGGATACGTGTAAATTTGTTCAAGCTTAAATGCTTCCCATGTTTGTTTTTCCCCTATAGCAATGAAGTATAGCTACCAGGGCATCATGAATCTACTAAGACGATCCTTTGCCGCTGGCCTTTAAGGGCTTTGGGTGATCGTATAATAAAATGGATCTACGAAGAAAGTGGTTGTTTAGGAAACCATATTACGCTACAGATTTAAACTGCTACTTATGCCGGGTATTTATATGTATTGCGCAATATATTTTAGTATAACTAATAAAAATATGTATGAGACAAGCATATAGGTATATTACATCGCAGTTTTTGCGTGAATATCATATTACAAGATTTAGCTGTGGAAAAAATAATATATAGGGTCTATTCGCCAGTGGTCGGCCAGTTAATTGACAGATGAACTTTTGAAAAGGGATTTTGAGTCAATAGATGATAAATACATATTACCTTTTTCGCTGTTATTCCATTAAACTGGGATTTATTAATGTAACCAACTAAATACAAAATAATCAATATTGTACCAAGCATAAAATAATAAAAATTAACAAAAAAAATGCCAACTCTTCCAGTGGTCGGACCCCAAAATCCAACGGTCGGCCTTTCGTTGCCCAGTGTTCGGCCATCACTATGAATGTTCATAAATATCGCGAACGAATTTACTGAGAGTATACAGAACAATAAAAAAATGATGAAAAGCATGACAATATTAAGTAAATTTTGTTAGCGATCCCCATACAACATGAATTTGTCGAAACTTGCAAAGTAAAAGTGTGCTTTTTTTAAAATTGTGTATTGCATTATATAGTTCAATAAAGTGCAGATATACATTGGAAAGTGGTAAGACTACCTACTCAAATTTTAAAAAATCGGTTTTTTAAATGTATCCACTATTATTTAAATTTTAAGCTCAAAAGGCCGACCACTGGCGACGGCTGACTTAAGAAACCCTCACTCTAACGAGGCATATAGTAGCAATGGTCAATCATCTAAAATGAACCCGTGAGAAGTGACGTGAGCCAAATGATTGTTAAAATTGTGAGATTTGTTTATTGAAAGTGTTAGACAAATGATCTCGACACATTAATTTACACGTTATTTTATTTAACTTCTTACAGAGCAAAACACTTTTGCAGCATTTATTTAGCTTACTTCATTTTAATTATATTTATGTCATGATATGTAGAATACCAAAACACCATACTTATTTTTTTCGAAAATATCATTTAACTCATTTCACTTATCATTGGCTCAAATCATTTATATTAAAAAAGAACCAATTATTTAGGTAAAGGTAGACGCTGGTGTGATTTTTATCCAAGGCCTTTTTTATGAAATAAATCATTTTTAAGTTTTCTTACATATTATATTTCTGATTAATTAAAATATTAATTTTTTACGTTTCGATAATTCTATACGTTTTTTGTTTGAGTAGCTAGAAATGTCAAATGAAATCTAGCTAGCTAGAATTTAAAAACATCTCAGTTGATGGAAAAATTACTTATTCTAGTATATCACTTATTGTCTACATTTCATTATAGGATAAACAAATATTTTATCTTTCTTGGTCATTTCACCAATTTCTCATTCTTTATTGCTACCTAGAATCTTAACTCACAAAATGTATAATATACAAAAATTAAAGCAACTCTGCAATAAATTAATGTGTAAAAACATGTTGATGTAGCTTATTTGATGGAAGAGAGATTTATCTGTCACTAAGCAGGTTAATTTTGATATTTGTTTTATGTATGTAATCAAATAATTAAGGGGCGGGTAGTGGAATTGTTAATTTTAATCTCCAAATGGATTCAATACTAAACCTTATTTACAAGTTTGGCTTTGGATATAATAAACTATATTGTTTTGACATATTTTACAAGCTTAATTAACAAAACGCTGCGTATTGAAATTTATTAATCTAATAAATATCATTTTATTATGTTATAGTTAATAAAATAAACAATCTTATTTTTGAAGATCAGACGATTGAGCTTAATATGTACTGGCTCATTTTAGATGAAAGCTGCATCTCCATTTTTTTAACAATTATATTCTGCTTGATATTATATTATACTTACAAGTGGCAGATCTTCATATATTTTAATGATTAAATAGAGTAAACGTACCAGTAGTTGACCACGTAAGACAAAAATTCAACAAAAATAACAATTTACGTTTAGCATTAGATTGAATGATGACAAAGCAATTATATGATTCATAATGGATACAATGTCTTAATTAATATTATAATACAAAAATTAAGACAGGGTCTGTCACAAAAAAAAATGTGTTCAATTTTTAACAACCATGTTAATGTTTTAGTAGTTGACCATTTTTAATTAGAGGGTGTTGTTTTCAAATGGCCGCTGTGACACCCCAATGACATATATGGTGATGTGTTAGTTCCTCAATTCAACAAAAGATGGTCTCACTCCCGCAATCCCTGCGTCTACGTTTCTTATTTTGGACACTTTTATTGAAAAAAGGTCACCTACTGGCACATGATCAACTAGCAGTATATCTATTGATCTCAAAATTGTAGAAGTTCATTTTTTCAATAAAGTTATTTTAGAGTAAAATCGTTTTAAAATACTAGAAATAATAATAATATACAAGCCACGCTTAAAGTTACTGAGTATACAGTAATAAATATATTTTCAACGCATCAGAATGACTGTTAATAATTGATAAAGTACTAAGCGATTGATCCTAATATAATAATAAATACTAATAAAAAAAAAACAGATATAATTTCTTTTAAACTTTACTCGCCAATTTTTATGAGAAAATAGGTTAGTCTCAAGTATTATTGTCTTAGATTAATAAAATAAGGGTACACTAGCTGTTCCTAGCCTTTGTAATATTTAATATTAAAAACGTATTTTATTATCTTTATTGAACATTTTAACAACCATTTTGCGTTCTTCTGTCTACATTCTATGATCGGATAATAGGTGAGTGGTAAGAAAACTGAGCATCACAGAAATCTACACCTTTATTGTATCCGTTAATCATGTTATAAATGTCGTGATTCGAACCTGTGACCCCACAACCAAATAAAACGAACGCATAAAAGAGTTCACCACTCGGTCGCAGGACCACCAAAATATAATATAACTAGTATAACCGTACCCGTCATAAATGAGGATATTTAAATTGAAATACTGAATGTCTAAAGTAGCTAGTACGTCTGAACTATGTGTGCATTGCATAACATAATATTTTATATATACACCGCGAACGATTAGGTCATTGAAATTTCATATCTGCATGTGATATTTATGTGATAATAATGAAACGTCTTCAGAGCGGTTTATTATATATATGATATAATATATTATTTTAAGATTATCGTAAGAATGTTATATCATTATATAATATGCGGGTAGTATATATTTAGTGGATTTAATGTATTAAATAATAATCATAAATTTTGTTAAGAGCAAATTTTAAATTAATTATCCTCGTAAGATAAACATCTTTAATAGAAAACTTAAACAAAACATTTAAATCATAATATACCACTAAAAATGGAGGTACAAATTTCAAAACGTTACTTGCGGATTACGACGTAGTAAATTCTCGTCGTGGAGGCCTCAAACTTTTGCCCGTTCCCACCGCACGGCATTTAATTAATCCCGGTTTCGAAAACTCACTGAAAATATATCAGCACGAGTTGAGTATGCGAGCACAAAGCACATGTTTAAAGTATCAAACCTTCTAATAAATTCCTTGGAAAATCTGTGGCCTCCCATACCACCGCGACAAACATCCTTTAAACATTCGAGTACCTAAGAGCCTCCTTACATATAAGAATATAACATGTCTTACATGACAGGTATTTGGTAAAGAGAATTTGTTTTTTTTTTCTAACCAAGTCAGCTCCCAACGTAAAACTCGTGGATTTTACATTTTTCTACTAGAACAGGAAGTTACTCAATCATTTAACCTCAACATTTCGGATTGAGTAAGGATCGAAGGATTAGGTTGGGGTGCGATAGGGCCTTTCAAAGAATCAAATGGGTGGTAAGTAGAGATTCCAACTATTCGTCATAATCAACAGTACAAACAGCGATATCTCGGAAAACCTTCTGATTTATTCGCGTACGCACCAGAAACAGAAAAAAACACAAGCACTTTCTTTCTTTGAGTGGCACTGCAACGCATGCCGGGTACTCGCTAGTAATTTATAAAAATAATGGTCCTCTTCCAACCTTATATGAACAAGATAATGATGACACGATGAGTTTTTAAGCTTTTATTATTTTTCTGACCATTTAAGAAGTAGCAAAATATATAAAAATGCGTTATGTTTCTGTCCAAATAATTAATTGCCATAATAAAACATTGTGACAGTGTAATAAAAGCTTCTCTTATGACTAATGGGCGTAAGTAAAACTTACTTATCAAATTAATCTGTCATTATTATAAATGAATATACAAATATCATAAGCCCAGAATGTTCTTTGTAAGATAGCTAATGAATACTATTTAAAAATTCACGTTGCTACTGTACACCGTTTGGAAAAAGTTCTAGTGACCGACAGACATACAGACAGATTTACACATGGCGTATTTTTTGCTACATAGTCGAGGAGAGTCAATTTTTTTGAGTTATATTTTACTGTCACAACTGAAATGAGTTTTTTAAATTAGGCCAGACAATATTTTATGTACAAATCTTTTTTCATTTTTCTTATTTTATTTTTGCTAACAATAATAATCGATGTTTTTAAACCACCAACAATATTTGTTAACCTTCCCGTTTTCATGCTAAGAAAGTCCCTGAAAGTCATATTTTGAGTGTGAAACTTGAATCTAAATTCTTCATACTAGAACAGGCTCGAGACGTATCTCGGTGCTGTTTGAAACAAAACGGTTTCATACGATACGCCATGCATCTCGGATTGTTACTATACTATACTAGAATTTCGTATTTTTCAATTGTAAAGTTTTCCAAATTATAATTATTTATACAAAGAAATGTATTTTTAATTTTATGTATTTCACAGAGAGTTTAAAGGCCAAAGTAGCACATTGTTACACCATGGATACGGAAGGGTTAAAGCATTTATAATATTATTTGAAAACAAAAATCTACGTGTCATTACCTTTCTCTGATAACTATCGTATCAAAAGAAAAATGTGTTTTAAATAGTTTTGCCTATAGAAGTCATTTATAAGGTTAATTTGAAGATATTCAGAAGATTGTTATTCTTCAAAAAAAATGTACTATTTCAGTTTGATTATCAAATGCAAACAGGTAAATATTATTTTAGTGCACGTAAGCAAGAAAAACTACCCTCACTTACACTGACGAAGAAAGAAAATGACTCCACTTAATAAATGTTTGGTAAATTTGGATTATTGAGATTTTGTACACTTCCATGTATTTTGTCACTAACGACCCGGGTTTCGCCTTTCGGCATCTTCAGGCATTCGAGCACACGAATGGACTCGAACTGAGAGACAGTAAACAGTGTCTAACGCTTATATAGAAGATACAAATGCGACAAATATCATTTACGAGGCAATACATTATACGTCTGAGAGCCACACCGATACCTGAGTTAAAATTTCGGAAATCGCCCTAATCCTTATTTTGTAAACACCATATTAACAGAGTGGCGAATTGCCGAAGGCGAATTGCCGCTTTTCGACTTCTTTTTGTGCGTACCAGTGATTTTACAATTATAATAGTATTGTGGGTTTTGACGGGATGTAATTCGACGAATGGGTAAATATATACAATCATTCCACATTTAGTGACATCTGTTATGCGTTTCAACGTATCGGATATAATAGCGGAGAATTAGGAAGGTTCAGCTGCTCATTCAAGATTGGCAAGGAGTTTAACTGGGCTCTATTAATTTCTAAAATTTCTTGATAAAATAATTTAATGGGGGATCATAAATTATTTTATCACTGACGAACTGAGTCAGTTCGAGTCCATTCGTGTGCTCGAATGCCTGAAGATGCCGAAAGGCGAAACCCGGGTCGTTAGTGACAAAATACATGGAAGTGTACAAAATCTCAATAATCCAAATTTAATATTGAAATTCCATCAAGCACCCTCAGTCGATGTCTTAAATTATAAAATGTTTGGTAGATCGTTTTATTAATAATAATATCAATTGTGTTTTGGCCAATTGATATTATTATTTCGCAATTCGCCACTCTGTTAATATGGTGTTTACAAAATAAGGATTAGGGCGATTTCCGAAATTTTAACTCAGGTATCGGTGTGGCTCTCAGACGTATAATGTATTGCCTCGTAAATGATATTTGTCGCATTTGTATCTTCTATATAAGCGTTAGACACTGTTTACTGTCTCTCAGTTCGAGTCCATTCGTGTGCTCGAATGCCTGAAGATGCCGAAAGGCGAAACCCGGGTCGTTAGTGACAAAATACATGGAAGTGTACAAAATCTCAATAATCCAAATTTAATATTGAAATTCCATCAAGCACCCTCAGTCGATGTCTTAAATTATAAAATGTTTGGTAGATCGTTTTATTAATAATAATATCAATTGTGTTTTGGCCAATTGATATTATTATTTCGCAATTCCAATTCGCAATTCCGTGTTTTGGCCAATTGATGTAACCCTCATAAAATACGGAAATGATTTAATGATTCAATTTCATTTTAAAGATGACAGAGTAGGTCTCGGTCAAATGATGTAGATAAGAAAAATAGATTGACCACTTTTGAAAGGGAAACCTCATTTTGCATTGATTTTAGGTTTAAAACTCCGTACGTATAATTCCCTATCTGTAAATATGAGAATTTACAGGAGTGCATTTCAAAGATTTATAACGTAACTCACCATATAATGTTTTCGATAAAAATCGTTTTTATCCTCTGCTGAACAATTTCAAATTTGAGGGTAACTTAACTTGGCCAAAACACAGTCGATATGATGTATGAGCACCTAAGATTTTTCAATATGGATATTTAAGGCAATACAAAATAATTTGATTTAAATTTTTTGTAGTGCTTAAAAAAATGTATATCGTTAATCGAATATACGACAGAAGCCATAAAAACATTTCGAATTGAATTTAAGCTTTTTTGTGAAGGTCCTCGAACACGCGTGCGAAGTTTATGTGGGACAAACATTTCAGAGCTTTTTCTTTGCCAGAGATAAACTTTTTCGTTGAGGATTGACTTACTTTTCTGTACTCAGCAAAAATTGGAATGTGATCAAAAGAAAAGTGTAATGATGTTCGAAATGTCAACACTGATTAATTGCGTGAGTTAGGTACCGTTTAATCGGTAAAAAAATAAGATTTCTTATCCATCTCTACGACTGTGATTGTAAATTCTAAATTTAAAGGAAGTACATCATTCTAATATATAATAGACCAGACCGGTCTGTAGGTGTAGATGCAGACCCTTTATTATTATCACATACACATTTAGGTATGAAATTTTCTCATAGCCGTCATCTAGTTCTACAGTATAGCTCTGTCAATGAACGGCTAACATGTTTTTTCGGAGTCTTAAATAATTATGTAGTAGAGCTAATTTAATTAAATGAATAATTAACTCAGTAAATACCTTGAGTTAATATTGGTCGGCTCTGTGGTGCAACGGTAAACGTCGTTGGCCAAAATTACGGATATCTCGGGTTCAAGTCCCCGTGCGGACAGTTTCATAAATTTATTTTTCAATCGATTTGTGAACTTTTGTTCGAAGGCATGGATGTTTGTGATGTCTCAAATTCCCCCTCCCCCCACCCACTTGATCCTAAAAACAGGGGCATAGTGAGAAGGGATTAGCTTACCACTTGTCCTTTTCTAGCCCTATTCTTATATCCTTATTCTCTTCAGATGTTTAGTCACTGGGTAACAAGTAGTTTTCGTTGAAAATTTCTGTTGAGATACCACCATTAAGAGACCATATACTCCAAACTGGGAGCGAGTTTCAAATTTTTTTGAAACAATTCTACTCTCAATGTTGGGCATATGGATTTCTAATAGAGCTTATCTCAACAGACGTTTTTTTACGAGAACTGCTTGTTACTCAATTGCGTAAACTATTTTTTTATGAAGATATCAAGGATATAAGAAAAGAGCTAGTGTAGAATTAGTCGTTAGATATTGCTCCCGCTTCTACCCTTTTTACTATCGGATATTTGGGAGACAACTTTCAAACACCACGGACATCTATGTCTTTTAACAAAAATCAATAAATCGATTGAAAAATCAAATTATGACACTGTCCGTACCATGAGGATCGTCACCGAAGCCAGTGACGTTGATCACTTAGCTGAGCGCATGGCTAATTTATTTTACTTTCGATCAAATTGAAAGATTTAGTTTTAAGGCAATGATGTTAAATATGTTTGTCTTATGAAAACATTCTGCAAAGAACGTGTGCTGTATATTTTTTAAGTTCATTTTATTTAAATACCGATATTAATGTGTTCTATTGCTGCTCAAAACAAAAAAAAATACCCTATTTTCGATATAACACATTACTTTAAAATATCGACTAAGGGTGTTTGATGGAATTTCAATATCAAATTTGAACGTTGTGGGACTGGCTTAAATATGTTTTTTTAAGATAGTTAAATTATTTTATTGATTGAATTAGAATAAAATAACAGAATTTTTTGGAACTAAGAACTTTGATATTTATCCTATTAAAATGTTTTGTTACTAGTTCTCGACCTTTTAATTGAATATTTAATATATTTGACCGACTTTAACCGAATATCGAATAAAAAATGTTTATTTTGTCTTGATATAAAATTTCGTCGGTATAATAAACAGGAAATAAGAGTTCTATTGTTTTTTCGTATTAGTCGTCAAGAGTAGTGAAAAAGTTGTTTATAGGCACCATCCAACAAAACATCCAAACAAATATACGAAGAGCCTTTTCATTGGTTAATGGACTCTCAATAGTTTTAATGTCTTTTATCGCAGAAAAGTTTAGGGAAAGCCACTCACTAACGATCTAAAAATCGTCGAGAAAATAAAGACATTCTCTCACGTCTATACAGAAGATGAACGCCATACAAATACCGCATTATTTCCATAAAAGAAATGGTTTTTCTCACTTTTCAAATAGACAATAAATAGTTTAATATATGTTAAATATGCTGCACAACATGCTACTCTTTTTCTGCATTAAAAACTACATAACACTGGTAAAACAATGCCATTCTCTATGGAATTTAATTGCAACGAAGGAATTTGAAAACAATAAAACATAAATTATGCGATATACGAAATATTATTTATCCATTTGACATTATTATGGTGAAATTTTAATTCTGATACTAATCATTTTTAAGGTGTTTACTGTCAATTTTTGGTGGAAAGGCATTATATTTTTAAAATAAAACACAATTTGTTTGCACTACTTTCACATGGTTATAATGATTAGGACTGGTTTCGTTCATTACGAGCATTATCAACTGATAACAATAATAATAAAATAATAATAGGGCTATTTTTATAAAATTGAATGTTAAAAATTACAAGGTATATAAAACAGTTAGCTCAAGAACTATGACAAGGATTTATAGTTAATCAAAAAATTATACATAGATTTAATTAAATAATCTACAATTAAAATGTTAAAGACCTCTTATAGATCAATAAATAATATGAAAAAATTACGACTGATTAAAAATCCATTATCTGAGCAAAATGTAAGTTGTAAATAATCATTAACCAAAAATAGCAACTTGGAAAGTTTTAAAAATAAAAATAAAATTCTGATATTATATTCGTATTTCGCGTGAATGAACAGTTTCCCGGATTCCAATATTTTGGCATTTTTCTATTTATAATTAAATTTCCTATACTGCATTTTTATAGAAAGCATCAAGTTTATTTTCGGTGAGAAAAAGACTAGCATTCGTAAAACATTTTTACCAAAATCTTATTGTTGGGTGATTAGAAAAAACGTAAAAATCTAAGCTGCTTTTTGATGAGCAATCTTTGATGAAAGATGTTTTTCAATATTTTGATGGTCAAATAACTACAGTATAAAAATAACGTTGAAAACGATTTCTGTATTTCAAATACTTTCTTTATAATACTCTAATTTTATCGGTGGTTTTCACTCAACTCTTTTTCTAGAGCATCATTCGTATATCAGTGGTACGTAACCCTTGAAAACCGCCAACGATTTTAAAACGTCGAATGATTACCACCAATAAATATACGAAATCATATAAGAATAATACATTATACACTTCGGCCTCGTATAACACGGTTCATACAAAATTACAATATGCGTTCCTAAAAAATATAGAAGCTTGTTAGTATTCTTTACTTTTTTTTAATAAACAATAGGCAAAGTGTACATTTACATATTTATTGAAAAAAACTTTAATAATATATAATATCATTCATTCATCGTCGCTATCACTTACAATTCTATATGTTTGACTATTTTTCGAGATGAGTTGTGATTTTTCATTATTGGAGGACTCGAGTATTTTTGGATTTAGACTTTAAGAATTCGATAATAAACGATTGTTTGCTTTTACCATATATATTTTTACGGATTTCATGGTAATGGGCCAAGATCAGCTGTACCTCCCTCTTGAATTTCAAACTTCTTTCCAATATAGGATCATTATCTATAAAAAAAATGCTGAAACCGTGATTTATAAAACCTTGTGCCTCGTACAACAGGGTTTTGACATAACACGGTCGATAAATTGTGATATATTTTTGTATACTTAATTCCACACTGTAATTTTTGAATTGTTACACTTTAGGAAGTATCAAATAGTAGATATAGAATGATATCCGATTCATTGATTTGTATTATACCTGTAATGTTATTTTTATATTTTAACTTGTTAGAATTGAGTCTCTTTAATTTTTGTTTTTCAGGTATAAAAATTTGGTGGATGCTTGTGACTGCTCTGCGTCCTCCACTTAAGATGGCTGTTTATTGTTAATATATATTACATATTTAATATTTGATTATTTTTAAATAGCTCACTAATTTTTTCTTATAATTTTCCCAATCCACTATTTGCTTAATGCATCAGTAATGTCATGAAACATTTTTGCTCAGCTAATGGACTTTTAATGTAGCCTTATTTGTGATTTCAAATTAGTATTTATTTATTTGTAAGAGGTCCATAACATTTTGATTGTAGACTATTTTATTTGATTTATGTATAATTTGTTTGCTGGTCAGTAATTTCTTCTCTTAGTTCATGATCCACCAGTTTTATATACCTTCATTTCTACACTCAATTTTAATAGGCCTGTTATGTCTGGATTTTTATCAGTTGATAATGTTCGTGATGAGCGAAACTGGCCCTGATCATTATAAACATGTGGAAGTAGTACAAATGAATTGTGTTTTATTAAAAAAAAAGGTTGCCATTTGAACATTATTAAGGTGATAACAATATTATATAAGTAAGATATTAAAGACTAACCGTTCTGTTTCCCATATGCTTAACCCTGCAGTGAAGTACAGCTGATTGACCCACAATGGCAGTGACGTTGCGTGGTGATACATCATCAAAATATGGTCTTTCTGGAAGAACCTGGAATCGTTGTCTAGACTGAAGCTCAGCTGATAGGCCAGTTAAGCTTGCTGTTTCTGGAAAAAAACAAAGAATAGAATAAATAATATATAACAAAAAAAATCATTTATTAACCAAAAAATGATTCAAAGCATATAAAAAATTATTTTAATCAAGATTCATAAAGAAGCAATGCACTAAGATCTTAAAAGGAGCAAACGGTTCCTCCAATAGTAATTGCTTTAAGTTAGGGAATTTTATTTAATTTTATTATTTTTTGTTAACTAGCTATTTTGTAACTCAGGAGACATTTTCGGTATTTTGTTTGAACATCTAAACACTTGTAAAATGTTTACTACTGTTATTCTTTGGTGGAAAGACGTTATATTTAAAAAAAATGTACAAACACAATTTATTTCGTACGACTCCCACATTTTAAATGTAGATCAGGAATGGTTTCACCCATCACGAGCATTATCAAGTGATAAGTTTTGCGGTGAGCAATAACCGTCCTGATCTATACAAAAAAAATGAAAGCAGTAAAAAACAAATTGTGTTGTGCATATTTTTTTTAAAACAATCGAATATCTAAATGCAATAAACATGTCTTTGCGATATCGTAATAACTTTTCTAGAAAAATCGGCTTTATGTAGGTATTGTTTTCTGATATGATTTAAGATATCGACTGAGGATGCTTGGTAGAATTTCAATATCAAGTTTTAACTGTCAGTTCGAGTACATTCTTTTACTCGAATGCCTTTATATACTGAAATGCGAAATTCGGGTCGTTAGTGACGAAATACACTATGTTGTTTATTGAATTGGTTGAACACAATTTAAAGTATGCTGTCATGTGCTATTTGTCACCGAACCGAACATTTCATAAGACACATAATGGCAGTAAGTGATATCTCTAGTAAGTGCTATACTTCATGAAGAAAATATTAAGATTATGTAAATAAAAATTATAAGTACGTAACATTTGACGTTTTTTCGCAAAATACCACTTCGATATATTTACAGTGGAATCAACTTTATTCTACTGCTGTTCACTACATTTATAAACCTTTAAGTTTTGATGGTAAAAAAATCCCTCCGGATCTCATGCAGTCACATTTCGTTACCGTGTAGGTTTTGTCATATAAACGTATTTATAAAGCGAAATGAAAAATTCAAAAAAATATGGTTTTATGTAGTATTAAGTAATTATTTTATGTCAAAGTTTCTGTGCATAACCTACATATCAAACTATGCAAAATTATCGAAAGACGCAAGAATCGAAATTCTTCGTGCTAAGACTTATCTCAGTTCCGTTTCAAACAAAACGGTTGCATACTTGACATGTTACTTTACTATACCAATTGTTACTATACTATAGTTTTGTATTTTTTGATGGTAAAATTGACGAGGTTTTCAAATTCTGATTATACAAAGAAGACGTAAAATATAATGTATTTTTAATTTTTAATTGTATGTACAACTATGTTATTTACAAATAACAAAACATTAAATATTTTGTATGACCTATTTCATAGATAATTAATGGATATAAAAGCTGAACTAACTCAATGCTACACCATAAATACGGAAGAGTTAAAAATGTTACGTTATTGTTATTCGCTGATGATTTGAAACCGTTTTTGCAAGTTGCCACTTTGGGTTTTTATGTAAAAACCGTTTTTGGGTAAACTCAATTTCAATATTGATAAATGCAATCATTTATTGTTTACAAGATGGTAACAGGTGTAATGTTTTCACTATTCACAAATGGCTGAATTCTCTCGCGAATTTCATCAGTTAAAGAGCTTCGAGCACAACTTGAAAGCAAACTAATATTCAATAATTACATTAAGGCTACGTGCAACAAAGCATTGCAAATGTCGAACTGTATCCACCGTACCTTAAGGGTCAATTCAATGCTCTAGTACGAAGTAGACTTGAGAGTGGTTCGATTGTGTGGGCCCCATGAAACTTAAAATATAGCATTATGATGGAGAGGGTTCAAAAGAAATTGTTGAGACTTCTCTATCTGAGAGCGCATAGATACTACACGTAGCTTTATCTATCTGAATTTTTATTTGGCATGCTCATGCATACCTCGCCACACATTTCTTTCGAGTTATAGGAGGCCAAAATGATACTTACAACTTTTTTTGATAATGTCAAACATCATGAATTTTGATATTTTCAAATTAATCGTCGACATTAATTATTTATGCTTCCAAACTGAAGAACCAGCCTACCAATGGGATATTACTGGGAAGAGTTTTATCAATTTTCAACGGTATTGTTTCAAATTTTGATATATTCCGTGTGAACGAGAGTGAGTTCAGAAAAACACTAATTTTAATGTATTAAAGTAAATTTGGTTTGAGCTTACTAGGTTGGTTTCCTTGCCAATTCTGAATGTGTGCTATTTTTTACCATACTTTAAACGTTTCTTTACATTACAAAAACCATAAAAATATAATTTTTAATTTTTATACTATATGTTAAGTAAATAAATCGTACAGTCAATAAATGGAAAAAAAATATCAATTGGTTTCCAAAAGAAAGTCTTTCGCTCCTTCATCGTTCCTTCAATATTTATTCCCAACTATGTAGATAAACTCATAAAAATAAGATAGAACTATAGTTTTGCGAAAGCACCATCTTTTAGTCGGTTGTAATGACTTAACGTTTCAAATCCATTTTAGGTTTTATTAGTAAGGGTTGTAAGAAAACAATGAGATGTAAATAATTGAATAGATTAATAAAATCGAATGACAGGCAAAATAACGAAATCAATAAAATAAATACTAGAATTTTTGTCCTTCTTGGCTGAACATTCGATTCCACAAATCAACACTTTCGATCAATTTGTAAATACAATATTAAGTGAATTTAAGAGTAACAAATATTAGTAAGAAAATTGTTAAACGATCGTATAGGAATCGTTTATTATGTAACTGTAATACGACAAAGATTTAGTTTAAGGATATATCTGCCACCAACCAGTAAAAAAATATTGTTGTCAGTCCATGTGTGAGGTAGTCCGGCTTTTCTGACGATATTGAGCGTATAGGAGATCAAAAACGTCGCAATCGATTAAGGTATTCTTTTTGAATCCTGTTTTATAAGCCGCTTAAATTCCTTCAACACCGAAAAAATTGATTTTTTCAAAAATTTAATTCATTTCAACAAACATAAACAGCTAATTTTTCTCAATTACACGAATCTTTGATAAAAATTATTTTTTCACATTTTAATAGAATGGTGTCACTGTCACAAAATCTTAATCTTTTCATTCAATACAGAAATATCATTGACAATATGTTTGTAAAAAATAATTGTAACAGAATAAAATTAATCCTCTGTAAACACTGTTTACCCTTTAAACATAACTAACGACTAAATCATTTCAAGAAACATAAATATTTAAAGCTTTCGCATATTTTTTTTGGTTATTATTTATCAATACTTCATAATTAAAATTGTAGGTTTGAACCAAAAAGCTCCCTGGAGCGAAAATAATGTTACACACAAAATTGTGGTTTAAGTACAAACCAGACCTAAAGACGGGCACGACCTGCATAAAAGCTCTTAGAAAAGACGATGAGAAATCTTCGAAGCACGTAAAGTCAGATGTTAGACGATGCTTTTTCGAAATAACTAAGAAATACCTCACCAGAAAAGCATTCCACTAGCAGGTTATGAGGTACAAAATGCAAAATATGTACACATGAGAAAAAATTTTACTTTTTTTGCAAAACAGAATTATGTTTTTTTTTACTATGGCCGTTCCCAATGTGGGAGTATATTATGGGCTCTTAAAAGAGGTATCTCTACAGTTTTTTTCTACGAAAACTGCTGAGACTGTTACTCAGTTGTTCAAAATCTCGTTTTCGAACAGAGTAGGGAGGGAATGATATGATCACTCTCACCACGCCCTGTGCTTCGGATCGGATGAGTGGGAGAGAATTTAAGAGATTATGAACATCAAAGATTTCAAACAGAAATCCATTGATTGATTAAAAAACAAATTAATACCAGACATCGAATGCCGTATAGTTTTCCTTGTCATCTAATAGTTTTTTCAGATTAAACGAATTATATACATAGTATTTTTTATTTTATTTCAATATATATTACGTAAGTGAGTGAAATCGAGACCACTTTAAAGAGAGAAAAGATAAAAGCTATTTATAAACCGGGCTATATTATGTATCGATGCCATAGTTCCATAAGTCAATTTGATGTTTTAAGTTGAGATAGCCATTATATTCGAAAACCTCTCCAAAAAATTCGTCATGTAATGTAATAATTTCTACCAAAGATTAAAACTAAACAATTCAAAATTATTTTGCAAATTCGTTTATTCAAAAGCAATTTCAGATATAATTTGGTAAAAATATGTCTTTGAAATATTGAAAATTGACATGAAATAATAACTTTGGTGCAGTAAACAATATCCTTCATTTTATATTACAGCGTATATTTTTTGTGCAGGGCAGTTGCTACAATATAAAGATTTTATCGTCTGTTCTGAAGCAAACGTGCAATATGTTTGTTGTATACGATTGAAGTCACGTCTTGAATACTTCTTTATACTCGGAAAATTGATTGAACCTCTGGCAAACGTATGAGCGTCGCTGGTTTGTCACACTTCATTTTGCTCTACATTCATCTTATTGGTTTACCAAACAATTCTTTATGGTACAGGTCAAATCAGTTACTGTTTTATGCAATCGTATACACAACTGACAATTGTTGCGTAATTATATTGAACATGAATTGCGTCAACTATTAACTATTGCTAAAAAGATATATTTATTAAAATAATCGTATTTTTTTACCATGTCCGCTGTCAATGTGGAATATAATATGGCCTCCAAATGAAGGTATCTTAACAGACAATTTTCTACGATAACCGCTTGTTACTTCATTTTTGAAGGGATATAAGGATAGGGATAGAGCTGGATTAGTGGTTGGCTAATCCTTCTCGCTACGCCCTGTTTTATGATCAGATGGGTTGTATGGATAAATCGATTGAAAAAATCAATTAATTCAACTGTCCCCACTGGGGTTTAAACTTGAGACATCCGTAACCGAAGTCAACGTTGACCACTGCACCACGGACCCGACCATCGTAATTTACAGTATTTATTCCCCAATTTAGCAATATACCTAGGACTGCTTTTGCCCATCAGAAAAGAGTTTCTAAGTCATGAATAATAACAAAAATAATTGATATACACACGTTTCTTATTTTAATAACTTTTTAAAAATTTTAGATCCTCTAATACGCCAAATCTAGTTCAGTCTATGTCCTAAATTTTGCTGCTAATTTCATTTATTTTTTTGATAAAAGATTTCCTATAAGAGACACATCATAAACATCGTTAAACCTTCCGTATTCATGATGTAACAATGAGTTACTTTGACCTATAAACCTTTAAATTATCTGTGAAATAGTTCTTACAAAAAATTCAAAATTTGGCTATATGTAAATAAAATAGTTCTACACAAAATTAAAAATTGAAAATACATTACAGTTTACGTCTTCCTTGTACAATTTATCATAATTTGAAAATCTCGTCAATTATTCCATAGAAAAATATAAAATTATCGGTAAAATATTAAGTATAGTATAGTAACAATCCGAGGTGAACAACTGTACCTTATGGAAGCATTTTTTTTTCAGGCGGCGCCGAGACACGTCTTTGTGTTTGCAAAGGTATGAAAAATTTCGGTTCTCGCGTCTTTCAATAATTTCATCTAGGTTTTACACACAAAATATGACTTAAAATAATTACTCAATACTACATAAAACCATTATATGACAAAACCCACACAGTGACGAAATGTGACTGCAAGAGATCCGAAGAAATTTTTTTAGCATGAAAACGTCAAGTTTAAAATCAATTTGCTTAAATAATTTTAAATTCGATTCTAAATTTTATTTACGTAAAATTTTACTGACTAGTTATATTTGGTTAATTTCAGAATGAATAATGGTTATGGTGTTTTGTTGGTTAAATTATGATCGAAATAGTTAATGGTGATTTATTATCTTATAATATTCTAATTATACAGATTTTGTAAAGCATTATTCACAGCAGTATTACTAGATAATGTATATTCGTATAGACAATCCTAGTGCAGTCGGTCGATTGTGTCCTCCCAGAATGCACACACAATACAGCTAGAGAAAATGTCTCCCAACAAAAGATATACGAACACTCGAAAGCCAGTGGGAGAGCCTTGGCCTTAATAAGCACAAATCTGTGGTCTACTTTGACCGGATTTGATCTCGGGGCATTCTTCTCATAAGAATGTCCGTCGCAGTTTAAAGTAGTGAATATCAAACTTTTACTTTATTTGAATTTGTCTTATAAGTTGTGAACCACTTAAAAATAATGAAATATTAAATACGTAATTAACATTAACACTAAACAGTCCATTATAAATGGGGAATAAAGATCGGTTAGAGCATCAAAAAGATATCTGAATAACATATTTAAAGAAACCAGAATCAATTCTTACAACCTGAATTATAAAAATAAAATTTGTTGATATATTACATATGTAAAGATTTATTAAACAGATAGACTGTGGAAGTTGTACAAACGAATTGTGTTCAATCGAATCAGTTCATCAGTCAGTTCAAGTCCATTCGTGTGCTCGAATGCCTGAAGATGCCGAAAGGCGAAACCCGGGTCGTTAGTGACAAAATACATGGAAGTGTACAAAATCTCAATAATCCAAATTTGATATTGAAATTCCAACAAGCACCCTCAGTCGATGTCTTAAATTAAATTATAAAAAGTTAATACATTGATTATCTCCATAAATACAATTTGTATGTACTTAACATTATTTTTTTGTATGATTTGCAAACAAATGAAACAATGCGATTATATTACTTATTTATCTAAGCTTAATCAATATACTAATAATTATTGAACGTTTGTTTCGAAAAAACATTGATTTTGAAGCGCTTTGGGGGTTTTATCTTACCCGGTCGTGCATCCCCCAATGGAAACGTTTGATGCGATTTCTTATCCAAAATTATGTATGTTTGTGATGTTTTGAAATATAAATACCTTGCTATATTTAAAAAATTTAACAACGGGTAAAAAGCGACGACTTCTTAATTGAAGAGTTCTTTCACATGTTAATAGTCAGAAAAAGATTGTTATACGTTTCTGATATGTCAGATCAAGTCGAGTGTGTAATTGTCTTTTTATTGCTTGTTGTTTACTTAAATACAGTTATTTTTATGTAATGACAGAATGACTGAATTGAATTTTGAGAAACTCTGGTCTTTAAAGGAGACTATTCGTGATGTCAACGTATTTGTTAGCGGCGAGCACTGCCAAGTCTTTTTCATCTTATCTCGCAGGCAACGGGTGGGAAACAGCAGCGAGAAAATACCGGGCAAACTGAGACTGCCCTTCTTTGTTCAGTGGCTGAGATTTTGTCAGCTTGTTCTATGTGTGATCTCAAGGCGAAAAATGTCTTCCTTCTCTAAAGTGGGCACATCAACTATCAATCGGCATTAATATATATCTGAAATCCTAGCAAGCAAACCGTATTTTATTGTACATATTCAATTTAAATTTGGATTATTGAGATTTTGTACACTTCCATGTATTTTGTCACTAACGACCCGGGTTTCGCCTTTCGGCATCTTCAGGCATTCGAGCAGACGAATGGACTCGAACTGAGAGACAGTAAACAGTGTCTAACGCTTATATAGAAGATACAAATGCGACAAATATCAGCCGAAGACGACAAATGAAGATGCCGAAAGGCGAAACCCGGGTCGTTAGTGACAAAATACATGGAAGTGTACAAAATCTCAATAATCCAAATTTAATATTGAAATTCCATCAAGCACCCTTAGTCGATGTCTTAAATTATATTCAATTTAAATGAGATAAACTGTTTCATTGCACACGTGTGTTTTTAATAATTTTAAATTCAAAAAGTGCTATATTTTCGAATGATAAAATATGTTTAAACTAGTAAGAACGCCCGTCATAGATGAATGTCTATTTTATTTTACACATACACCATGAACGCTTAGGTCATGAGAAAATTTCATACCTACATGTGATATATATTAATAATAAAACGTCTACAGAACGGTCTGGACTATTACATATAAGATTCACTGAGTAACAATCATGATGTCATTTTAAAATATATACTCATATAAATCTTTGTGTAATTGTTGGTGGAGACATTATATTTAAAAAAAAACAAGCAATTATTAGTCGAATATACGCGGCAAATAATGCAAAACTAATGTACATAATGTGTTTAATTTTCACTTTTTACAATTTGTTTGATTACCTCTAAATTCTTGTCTTAGTTCATGAATCAACTTTTTATATACTTTGTATGTGTTATCATTCAATTTTATATAAAAAGCCCTGTTATGATTGTATTTTTATCAGTTGATAATGTGATGAGAAAAAACGAGACGATCATTATAAACATGTGGAAGTAGTACAAACAAGTTATGTTTTATTTTAAAAATATAATGCCTTTCTACCAAGAATTGACAGTTAATACCATAAAAGTGATTAATATTAATACAGTGATCCAAGGAGTTGGGGATTTTTGTGATAGTATTGAAAAGTGTACGTTTTTACTTATTCCATTTTTGTTGTAATGATTAAGACCAGTGTCAATTCGATTTGATCAGTTGAAAATTATCTTCTTAATTAACTCTTACATATTAAATTTTATTTAAAAATATTTTTTTCGGTTTCAGTTGTTCTAGAAGTGGAACACACGTGGTATTATTAAATATTAATCTAAAAATTAAAATCGAAAAGATTAAGAGAAATTACGTTAGCTTCTTAAAATGGTTTAAGAAGAAGAATTTAGCCGTAAAAGAAGCTCACGTAATTACTCTCAGTTATTAATATTGTAATACCGTGCATGTCACATTTCCTGGAATGACTCAAACAAAAATTACCGCATTAATTAATTTATTTTTAAATAGAATTTCGAATGTAATGATAAGTAAGATGATAAAATTACATAGTGTAAATCTCTCCTTAGCCAGTACTAGGGTTTCCCCTATTTTATTAAAAAAAAGATTTTTCAGTGAAATGTAAATTATTATCTGATGGAATAATATATATGAATTACGTTTCCGGTGGCCGAGCAACAATTTTCGATTCATATATTATATTATAATAATAGATATATTGTGCTCTCCTCTTTAGTTCATATTTCGTGCTTGCTGTAGACAGGGACCGACAATTTATTGTTTTTTATTCACTATTATCTTCAAAAAACAGTTGGCCACTATTCTATTTTTAGATGAGCATGTGTGAAGCTTTTGTCATCTTACTGTGACATGTCTTCAATTACTAATAAAAATTATTAAATTATCTTGTATTACTTTATATTCTGATAGTAAATAAATAAAATCATCGTATACCTAGGTTTTATGTTCTTTAATGCTCTTTTAGGAATACACCTACCTATCCTCCTATTTACCTATTTTCCTATCAACCTATCCTTCAATACAAAAACTTTTTTTTGACAATTTCTAACATGAAAACCTGGCTTTTTTCAATCCCCGGACTCAGAAAAAGTCAATACCGAAATCCCAGGATCAGAAAAAGAATCTGGGATTGGATGCCCTAGTCAGTATTTATATATGTATAGATAATGTAATAATCAATATAAAATTAAAATTGATAACTCAGTTATTCCACTGGCTGTGCTGTTAAATGTAACGCGTTTTGCTTCTTTAAGAAGTATCTTCAGACTAAGTATATCGCAAGGTTATTTATTTCTAAGGTAAAAAATGATTCTAATTCTTAAATCAAAAATTAAGGATAAGGTGGGTTTTGATTGTTGTTTTGCGTTTGTTCATGTATAAAAAGTATCATTGTGAAGTTTACGGGAGTAGGAATACAAATTAAATGCACCCGACAAGGCCTGGTGAGCTCAAATGAACGTAGATTCATCAGTCGTCACTAGGAATTCCAATTCGAAAATCCGAATATATTTGGTCCTTTTATAACTATTTAATATTAGAACATTTGGGCAACTATTCGAATACTATTTATAATAATTTTAAAGAAATATTTTACAAAATCGACCGAAGATCACATCGCAAGAACAGAACAGTAATGAATACCACAGGTGGTAGTTTTTTACCTAACTCGGGCGTTTTCAGTATCTTATCATAATATTTGAGTTTGACGAATCACTTATGTTTAAAAGAATTTTTTTCAACGTTTCGTAATTTAAGTAATTGAATAAATACCACTGGATTAATCTGACGCAGTTGCAAATTTGAAATATTGTAATACAATGGAATGTGTACATCTGGGATTAGACAGCAGTAGGAAAAGATTTACTCTTAAATTTTTATAAGATTTAAGATCTCAAGGTTAGGAAAATATTATTTTTATATCAGTTATTTCAAATATGAATAAATGTGCTTGTTTTATTACAAACTGTAATGTACTATAAGATTATTGTTTTAGTATATATAGTGTTATGTTCATTATTTATGTCAATGTTTTAATATTATTTTCATACGTCAGAAACTATTCGAATAGTTTCAGTTTTACTATTTGATATCCGAATTGTTGAAATCTCTCGTTGGCAAGAATTTTAACTGATCTACAGCTCTGTGATGACGATTTTAAGTCCAATCCAATCTTGTCCGCTTAATGCTATCCATTGTATCGTGGCTGATCTATATAAGAGATTTTTTTATTAAGTTTTGATAAATAAAAGTAGGTAGATGATTGGCCTTTCAGAATGTAGTCAAAATTCGTTTTTGGATGGCTTTGTCGCATCCAATCCGTTTTACATTGCACTATTCCAACTAAAGCAGTGTTTTATGTCGATAGAAGGACCCAACGCGAACGACGCTTGTAAAATATACCAACAGGGAATAGTTTTTCGTATACGATGCCAGGAATTTTATTACTCGGACACGCAAGTACATATATAAAGGTCGCAGTACACCATGGCGTACGTAAAACGATAATAAAGTGTACAATAACACCGGGAGTTAAACTAAATGAAATTTCAATTATATGTAATCGTATTATACTCAATGAGATGATGTATATAAACCTTTAGTATTAAAATGGGTTGATGTAGGTACAATTACAAAATTAAATGTATTACTAGACAATAATCAAAACTGAACGTATTCACGATTCACTCTTCACGTGTAAATGAATATACAATGTGATTCGATTTGCACACATTGCTTAAATAAACAGATAAATTAAACCCTCATTTTAAATGTGAAATCGACGTTTTACCTCAGGTTGTGTTTTTTTGTCTTCGCCAACTCAGGTGCTTTCAATATCTTATAATAAATCATACTACTTAAGTTTGACGAATGTCTTGGTGCTAAAAAAAAACCTCTTTAATCATGACTATTCAAATACATTCGAATAGTTTCAGTTTTATTGTTTGATTTCCGAATACTTGAATGCCCTAGTAACAACTCTAACGGCACAGTTCTGAGATAATACGGAAAGAATATTTTGGGCGCAAATATCTTCTACTATACATCTAATTTTTGTAGATTTTAATGAAACTCTAGGATTATCTAAAAAAATGTATTTACATATTAATATTAGGAGTTTTCACAGTTTTTCACAGTTGACAATCGCTATAAGTCTGTGGACTAAGTTTAAAAAAAAATGCTTCTCACATGAATAGCTGTATGTGGCCTGTGACGCGTCGGAAAAACCATCTGATTTATTCTTGTACGCATAAAAAATATTGTATATCCAAAAACGCTTCAATAAATAGAATTAAAACACAAACACAAACACATTATTTGAGTGGCACTGCAACGCATGCCGAGTACTTGCTAGTATCAAATAAAGTTTTGCATTTATAAAGATTTACCAAATTATGTTTTTTGTATTTAAAGCCTATTAGACATCTAAAACGCCTGCTCTAACATGATTTTCAGTAGTCTCTTTGAATCCTTTAATCGTTTCATTATAAAGATGAATTTAACATAAATTTAATATAAGCAACCTTTGTAATGCGTAGTTGCGTTCTCCACTGCGTCACATTCCTTTACTTTTATTGTTTTCAATTATTTCATGTATTTTATGACACCGAAATAAAACCTTCCCGTTGAATATTGGGTGTACAGAAATAGATGGATTTCCGTTTGATAGATGTATTCAAGTTTTTATGACATTCTTGACTGGGTAGACGGAAAAGGTAGTATACGACAAAGTTTTTAATAATAAATAAAGCATTAAGAATCCATCAAATTCATTTCAAACACGTATAATACAAACAAAACTAAAAAAGAACGCATAGGTAAATATTTTTTCTGTCAGTGTTGAAATGCTAATAAGGTGAGCAAAATCAGCAATAGCATCAGGCATATATCAAATATCACATGTAGTTGCGAAATTTTCTCAAGACCTAAGCGTTCGTGGTGTTTATATAAAATAAAATGTTATGGAATGCAGACACAGTTCCAACGTACTAGATACTTTAGACATTCATTATTTTAATTTTAATACCGTCATCTATGACAGGTACGATTATACTGGTATAATTATATTTTATCTCAACCGAGGATTAACAATAAACAGCATTAACTCTGAAAAGTTATTTTATCATTTAAAAAAAAAGAACCAAACTTTATAGGATGCTTGAGTAGCAGAGTGGTAAACTGTCCAGAGCTATAAAATGTTTTATTTTCTAAGTTTTTCACTAATTTAAGCAGATATTGACTCTTACCAACGATGGTTTTATAATTTGAATAAGAAAAATATGCAAAGTATTTTTTTGCGTAAGATTTTTTAAAATAAAGTTGATATTTATATTTTTCGACTACATGCCATCGTTGGAACAATATTGGAAAAAATTTACGTTTATCGAGATACAGTAGTTTAAAAAAAAAAATGTATAAGTTATATTGATAAACTAAAATTCATTTGAACATAGTACATATAATGGCGTGGAGCTGAAAAATCTATGAACTATATCTTATAATTATACTAAATCTATAAATATTTTGTAATACTTTGCTATCATAATTGATTTCTACCAAGGAAATGGCGAATCAATCATTCAATAATATTAATTTTGACGGATAGAAATAAAGAAGTGTGACAATAATTTAAAAATCATTTTTTTTACTAAACGTTTTTTTCTGTAGTAGATTTGCGTACCTATTCAAAATCAATTTTTCTAAGACGGCCCTAAAAATTAATGAATACCCTTAAAAAACTGACTAACCACCAGTTAAAGAATAAGCATTAAAATATTTTGTTAGCTGTCACACTGGAAATGAGCATAATTATATAATTGATAAGAATTAACTTAAATTTAATATTTTCAAACAAAATATATTTATACACAAAATATTTAATCTTAAAATTTTGTTTAAAATTGGGAGGTTTTTATGAAAAGCTTTTCGTGACCTAAAATAACCTTTTGTTTAAATAATGTTGTATTAGCCACATTCCACCATATACGTTGATTTCAGAGTCATATATTGTTCAATGAGGGAGTTAGCAGTATTTTGGAGTTCTATTCACACATTTTTTATCATAACTTTTGTTTATATGGTTCTATGAATCGATATAATTAATTATTATCATCTCACAGAACAAATATACACATCACAGTTTTTTTGAAAAGGTTTTAACGCCATGTCTAACATTCTTCGCTCGATGGTTGTTATGTATTTTACCCTTTACTTGTATTGTTCTATCGATGTGGTCATTGACGACAGTAAGCTGAGTTTGTTCAAAAATTCAAAAATTCAAAGTATATAATGTATTATTATTCTGTTGTATTATGATATTATGTTAGCTTATATGGTTCAGCGAGTCATGATAATATTAATAAATATCTCAAAACTCACCACATTTTTTTTGATAAAATTGAAATATCCGATAAAACCTCTTCAAACAAACTATTGTTGTCAGTTCTAATTAAACTTTTAGATACTCATTATTTTCTAATATAAAGGCTTTAGTTAAAATAAATTATACCAAAAACAAGAACAATATATATGCTAACCCACTAAATAAAAATACATTTTTTCGTTCAAAATACAAAATATGATCAGTCAAAACTCCAAACGCTAGTATCTCAAAACATGGTCAAGTGCAATTAAAACCTTTTCAAAGTAACACAACGATTTCAAAAAACAGAAAATAGTGAGAGCTTTTGTAAAATTATTCAGTATCAACAATTGAAAGTAAAGCTGAGGGCTTATATTTCTGTCGGCTTAATAAATTTAATAAAAAATGAATTCCACAAATTTTTAAATGAATATTTCAGTGAACGTTTATACGTTCTTATAATGTACCCAGCGGCCAGTATTTTGACAGAGTCCGCATTTTTATCCAGATTTAAGTAGAAATACACGGGGTTTTTTTCTTGGAGGGATGCTGTCAGGCAAACTCATCCCCAAAGGTGTTTACCCGAGTCCATCTTTTGGTTACTAACAAAACTAACGACAGTGTCTGAGGTTTTACGACCATACACCCTGGGGGTGTTATTTGAAGGCTTTCACGCCAGTATTCTACAGCGAGGTTTTCTTAGTAATACAAGTAAATACATTATAAAAATATTGTTCCACTGAAAGCTGGTGTTAGATAAAATAATAATAAAAAGCCTCAAAGCTTTTATCTTGGCGAAAATACCCTTATTTAATTCTAACATTATTTCATTATTTATTTCACAGGCAAGAAAATTCTTTGAATCCGTTTCAAACAAATTATAAACATTTCTAATTACAAAAAAAATATTTAAAAATCTTAATAAAATATGTAAAAACTTGCACTTTTACAGTCATTTTTACTCGTTATTTTGGTTTCCTCACCCGTACTATTTATTATCGTTTGATATTTATATGAAAAAAATATTATACATATATGAAACGAGTATTAATTATTTCAATTATAATTTTTTAAATTCGTTTTGAACTGTCTAAAAGTGACCATTACATTAATAACTAGAGGTAATTTAAAAAGAAAACGGTAATGCTAAGAGTAATTAACATTATGGAAACGCTGTTGAGTAAAACATTCTCTTGGATATAACATCAAACAATCTAGCCAAACATTTTTTTTACATTATTTAAGATATAATTTAAGACATCGACTGAGGGTGCTTGATGGAACTTCAATATCAAATTTGGATTATTGAGATTTTGTACACTTCCATGTATTTTGTCACTAACGACCCGGGTTTCGCCTTTCGGCATCTTCAGGCATTCGAGCGCACGAATGGTCAGTTTGTCAGTTCAAGTCCATTCGTGCGCTCGAATGCCTGAAGATGCCGAAAGGCGAAACCCGGGTCGTTAGTGACAAAATACATGGAAGTGTAGAAAATCTCAATAATCCAAATTTCATTCTTTACAGTTAAATTTAACAATATTCATTCATTAATTTGAACACTTTTTTTCAATTTTATTAAATAAGAGCCAAGTGACAATTTGTTTTGAAGATTTATACTTTTCATATTTATAACAATAACTAAGCTGCAAATATTTTAGAATGCCAAATAATTCAACTACATTTATCCAAAAGTCAGAGATGAATTCGTTTTCATTGTATATAAGGTTGATTAAATAATGACAAATTTCTCGTAAGTGTCCCACTTTTAATAAATAAACGTTAGATTCTGAGAAGTATTCTATCCAATACGATGGCAATAGAATTATGCTTTATTTCATGTTAACATTTACAGGTCACGTGTATAATCTAGACGCGTGCCGTGCCATTCTCTCTTTCTCGTTCAATCACATGTAAAGAGAAGGGTGCGAGTGAGATACAAGGGCATGCTGGCGCATGCTCGTGTATTCTACTTGCTCATATACAAGTTAGGTTGTTTGATAGAGTTAAAAATAACTCCACCACACAGCGACTGTATATTAATTTAAAATAAAATTCAAAATTTTGCAAAATTTCGTGTTGCGTTTGAAAATTGTATGACCAGTACAAACATAACAATACTTTCATGTATTGGATCATACTAATAATATATGGTGCTTTCATTGATATACAATTTCAAGGAAAGGTTAACACAAATAGTTTTTCTAATGATATCTTGTTTGTTGTCAAAATTTTCAGTCTTCTTTGTTTTTTTTCTCTTGCAAGATGTATCAAAAACTTACTTTTTTTATTTGTTGCTAAAAACGTAATAATACAAATTATTTAACAAAATAAAACCGTAATACCATAATATAGTGCAGTGAAACTTAAGAGTTATTAGATCCAAAAACCAGCACGACGCCTTGATAAATTGAAATGGATTTGTTCTCGGCGATTTTCCTCATACCTTCTTGTAGCGCCTAGATAGTTTCCCACTTTTTCTTTTTTACGAGTACATTATATGCGAAAATACAGCTCCAAACACCGTGTTCTTGTATATCTCTTCTATTTTATGGATCCCGGATTATTTTGTTGTCAAAGCTTTCTTACATTATGTGGTTTTTGTACTTTAAATCCATTGATGTTGTAAGCCAATATTATATCTGGCCGAAACGTAGGTCGGTTTTATTTTTTTCAGCAAATTCAGTTGTCGGTTTTTGAGAATGAACTTTTTTTTGTTTCAGGAAGAACTGATATAATAAAAAAAAAATCAGGAACATCTTTATGTAACAAAATCAGATTTTTATTTCTAAAAAGATCATTAATTTTACATTAATTGTTTAGTGTATTTTACATTTATAAGCGAATTGAATGAATAAAACATCGTTAAAAAAAGCAGTACGAACTATTTCACCAAAATGTTTTAGTATCAAGTACATTTTATCTAATGTTAGTAATGTGCCTAATCTGATAGTATTTCATTTCAAACCGTGTTTCTTGTATAATTAAAGTAATTTTATTCTTCATCAAAAAGAAAATATTCGACAAATTATAACTTTAAAAGGAAAATAATTAGTTTTATCGTAATGTTTACTGTTTTAAAAAATTGCCAATGTTCGATTTCTAGAATGGCTTAAAAAGAATGTTTAATATCAAATAGAATTAATATTAATCTGATTCAAATGCAGATACACTGACGGAGTAATACAGTTATCTTACAGATTGAAAGAATTAAATGACTGTAATATGCATGTTTTGACTTTTGAAACTTCCATTAAGCGTAGGTGCGTCCAATGAAAAAAAAACATAAAAGATAATAATTTAAACAAATAAATGACGATATTAACTATATTCTTTCACGAAATTAATGCGTAACATAAATGCGCTAAATTATGAAAATATATCGAATTAAAAATAGTTCATTGTATATTTTTAAAACTATAAAAATCTAGTCAGTATGAAAGAAAAGTGTATGAGAAAAACAGTTTTTTACCATGTCCGCTCCCAATGTGAAGCGTATGAACTTTTAATGGAGGTATCTCAATATAAGTTTTTTCTACGAGAACTGCTTGTTACTCAGTTGCACAATTTCTCTTTTTTGAAGAGAGTATTAGATTCAGTAACTTTATTGAGAATTGCAATTATAAATTCTCGGCGACTCGTAGCTATTTTCATTTCAAAATCAAATAAAGAATTTACAATGTTCTGAAGATAATAAAAAGCTGGACTTTTATTAAATTTAAGATAGCTGAAGAGTATTTGAAAACTGTTGTCTTCGAATTTAAATATATTTATGTTGATCGAGATTGTGGAAAATATGTTTGATTTTCATATCTCTGAATATTATTTTCCGGTCCACGGCACAGTCCTTACGTTACATAACAAGCCAGTAATATGCTTGTCTGTCCTATGTCAGACCTCCTACTTACGAGCACGTATGCACTCATTTGGTATTCCATGTGAAAAAATCATATATCGTTTGATAAGTAAAAATGACGTCGAGAAAAAGACGTCGAGTCGAAAATGAAAATCTACTGCCTAGAGACGACGTGTATTAAATTAAATAACATATTTGTTTATTCAATCACTATCAGATAAACATTATAAGAAGTATTTGAAATGTATTTCAGCTTGTAGCAGTAAATTAATCCACAATGTTTACTTAATAAAACACAAGTATTTTTGAATGCTTTCAAAAAATGGCAACAAATTATGTACAAATCTTATTGTGTTCATTACAAAGCTTTCAATATGTATTATTTCTATTTTTAATATAAAAAATATTGTCAAACAAGAATCGTTACTAGGGATTTCAACTATTCGTCATTTTCAGCTATTCAAATAGTTTCTGAAGTGTAAAAATAATATTAAAAAATCAATTCGATAACTAATAACATAACATTATATGTGCTAAAATAATAATTTAATAGTACATTAAAATTTGTAAGAAAACGAGTACATTTATAACAAAAATCACATTTATTCAAATTATAAATCACTTATATACCTACATATTATAATCTTTTCTTAAGGATAGGATACCTACATCTTATAATAAGTTACGACAAAATCTTTTCCTACTTCTGTCAACTCCCAGATAGAGACAATATAAATACACATTCCAATACCGTTCCATTGTATTACAATAATTAATATTTGCAGCTGCGTCAGATTAATCCAGTGGTATATCTTTGATTACTGAAATTTTGATCATTTTTTATCTCCGAGTCATTCATCAAACTCAAGTATTTTGATTTATAATGAGATACTGAAAACACCTGAGTTGTGTGAAGATAAAAAAACACTACCTGGACTTTTCAGTTTTTTTAATCTGGACAAATTGTTGTAATATTTCGACAATTTTGTATGAGCTAAAAAGGGATGAATGTATTCGGATATTCGAGTTGGAGTTTCTAATCGTTACAGCACGTAAATCGTTAGATTTTTAACACTAGCTGTCTGGACTTTCTTCTTATATAATAAGATCAGGACCTCAAATAAAGTTATTGATGATGTATCATTAACCCCTCCGTGCGCATGTTGTAACATTGCGTTTCTTTGGCCTTTAAACCTTTAAATTATCTGTGAAATAGATCATACAAAAAATTGAAAATTGATCTATTTGTAAATAAAATAGTTCTACACATAATTGAAAATTAAAAATACATTAAAGTTTACGTCTTTTTTGTATAATTAATCATAATTTGAAAACCTCGTCAATTTTACCGTCGAAAAAGACACCATTACACTATAGTATAGTATTAAATATGGTATAGTAACAAATATTATAGTATTGTAACGACCAAAGATGCATGACCATGCAATCGTTTTGTTTGAAACTGCAGTGAAACACGTCTCGAGCCTGTTCTGCTATGAATAATTGCGATTCTTGCGTCTTTCGATAATTTCGCATAGTTTGATATATATTACAAGTTTTACACACAAAATATGACGTAAAATAATTACTTAATACTACATAAAACCATAGTTCACATTTTGAACTTGTGATTTCACTTTATAGATGCGTTTATGTGACAAAACCGACATGGTAACGAAATGTGACTGCATGAGATCCGAAGGGATTTTTTAGCACGAAAACGGTATAGTTAAAAGAAGCACGTTGAAATCACAGAATCAATTATCGTTTATTTTCATTTCAATTTTTTACATTTGTCTCTGAAGAAAAAGCTCATTCTCTGCACAAGCAATAATTATTAAAAGACTTCAAATTTACTTACTAATGCAATTTTATTAATCAAAAAGTTCAGCGTATTTGTCTCATACATCAAGAATGAGAGTTGTGTTCCAAAGTCCATTTCGACGATAGAGTTTTGGAAATCAATAAACTTTTTTAATACGGTACATTATTCGTCGGAAATTGGAAAAATCGCATTAATAGAAAAGTTTTCTTTTGTTCACGACTATATTAGAATTTGATTACTAAGTAAAAGCCTTTTCAATAGGCTTCACTTTCTCTTCTATCTCCCTAAATTCATCACTGTGTTATTTTTTTGGCCCAATTTCGATTCTTGGAAGTTTGATCCCTTAGAGAGATATTATGTGACATAATTTCATATAAAAGGAATTACGATTTTCACAAGAAAATCAAATTTATTGATCAGATCTGTAGTTTCAAGAAAATATTTACTTTAAAGTTTCATTTTTGTATTTGATCATTATTAACACTAACAAATTATTTGCATGATAATAAAAACTAAAAAATATATTGAGATGATTAGGTTACAAAAACAGACATGAATTATCTTAAATCAAAACCAAAATAAGAATTCTTATTGCTACTATAATAATCAGTTCATAATGCTAGCAATGAACGAAACCAGACCTGATAATTATAAACATATGGAAGTAGTACAAAAAATTGGGGTTTTAATTTTAAAAAAGAATGCCTTTCCACCAAGAATTGACAGTTAAAACCATAAAAGTATGATAAGCTCCGAATTATATCTAGCGTGCTGATAATGATGATGATGTTTTTTTTTTGCTTCAGCCAAAACACGCCAGTGCAGTCAAAGTTATCTTAATTGCAGTTAGTTGTTTTATATACACATAATTTACAATTTAAAACCCAAATTAGAAGATGCGAAAAAGAAGTCATATCGAGAATAAACATCGCGCGTCGTTGTGACACGGTCAAATTAAAAAAACACCCTCTTCTCGGGGTGGTTGACTTTAGGCATTTAAAATAGCAGGCTATCTGTGAACCGTTAGAGTACCTGGATCCCTATCCCTTCATTCAGTAAACCACTGGCTGCATTCAAAACACTACCAGGCAATGTTTCCAAAATGAAGCAACGTTTATAAATGGAAACAATGTTGTTATTTATTATCACTGGCTTGGTGGGATGATTCGAGATCTGGCACAGTTCACGGCTGGGCCGCACCAAATAATATTGGGCCGTGGGAGGTAATATTTTTCGTGCCATAAAAGCTATTGCAAGTTGCCTAAGATTTGGTAATTCGTTTCTTTATCTACTGCAACAGACCAGAGCCAATCTGGGGTGTCGAGGTTATCTTTATATTACTTAGGTACAGTATATTCATCTTCTTTCACTGCCTCGATTCCCGAAAATCTTTCAAAGCAAAAATGTCTATTTTTCAATTTATGCTATTCTTTGACCGATTCTTATCTTTGACATAATCTTAACTATAACATACATTTCACAAATAAATGTCCACTCTTTCCTTTAATTTCAATATCTCCATTCATATCAGATAAATCAAAAATAGATTTAAAAGATTTTATAGGTTTTAAAAACAAGAGTTTTTTGTGGAGTTAATTATATCATTTATATCATAAAGTTTCTCTTTAACACGAAAAGAATCTTTTTGTTTGTAAAGTTTATGTATGTTTTTAGTATGCTTGTATTTTGCAAATTGTTTCGTAATTTATGAAGACAAGCAGAAATTTTGAATAAATCTAAAAAGTATTTTTCCTAAATTTTCCTTAAGACAACAAACAAATTCAATATAAAATTAAATTTGGATTATTGAGATTTTGTACACTTCCATGTATTTTGTCACTAACGACCCGGGTTTCACCTTTCGGCATCTTCAGGCATTCGAGCACACGAATGGACTCGAACTGAGCGAAACCCGAAACTGTAAGGCGAAACCCGGGTCGTTAGTGACAAAATACATGGAAGTGTACAAAATCTCAATAATCCAAATTTTATATTGAAATTCCATCAAGCACCCTCAGTCGATGTCTTAAATTATATCAATATAAAATTAATTCTTTATTAGTCGCATATGGTGAAACTGTTTATTCTAATCCAAGTATCCACGAAAAACTAGAGCGATATCACTACAATAATGTATGATAGTATTGAATGCTATACGGAAAATTAATACATAAGTAAAACTTACAATTGAAATCAATAAATTGAACAAAGCTTTATACTTATAAGATATTTAGTCTTTTGTTTTAATCAAAGCTTTAAAATTTTGCAGGCTTTCGTTATAGTACAATACTTAATCATAACTAAACTTTTAATTGGTAAATGTGCTATTTTTAACAACTCTACGTATTTTTCTTGAACAATTGAAAACACAAAAGCCAACATTAATAAACAATCATGGAGTCTAGATATTTTAAAAATAGCGTATCACAGTTTTTCTACATTATTTCCATAATTGACGGTGTTTTGGCCAATTAATGTGACCCAAAAAGTTTAAATTGTTTAGGAGAGAGTAAAAACTGTTTTTATCTAAAACATTATGTGATAAGTTGCGTTGTGAATCTTTGAAATACACTCCTGTAAATTTTCATTTTTGCAGATACGGGTTTATATGTAGGGAGTGTTAATATAATAGTGATTTTCATCAAGTGGACGACTTAGAAATTTTAATCCTATAACCAATGTAAAATGATGTTTCCTTTCCAAAGAGTGGTCAATTTATTTTTCTAATTTACATCACTTGGTCGAAGCCTGCTCTGTCATATTTATAATGAGATCCAATAATTAACTGTTTTTTTTAAGGTTAGATCAATTTGCCAAAACACTGTTGAAATATCATTAATAAAGACTGAAAAGTTGTATTAGATGTGGAATTTAAATAAATTGTATTTTATAATAATATTTAGAAATTTCTATACTATAATCATTATTGAATTTAATCCATATCATAATAACAAGTGGTGGATCGACTGAAAGGCCTTCTATTTGATCTTATGATACTTAATATTAAAAATCGCTGTGATCGGATGGAAATAAACTTCGTGTTATAATTAAATAAAACGATAATATTTTAGTCTATATCTACAAAATTAGAGAATGAAAAGTGTTCACTACATTTATTTTGTCCATTTGACATATTATTTGATTTATTTTCAATTTTTATAATAAAAAATATTAAGTTTATTAATAACTTACGACATTTTGCACACTAACGTGATAATACTTATTGTATTAACACGATATAGCCTCACTCCTTAGAGGATTTTGTGGGTACGGAAATGGTTAAAGATCGCACTGGGGCCATTATTATTGCGTTTTGAACTACTAGCAAAATTGAGATTACCCTCTGCTTTGTCATCATTAGATTATTCACCTGGTAGGTGTTAACTGCCAATTATCGGTGGAAAGGCATTATATTTTAAATACTTTTGGCTTGTCTAATAATAAATTACAATAACGATTGTTAAGACATTATTTATTAACAAAAAAATGATCGGTTCTTTATGTTGTGCTGCCATTTAAAATATGCACTACATTATATTTTTGAAATATTAAGAGCTTAGAGATACCTACGTTTAACTTCAGTTTAGTTAATAAATTTAAAATATGGATGAAAAAACCAATATTAATTATAACAGTTTTGAAAACCAAAATACATACAACTTCGCAAAAGTCGTTCCAAAGAATCAACTTGTAAATCTCTTCGTTAAACGTGATGAAAAAACATGTTTTTACCATGTCCTCCCCCAGTGTGAAGCGCATGGCTCAACTTATCTCTTTCGAAGAGAGTAGAGACAGAAAAATATGGCTAAGACAAGCTTATCGCTACGCCCCGTTTTTATGATCGGGTGGGTGGTAGGGTATTATAGATATCACAAACAGTCATGTCGACGAACAAAAATCCATAAATCAATTGAAAAATCAATTTATCAAACTGTTCCCTACCGGGATTTGAGCCCGAGGAACCCCTGTGGGAAAACGAACAAATACGATTGACAACACCGATGAGTTACCAATACTGGAAAAAGCAACAATACAAACAGAACGAGTCGTACACTCAGACGGGCAATAGAACGAACTCGATCGAACGTCATAGAAGCCGGACTACCTCACACTTTGAAACAGGCGACAATAATTTCTCACCAGCCGTTGACCTCAAGTTTCGTGTCAAAAATTCCCTCCGACCCATCAGATAATAAAAACGCTAACCGTTAGTCTTATCCTTTTATACCTACTCCCTTCGAAAAAGAGAGTAACAAGCAGTTCGTGTAAAAACTTCTGTTGAAATTCCTCAATTATGAGGCTATATGCTCTACATTGGGAGCGTGACATGGTAAAAAAAATGTTGTCTTGATAAAAAATATAATTTATTTAACAATTTGTTGGGAGTTTATATAATAGTATTAGAAAAAATATTGTTTCGTATATAAATTTAAATTTAGCTTTCATTTATTATTTACGGATATTCGATCAATGATTAGGTAGCACATTAACTAATCTGATTAAAATCATTAAATGAAATATTAAAGGATGTATTAAAAATCTAATCTTCAACATGGCACTGGTATTGTAAGCTCGAAATCGTTTGAGCTTAAACGATAAGATTGAAAGCGGTGCTTTTGGAAGTAATCTAGTGGCCTCAAGATAAGTGCCATAATTTAAAGTGGAATTAGCTGAGGCTTAAGCTCAGCCACTCTATTCATAATCGACAATATACACCGAGAATAAGCTGTATCGCAGCCATTGAGAATTAAACCCTCAAGTACACGATTTCATTTAAAAATTTAAATTGCATTACGTTGTTGAAAAATTTGTTGTTGCTAACTGTGCTATTTGTTGTAGAATAGTGTCTTATGATCAATATGAATTAATCATAAGACACTCCAAATACATCGTTCCTATTGTGGAGCACATAGCCTTCTAATACACGCATCTCAAGAAACGTTTTTCTACGAGAATTTTTATAATGACAGCTTGCAGGAGGTGAAGAACAGATTCTTACACCATGACTTGCCTAGAAAAAGTCAGTACGTGGCGATGTCGGTGCGATTTGACTCGATATATGACGAAAGATGGCGAAGCGGCAGCGTTGTCCTACGTACAAGCCCGTCACCGCCCTAGCTTCAAATGAAAATATCAACCATCGAAGGGGTACGCCTGATCTCTTCGTCATCTCTCACGTAGGAAGCCCCATTGACGGAGAACGATTGATATTTTCAAGCTATACCACACCGCCTCACGTTCGCGAAGACTTCGTCCACCTAAGACGGCCCGTTATACTCGACAGTTGATAAGCAATTTGAACTGTCTTCTACACCTTCTTCTGCGTATACTATTCTATAGCTGCATATCCACGTCTCGTAAATTAAGGACACATCACTATAAATGTCAGCCAATATTCCGATATTATCACATTCAGACTTGGGTTAAATAATGAGTGCATTCTTAACTCATGACTTGTGAATACGGCATCCAATTAACCGGAGATAATTACTAACCGGTTTTCGATGTTTTTTGAACCGGTTAACCGGATGAAACCGAAATACCTCAGTTCATTATTTTAGAATTTTTTTATAGAAGTTTGTAAATTTATATTAGTATAATGTTAAATACAAATAATATTTCTTTAAAATTATCACTTAAAAGGAAAAGGATATATTCATAAAATAACTAGCACATAAAGATATGAAATATTTAACGTATTGTAGGTTATAAATCTTAAAATTGTTTTCTTTTGTAATATTACAAATAATATTATATTAATTTTTCTTCAAGATATCTACGGATGATTTCTCACATTTACAATAATAGCTAACGTGCAACACGAGCCTTATTTATCACTAATAGTTTAAGAATTCTTGTGTCTTTTGATAATGTTGTGTAATTGCTTGTAGTATATCGTTATTCAAAAATGTGTACAATTTCCCCTCTAAAGCACGTTGAATTTTTAAAATAGCGTACATTTTTAAAATACTGTAAATAAACATATTTTTAAAAAATGTGGTTAACCGGTTAACCGGTGTCGCTTTAAGTCGGATCGGAAGCCCTACTTATGAACAATTAGTGTTAAGACAATAAAAAATAACAAAACGTTTAAAGAGTTATGAGCGAATAATATCGGCTGAATCGAAGGGCGGTGAAACCACGATACTCGGTGCCAACGAGTTAAAACAGTGTAAAATTGAATGACAAATTTCTAATTATTATTGTTTTCTATGTCCACTACCAATATGGTATATGGCTTCTTAGTGTAGGTATCTCAACACAAGTTTTTCTACCAAAACTGCTTTGTACTCAGTTGCTCAACCTCTCTTTTTCGAATAGAGTAAACATAGAAGGATAAGTCTAGGACAGGAGTAGTGGTTAGTTTATCTCTCTCGCTACGCCCCGTTTTAGAATCGGATGGATGGAAAAAAATTATCCAAGCTTTCGAATGAAAATCCATCAATCAATTGATAAAACAATTTATAAGACTGTCCGTACTGAGATTCAAAACCGTGATATCCCTTACCAAAGACAATGACGTTGACCACTGTACTGTAAGCCCAGTTGTAATATATTTTAACGAAAAATAAATTATGAAACTTCAAAATCTTAGATATTGTTTTCCGATTGTTGACTAAAAAAAAATACTTTGTATTGTATGTGTCTATAGGTCCAACATTTTTATTCGTAAAAATACATGATGGCTGTAAAATAGCTTGAACGAAAATATTGTTTCAACAACCTCTTTCAAATTCATTATAAAATGTAAATTAAAATGTGACTTGGGAGTTTCAATTATCTTGATAAATCAAAAGGAATAAAATAATTGCAATTTTGCCATCAGTCTAATCAAAAAATATATTAAAAAATATTTTATCCTTGATGTTTGAATTCGAACCGATACTATGTTGGTAATTGAAATTATATCTTAGGAATATATTTCAAATCGTTTTACGCTTGACGTAATTGAACAGTGAGTATGATATGACGATGATGGCGATTATGCAATTCAGAGGAGATGTGTCCAGTTCGACAGGCCACGCCAGAATGAATCCGATCTTTCCTTCTTTGTTTATACATACTGTCGTCGACTGGTTTGTCATACTTTAATCATCATGACTTTCCATTTCAGAGCGTTTACCTTTGTAACAGCTTATGCAGAATTCATGTCGTATATTGGTCACTGCAAGATTTCGCTGACTAAATTTTCAAGTGCGTTTAAGAAATCAAATGTTATTTTCCAATAAGTCTCGTCTATATTGCTTTCTAATAATGACAAGCGCAATGTTTTGTAAATCTGCAGCGTCATGTCGTTACCTTACTTTGAAAAGTTTCTAATTACACTTGACCATGTTTTAAGATACAAGCGTTTGAAGTTTTGACTGATGATATTTTGTATTTTGAAGGAAAAATGTATTTTTAATTAGTTAGTTAGCATATATTTATATATATAAATATTATACCTGTTTTTCGTATAATTTATTTTAATTAAAGCCTTAAAAAATAATGCTAAAGCCTTAGAAAATAATGAGCATCTAAATTTTTAATTAGAACTGACAACAATAGTTTGTTTTAAAAGGTTTTATCAGATATTTCAATCTTATCAAAAAAAATGTGGTGATTTTTGAGATATTTATTAATATTATATATTATCATAACTTGCTGAACCATATAAGCTAACAATAATGTTATAATACAAAAGAATAATAATACATGCATACTGTGAATGTTTGAACGAACTCAGCTAACTTTCGGTAATGACCACATCGATAGAATAATAGAATTAATGGGTAAAACACACACCAACCATTGAGCAAAGAATGTTGGGCATGGCGTTAAAACCTTTTCAAAAAAACTGTGATGTGTATGTTTTTTCTTTGAGATTATAATAAGCAGTTATATCGATTCATAGAACCGTATAAAACAAATTTCTAAAAAAAAATATGGGGATAAAACTCCGGAGTACTGCTAACTCCCTCATTGAACAATATATGACTCTGAAATCAACGCATATGGTAGAATGTGGCTAATACAACATTATTTGAACAAAATGTCATTTTAGGCCAAAATGTCAGTTAGAACCTTTTCAAAGTAAGGTAACGATGTGTCCATACAATATTACTGATGGGGAAAATATTAATTTATTTACAAAGAAAAAAAAGACCTTGTATTAATTTAGCTTGTTTTAATTTAAATAAACAGTACACGACATTTTGCATGCCAATTAAACATTGTTTAGAACATATATTAATTCAAATTTGCTTAAAATTTTAAACAAGACACGCGCATGAGATAATAGGTGACCTGCAAGTGTGGTTACACTAAAGTGCGAATGAATAGTGATAAAGATATTTATTTTGACCAGACGCATTAAATGATGATAATACGAATACATGAAATACTAGTCCAAACTTGAAGCCCACATGATACAATCTTCTGGATTCTAGTGCTAGGGAGGAGGTATGATTGTGACTTGTGGCCACACAACATGCAGACTGGATTACCTGGGTAGATCTTCGCATGACATTATTTGTTCATTGTTATCTTCATGAAGCCTTGATCTGGGTGACATGAGGTGATCAACGCTGGCGTCAGCAGTCGTTTTAAGCCGGTTTACAGTACGAATGTCAAAAGAAAACTACATCACTAAGCTACGTGAATTTAAAATTACGTATAAATAAATCACCACCAGATGACTGATGAAAGACTATTGTGTATATTTTTCTCCGAATATAAAGACGTCGTGTCAAAAACTAATTTCATATTTGAAAAACAAGAAATTCGTAGATAATATATGTTTGATAATAACATATATTTAAAGATTACATAACACGTAATAGAAACCAAATTTAAGTCTCTCAGTTTCGAGAAAAGTTTTAATTCGGTTGTAGATAGAAAATAAATCATGTTTTCTGATACTTTATATCTCAACACACTATTAGGTGCCTGAATTTTAAAGCAAACAGGAATCCTTCACCAGAGAAAAATAATTTCTCTGGGCGCTTATAAATCCATTATCCTTGCCAGAGACGAGTCCTTAACGAAACCGTCGCTAAAGAAAAAGCTTCCCTTTACATTAAAAAAAGCTTCTGCGACTGACACAACAACGAATGGCTTTTATATTTTTTACGAAAGCTTTCCATAGCTTCTTAATGCATAAATAATCTTAAAGTGAAATTCAATTAGATGACAAGTTGTTCTGAAAGTTTTAAAATAGACAATATCATTCCGTTACAATGACAACATTTGAAGGTCGAAAATAAATAAGTTTACCAAATTTGTTATTATGTCTATCAAAAAATACGGAAATTTGTATAAATTGTATTTGAAACTTAAAATAAACTTGAAAAATGTCGACTTGCTGTTTGCTGTTTGAGAATTGTTAAAATTAAAACCCTGGATTAGCCTTTCGGGATCTTGCATTGGGGTATACAAATGAACTCGAGCTGACAGTTAGTACATATTTTATAACGTTTATATAAATATAAGATTAATTAAGAAAAATTATTATCACTAAGTAGTAGGGATTTCATTATTTTATGAACTCATATCACGCAAAGCATACATAAAGGGGAACTAGGGAGAGCAAGTTGTTCGTTCAAAATTGGTAAGCTATTAACTGTGCCTTATTTAATTTAAGACATCGACTGAGGGTGCTTGATGGAATTTCAATATCAAATTTGGATTATTGAGATTTTGTACACTTCCATGTATTTTGTCACTAACGACCCGGGTTTCGCCTTTCGGCATCTTCAGGCATTCGAGCACACGAATGGACTCAAACTGAGAGACAGTAAACAGTGTCTAACGTTTATATAGAAGATACAAATGCGACAAATATTATTTACGAGGCAATACATTATACGTCTGAGAGCCACACTGATACCTGAGTTAAAATTTCGGGAATCGCCCTAATCCTTATTTTGTAAACACCATATTAACAGAGTGGCGAATTGCCGCTTTTCAACTTCTTTTAGAAATACCAGTGATTTTGCAATTATAATAGTATTGTGGGTTTTGACGGGATGTAATTCGACGAATGGGTAAATATATACAATCATTCCACATTTAGTGACATCTGTTAGGTGTTTAGGTGTTTCTCTCAGTTCGAGTCCATTCGTGTGTTCGAATGCCTGAAGATGCCGAAAGGCGAAACCCGGGTCGTTAGTGACGAAATACATGGAAGTGTACAAAATCTCAATAATCCAAATGTGCCTTATTTGTTTCAAAAAATTCCTGATGCAACAATTTATGATCCATCATGTTTTGATGCAATATTTTAACCCCTTCATCAGCATTTAACGAGAGATTCTTCAAAATGAAATGGTTAGTAAATGTCGATGTATCTTATTTTAAACTAAAAGAAGTTCTGATACCCTTATATCTAAAGTGCACCCGGTTTCCCTATTATAAAAGTGCTGGCAGTGAGATTAATATGTAGTCAACGTAATATGTAAAACTTTATAGTTTTATTTGTATTATATTAGTAGTATTCTGAAGAATACTAAAAAGAAAAAATCAAGTTTATACTAATTGAAGATGAAGGAAGAATTTTTGAGATATTTAGATACAACGCCAGAAACAAAACTTAATCAAGGATGCAGTGTTTAGTAAAAATATCTAAGTAACGATTTTTAGACTTCTACCTTTTACTTGCGATCATAATTAAAGTATTATGTTGAAAAATGTAGTGTGTTATATTCGCGGTGTTTACTTGTATTATTACAGAGATTTAATTCAAGAATAGAGTGAATGTCAGCTTGTCCGGAAGCACTGGTGGACCCACGCAGTCGATCGCCAGTAAAACAGTAGTGCGCCATTTACCCGTGTATATGCTTCTGTGTTAATATTGCCATTTCGTCTGAGTTGCCATCTGTATTGATTCGCTTCCCACATATTTATTCCAGTGATCTATAATACATTCGTATGTCTAGATAATATTAAAAACTTAATGTTAATGTTTTTCTTAGAATAAAATTTGTTCCAGAGTATTTTATACAATGTTTTATAATCTGATGAAACCATTTGTGTTAATGAGATTGAATACACGCAGTTATATTACAGGTAAGCTTTTAAGAATTTTATTATATTCAGGTATACATCTTGAATACACAAAGTAATTTTAAGGAAACATTTTCTCGTCTTACTCCATTAGAATAATTAGGTAGAAAAGTTGAAGCTACACTAAAAACAAATGATCGCAAGTCTAAGACTGGGATTTTCAGACAAAAACAGAATACCGGCTAGTTTTACGTTAAAGTTTTCCACTGTAGGCAAGTAACCAGGTGAAAGTTGCCATGCAATTTCAGCACATACTACAAAAACGTATTCATAGACTTTTTACTAACTTGGTAATGTTAAATCTACCGTATATTATTATACAATTAAAAAAATACATTCAATAACATGTAGGTACAATCTTGTTTGTAAGAGATTAGTATTTCACTGCTTTGAAAAACACTTTTTTCAGTGTGGGAATAAGTTATATTATAACGTTCAAATACCCTCATAGAGTTTAAAAAACAGAAAAACGTTGATGGGTCTGGCTTGAACATGTCCTGAAAATGCCTCCGGGAGTCTAAATTTAGCATGCTCTTTTCCTGGTGGATTCTGTCGCCCTTGAAGGCCATTGATGAAAATAGATTAGATGTAACCGGTGGAGTAACGTAACTCTCGCATGTCTCTGAAGGAAACTAAGAAATTGGTGATATACAGAGAATCTATGAACAAGGAACGGCTGGGGGTAAAAAAATTGAATCTATGTTTTAATTAAAATTCAAGACGCGATACTTTAACCCAACCGTACCCATGGTGTAACAATGAGTTACTTCAGCCTTTAAACCTTCAAATTATCTGTAAAATAGGTCATACAAAAAAATGAAAATTTTGCTATTTGTAAATAAAATAGTTCTACGTAAGATTGAAAATTAATATAACATTACAGTATTTTTACACATTACAGTATACAGTGTACAAAATATGACTTAACATAATTAATTAGCTAATACTACATAAAATCACATCTAACTTTTTTTAAATTGTTATTTCAATTTATAAATGCGTTTAAATGACAAAACCAACACGGCAACGAAATGTGACTGCATGAGATCCGAAAAGATTTGTTTAGCATGAAAACGAGAAGATAAATAAATAAGTGAAAGACAAATGTAATGAAAACTTTTTATTCTAATTGATTTATAAACACTCATGAACACTTTAAATCGTCAGCTTAGTGGCAGAAAGCGAAAATGAGCTGTTTTGAGTTATGAATACAGTACGTTAGGTTTTAGGACGGTATATCTTTCGAACAAACAAGTTCAGTCATATTCAATGTATTTTTTACGTAGTTTGAAGAAATCAATATGAATGATGTCAATTTTATTCACAGTTATTTGTGGCAAAAAGCTGTAATTAATATTACTATAAAAAGAATTACTTATAATTTTATCGAATTAAATAATTTCATAATATAGTTTGTAATAATTAATAGTTTAGGTTAATTAATGTTAATTGAAAAACTTAAATTTCATGATTTTCTTAAGAGTCGATTATCTCAAAACAAGTTTTTTTGACTTAACGCCTACTGCCATTAAACCGACGATGTAATATTTCATCCTCAACGCGATGCAGTATCTAATAATTATCATTAAAAATTCTTGTTGAGTTTTATTTAAATCCTAATCACATACTGAAAAATTCTTTGAGTAAAATTTGATATGTTGATGCCTTTATAGCTTTATTTTTACAGATATAATCGTACCATGGAAGTGGTTTTAGTACAATGATCATTAAAAATAAATCGTTTTAATGATGTATTTTTACCTCTAGCATTTGATGCCTTCTTTCATAGAGTATTCAAATACGTTATTTATATTTTTCTTGGGAATATTAACTGAGCCAAGCTATTATTTTGTTAGAATTTGTACTTTTTCCGTTGAAAAACGTCATTTATTATATAAGATATTTAGAAAGTTATAATCCAAATACACCTCTTCAAAAAATATTGATAAATTAATGTTTGTGTATGAAATCGCATATCAAAAGATAAATCAGTTTATAAATTGGCTTATTCCTGGAAAACATAATAACCTTTATACTGGAAATCTTAATATCAATTTTTTTTCTAATTTATTATAGCGAAGAGACGGCGCTGTGGGTTCTGAGTTTTTACGTAAAATTTGGTGGAAACTAATAGTTGTACATTTTATGGCACGTGTTTAAAACTTATAATATACGTATCTTAAATATTTTCAAGACGAAACACCTTTTGCTGGTTGAAAAAATGTCAAATGAAGGTTGTCTCTATTCTTATTTAAGTCTCTTTCTACTTATCGAAAAAATGCAAAGCTTACACGAACAATGAGGCTTATAAAACCCAAAAAGTTTTTCAAGAAAACAAAGGGTAGGCATTTGGTATTCATTGGACCCCGGCTTTTTACATTTGTTTCTAATTACTTCCTCTACGTCTTTTGATCTTTTCAAAGGGTCATTTTTTTTGTGGCGACCCAATTCAGGTATCTCTTCACTTGTCGTTACATAAGATTTTTTCATATCAAATATTGATGATAAAATCATTACCATCAATTTGGTTAAGTTTGCCCATCGGTCTAAGATTCACCCACTACATGGAAAAGGGTGCTGTTATAATACCATGATAAAACTAATCCCATATGAATATTTTTTAGTTCTGGTGGTAATTAATGTACAACATAATTTGTTTTGTTGTTAAATTTGTCAGCTTGGGATGATAAAACACAATTAAAAAACTGTTCTTGAAATAAATAAGACTAGTCTTATTTTAAATTTGTATAACTAATCGTTAAATAAAATACTGTATATTTTTTCCCATCTCAATTATGTACAGCATATAAGAAAGCATAATAAAAAGTTTCTAGAACTTTAAAATCACTGAATTTATAGTAATTACAGTGATTATTTGTATCGTGGGTCAAGGTTACCCGAATTAAGTGAAAACTTTGTCCACTTTGTTTTATCTTTATCGATATTTGTATATCAATTATAACAATACATCTATTGATGTAACTTAAATTTAATCTTAAGACATTTGTTCACTTCTTTGTAGAACAATATCACACATAAATGCGACGGCGAAGCTTACAAATACAAAAACCCTCAGAACTGGGCCAAAGCTACCCAGATTGACTTATTTATTTAAATTTTTTTAAAAGTCTGGTAGTTTACCTAATTAGTCACCAAGTTGATTTCAAAAGGAGAGAAAGCAGACCTCAATTCATAGAAGTATTGCACTTATCTAGATTAAAGAGATTGATTTTCTGCAAACTTGTATGCCAAGTCTTTGAGAGTTACTTGAGAAACACTTCCAGTTAAGGGAAAAGCTTAACGTTTGCTACAACTGGATAACACCGTATAAAAATTACTAATGGGAAAACAGTTGTGGGTGGAGAGGGGAGTGTAAGTTAATATATATAAAAATATACATAATTATATTTTTAATGAATATTACACAAGAAAATTATTTTTAGTTAAGTATATTTTTTATATGCTGAACAAGTGCTCCGCAAACGGCACTGGCGCACTGTTGTGTCACGAGATGATGCTAGATGTGCCGCGGCGTATGCGCCCGAAAAGAAGATATAAGCAATGACACATAATAAGAGAGAAGTAGAAAAGTCCGCTACTCGAGGGGGAGGTTGAGCGTCAACACACTTCGACTGCCCCAAGTCCAGCGTGGCCACAAGGATAATTCACAGGTTTCTTCGTCTTCCAGTAAAACCCGGTCGTATTCAGTATACTTTCTCTTTAATTGCAGTTAGTTTATACTTATAAATTCCTCGAAGACAGTTACACAAACACAAACAGATTTAAAATACACAATTTTAATTTAAAATCGCAGCAGTGGTTTTATGATAGGGTCGTAAATCTCTTTGACCCACGCCGCGGGGCTGTGTCGACCACTAACCGCTAAGCCCCTAGGCCGAGAGACAAAAGTTTCTTTCCCTAAGCATCATCCTTTTTTTGTTTAATTCTAACGGTAAAAAAACAACGGTAAACAAACAAATATGACGAATTATTTTTGAATGCCTTAGGAGAGATATTACATATTAAATTTACATGAATAGAAAGAGTCTGCAGACGGGTTTTGAAGACCCCTGTCCGCACCATAAGTACGGGATGGTGTTAAATATTATCCCTCATATTACTGAAATCAGCAAAAATCAACACAGGGTATAGATTATATGTAGTTTAGCTACATTATTTTTTTTAGTTACAATTATTATCAATGTTTTTTTATTAATCTTTAATTTCAAGAATTAAATCAAAAGTTATAGAACTACTAACTTATGCTTAAATGGGTTTAATTTGTCATTAATAACAAAAAAAATCCAGCTATTTTCAATTCATGAAATAAAATAAAAACAATTCTGTTGACGAAAATTTGCATATTTGTTTTTGCGTTGTCCCGTGGGTGAGAAATGGTTGGGGAGAACCGTAGGAGATGACTTAAAACGCCAAATTGCAACTATACTATGCATTCTTTCGAGGTAATATTTGTACTGTATGAAATTGATAGTTAGTTTATTAAGGCTTACAATTAAATGCTCTTTTGTTTAGATCATATTAACTTTCATAAAAAATAGTTTTCACTTAAAACTAATACGTTCAACAAAAATCAAATTCTTTCACTAAAAACAGAGTGATCCCACATAATAAAATATATTTTAACACTGAAGAAATATATTACACTTACAAAAAAATATTTTTACATAGATAAAATCGTTTTCACTTAATATAAATACTCACTTTGAAATCGATAGTTGCACGAAGTTGTCACTTATTTTTATACCCTATATTAGGCCGCCTATATTGCCTTTGCTCCACGCATTAGAATAAATTACACAAATCAAACCAGACCTACCCTAACATAACCTACTACAACTTAACTCACTCTGTTAAAAGATTAGTGACTTAGTGGAAACTATTGTTTGTAAAATCAAAATTTGAGTGTACTAAGTTAATCCTATCTAATCCAAAGTACAAACTATCTAAATAAAAGTTTAAGAGTATCAAGTGTTTACTATTTAACACAAACTACAATTATTTATAACCCATTATTAAATATACACAATCCTAAGACTAATAATCATTACCTCACTATCAACAATTCTAATTTGTTTAATGTTCATAAAACTAAAAGAGTTTTTAATTTGAAAATACCGTTGGCGAAAATATTTAAAAATTTTAAGCATTTGAGAAATGAAATATTTGTGCTCAGAAACGTGATATAAATATTCACAGTACGCTTTCCTACGGTGTTAATTATTCTTCCTCGTGTAGACTACATACAGACAAAATCAAAATAGAATTCATTCAAATTGAGAAGTGTTTTTGAAAATTCGACTTTAATCGTGTACCAATATGTAAATGTTTTCAACCATGTCTTTTCCCAATGAATTATAACGAATCATTTCAATAGATAGTTTAATAGTTATGTAATAGCTATCCTTATACTCCGTTTTAAAAACCCGGGTAAGATAAAATGAAAGATCACAATTATCGTCTTACCATAATGTGCAAATTGATTTCAATTAATGTACATAATATTATGTCAAATTATTAACCTTCCCGTTTTCATGCTAAAAAAATCTCTTTGGATCTCATGCAGTCACATTGCGTTACCACGTGGGTTTTGTCATATAAACGCATTTATAAAGCGAATTGATAATTTCAAAGAGTGAAATATAGTTTTATGTAGTATTAAGTAATTATTTTACGTCATATTTTGTTTGTAAAACCTGAAGTACATACCAAACTATGCGAAATTATTGAAAGATGCAAGAATCGAAATTCTTCATAGTAGAACAGGCTCGAGACGTGTTTCAGTGCCGTTTGAAACAAAACTTGCATACGGTAAGGTCATGCATCTCGTTTCGTTACTATACTATACTAATTGTTACTATACTATATTATACTAAAATTAAAATTGATGAGGTTTTCAAATTATGAATAATTATACATAAAATATGAAAACTTAAATGTATTTTTAATTTTAAATTATATAAAGAACTATTTTATTTTTAAACAGTAAAGAATTAAATTTTTTGTATGACCTTTTTCACAGATAATTTAAAAGTTTTAAGGTCGAAGCAATGTAATGTTACACCATGAGTACGGAAGAGTTAAGAGGATTTATTCATTGAATATGTAAATGAGTAGAAAAAAGCCATGATGGTTTACTACTCAGTTACAGGGCCGACTAAATTTTCAAATACTTTGTAGAAACCTGATAAAAAGTAAAAGTGTTTTTATAATTTAAGACATCGACTGAGGGTGCTTGATGGAAATCAAATTTGAATTGTTTTGGTATTTGAGTACACGAATAAACTTGAACTGACAGTTCATTCGTGTACTCTAATGCCTGAAGATGCCGAAAGGCGAAACCCGATAGTGACGAAATACGTGAAAATGTACAAAATCTCAACAATTCAAATTCAAGAAGTGTTTTTATTACGTTTTTATATTTTTAAAACGTTTTTACAAACATTTTTTGCGTTATTAATTTTATAAAAAAAAAACCTGTGTCGATCGCACTGCCATGTGGTTTATATAAATTTCCATAAGCTTAAAATATTGTACCATAAAAAATATAATGTGTCCTTTTCCTATATTAAGGTCGATAAAACCTGTATTGAAAAATAAATTATGGCTATATAAAAGTTATTTAAGATAGTTTCCAATAAAAATGTACAGCACTCGGTGAAATTTTACGTATACAGAGTGGTTAAAATATACCTTCACTGGTACAAGAACATAGACAAGCATGTTTTTCGTACGCGAATATTATCTAGAGACGAATGAAGTTTGATTTGTATTATAATTACTGTACATCATTGTATTAATAGACATCATAAAATGATACACAAAAATATGTGCTTCATATTTTTTCATCGAAATAGAAAAAACTGGTAATGTTTTTCATTTAAAGCTTTTTTCGTTATCAAATTTGAATTGAGTCGTATAGTATCAAAAGTAGATTTATTCCATAGTTGTCGAAATTGAACTAATGCTGCCACACTATTCTTTTGTTCATAGTATATTGCTAGAAAAAAAATTTGTTACCAAAATCATTTACATGTGGTGGAAAAATGTAAAAGAAAATGATGCTTTCTACCAAAATCAGAACGACTATCAACTTTGGAAACAGAAGTGAACGGTTTGGTAAAAAATACTTTCGACAAATCAGAGTTACTCACAATATGGACGCTCATACATATTTAAAACTTAAATAAACTCGCAAAACTCAAAAACACCAATAAATGTTTATCGTATTTATCTCGAAACTCCAAATAACGGATACTAATGACTCGAGTTTCACCTTTCGCCATCTTCAGGCATTCGAGCACATGAATGGTCAAACGTCTTCAAGTAAACTTAGCCGCAAGTCGAGTTTCAAATATGGTTTCGATGAAAACAGACAAAAAAAATTAAATTTCCCACTACCCACCATGGAAATGTTAACCGCCCACTAGCAGGCGGCACAGAGCAGTTGACGACCACTGTTCTAGGCTTAATTAAATAAATGAGAGTGAACAAAAAAATACGTTTTCTTGATCACCAATCATCATTATAATATTCGCTTATAAATTTAAATCAACAAACGTTTTTAAAGTTTACCCAGCATAAATAATACTTGTGTGCTTTTAAGATTCGTTTATAATATATATTCGAACATTATTTCAATTGAAATTATAATAAATATTTTACTATGTCAATTTTATTGTAAAAATTTCCCATTTGCCAATTTTGGTAAGGAATATTTGAGATTTATTTTAAACTAATTGTATTTCTAATATTCTCTAATTTTTGTTTTTAAAAATAAGAGTTATATATTTTTCAGAGGTCGAAAAATTTAATTGTATGTTATTTAAATTAAATTATTGATAATTTGTCGCATTATAATTAAAGTTTTTCTTTTATCAATTGTTTTTTTATTTCATTCATCCGTGGTGTTTTATATATATAATCCTATTTAAATACATATTTATCATCAGTTAAAAATGCTCGCGATGATCGAAACCGATCTAACAATTGAAAAATGAGAAAGTATGGCATATATTATTGAAAAATTGAAGTTTCCGTTTAGCATTTTTAATACAATTTGCATTATTATTTCATTATTTCTAAAGATAATTTGAAATTAATAAAAACAACTAGTGACTTATCTGTTTTTTATCAACTGAAAAATATACGGCGAAAAGTTTATATTTATTTTTAAAGAAAACCTTGCAAATTTGAATTGTTGAGATTTTGTAAATTTCCATTTATTTTGTGACCAACGACCTGGGTTTCGCCTTTCGCCATTTTCAGGTATTCGAGCACACGAGTGAACTCAAACTGATCCGGGTCATTAGTGACAAAATACATGGAAATGTACAAAATCTCAACAATTCAAATTTGATATTGAAATTTCATCAAGCACCCTCAGTCAATGTCTTAAATTATACTTAAGTTATAGAAAACATTACACTTCTTAAAAATTGCCATCAATTTTACAATAAAAGAATAAATATCAATAACACTCCCAAATCGCACGAATTTAAAATCCGTCTTTAAGAGATTCGGTTTTCAGATTTATTTCAACATTTCAAGTTGACAGTAATTGAAAATTTGTTTTAGTTTATTCAAATAAGAAAGTGTTTAACCTATTTTCCCTTCAATCGATAAATGTGAACATATTTTCTTGTGTGTATATCAATTTTTCACTCACCGTGTGTGTACATATAAGCCAGTTTGGGTCTGATGATAGTGTTATAAATTTTACGCTTCGTGACATTTTCGAATTACGTTCGTTTGCTGAAAGAACACCTTCAACACTTTGAGAACCAAAGTCAAAAGCTGTATTATTGGATAGTTACACGAGCTTTTTCGAAAATTCTCCAAAGCCCTCATTTTATAATATAGAAATATTCATATTTCTCTGTGGCTTCAAGTATCATAATTATCTTAATATATTTAGAAAATTCCTGATAATAAATTTTTATTTTTAATCTTTCTTTTTGTCAGAATACTTATGCGTAGATTTGAAGTGTGTTTTTGTCAATCAAAATAAATATTAATTATCAAATTCTGCAAAACTTTACAGGTATAATACGTAAATAAGGTGAATATATTTTTTTTGATACAATATCCGTTCCTTATTCGGAGCATATGCTCCGGCCATCGCGCGGTTTCTCCGAGCTTCTCTGTCCCCCGTCAGTCTCCTCGTTTCCTCCCAGGTCATCCTAGCATGATCATCAGGACGACGGAATCTATCTGATTGGTAAAAAGAGACGGGCAGGTTTCAGGCTCCCCTAGAGCATCCGAAGCACGTGTCCAAGCCAGGTTAATCGTCACTTTTTTTATTCTGGACGTAATAAGAGGCTGGTTCGTCCGCTCTTTTACCAACAGTTCCTGACGAAATCAAACCACTGTACCCTTAGTATTCTTCAACTTTTCTATTATATCTTGTGTATACCTTGCTGACGAGTCTGATTAAATTTTTATCGACAGTAATTAAGGCTTTTTTACATAAAAAATACACTACGCCATAAAACAATTAACGTTGATATGTAAATTTGGAGGAATCAATGGGACGCCTCAGACATTTAAACTTTAAAATCTTTTTGACGATAACGTAGCTACTCAAGATAGCACACATCTTCAACTTATATTAGCTGAATTAATGAAATCAAATAAAGCTCTTGGAGCTTGAGAGGTGTTATAAAAGCCACTTGGTTTTTAACAGCCGATGATCATATTATATAAGAGTTTTTTCCTAAAGTGGATTAAGTCTGCGTGTCGAACAGTTGAACGAATTTATTCGATTAAATCTAAACATTTTTCATTCTTAAGGGTTTATTTATTTTCATAGGCCCTCACAAAATATATTACAATTATTAATATAATATTGTAACTCCTTTTAACAATATATCAAAAGACTATTGTAAAAACAGATGATATTGATTTAATCGTTATTCAACTTTGTATTGAATATTATTTATACTTTTCTGTTTATTAAAAATTATACAAAATAATGTCTCTTTATTTGTCTGTATTATTCAATTGTCACTTATTCCATTATATAGTAAATACTTTTGCTTTTGTTACAATTTCACAAATTACCTGAAATTTTAACATAAATTTGACTGACACAAAAAAGCAATTATTACCGAAAAATTTCACTCTTCTGTGAATCATTTTCTAAAAAAATTATAAACATTTCATTCAATTGTGTGAAATCATTTGAAACGAGCGTTTCTGGCAGGATTTCTTGATAAAGACAATTGTCAAGTAAAACGTCAGTTCCGTTGTGTCTTATTTATTTTCAGATGCGGTTTATGGATTGTTTACAGTGCAAAAGAATAAACATAATATAAAGCATTATTGAGATTTTGTACACTTCCATGTATTTTGTCACTAACGACCCGGGTTTCGCCTTTCGGCATCTTCAGGCATTCGAGCACACGAATGGACTCGAACTGACGTCAGTTCGAGTCCATAATCCAAATTTGATATTGAAATTCCACCAAGCACGCTCAGTCGATGTCTTAAATTATATAATATAAAAGATTTAATACACGTTATACAAGAAACATAACTAAGTGGAAACGAAACGATTGGAAAACAAATTACGCTAGCCATCTGATCGGATAACAGTAAAGCGCTTCACCCCCACACTTAGTGGACACACTGAAGAGAGTTGTAAATTTAAAAATGTGCCCTTCTTGTTACGGTTCTGATCAATGATCAACGCCAACTTAAATTAAGGGTTTTTGATTTTATCATTACTGAACTAACTCCTCAGATTTGTTTGAATGAGATGAAATGAAATAATGTTTGTTTACTAATGCTTTTACATAGTAAAAGGCGACTCAGGGTATAGTCATTGGGTGTCACATTGTCTTCTACTTATATACACTTAATAAATAAAGAAAGTCAATCTTGGAAAACATCATATTTCTATTTGTTTTTAGTTGTCTCAATTGGTAGTGACATTTCTAAAGAGTTAAGATGAAGACTGACTTTTTTATTATTGTTTTTTATTGAAATATGTATCAATTTTCCTATGACGCAATCCTTATTATTTTACAGTTATTTTCACAGAAGATGAATGAGTAAAAAAACAGCCTACAAAAACTTCCGTAAGAATACTCATAATTTTTGTAACATATGAATATATTTAAATTTAATAAAAAAATAGTAACGCATGGGTGTTCTTACGAATCACGAAATAAACACATACATACACTGGTTTTTGTATTTATTTATGGACCCATAGGAATAAATTATAATATTATATATAAGTATAGCATTTATAATGTTTTCACATCTTTCCATCCACTCTATTTGGCAATTAAAACGAGGTGTATAAAAGAGCGCCAAGCTAATTACAATTATAAGACTTTCGTAGCACAAGAGTTATTTAAAAAAATCGAAATAGTTAAAAACGTTTATTTGCTTCAGTTGGATAAATCACTGTCAAAAAATCGTACTCAAAACTATCTAGATGATAATTCTACTTTACTCTCTCCGAAAAGTGGTTAAGGAGTTAGTTCTTAATCTATTAAAATGATCCATCCGCAGTACTAAGACATCCAATCCCGGACCATTTTTACGATTCCAGAATTTAGCGATTCAGAATGTCTCTATTCTGGGATCCCGTGATTGGTAATTAAGTGTAATTTCATGTGTTTCATACATTCAAAATTTAAATTGTGGCGACTATCTTCAATTGGAATACATATATGATTAGATTTATTTTTTGAGGTTAGAATGCTTTTTTTGTTGATTTAAAATGATAAACCTAGTCATTAACAAAAAAAGAGAAAAATGTTGAAAAACAGTAATTGTCAAAATATTTTTATCATTGTGGTAGGTTTTACCAAACGGTATCCAAAAACGGGAAGTGTCTTCAATTTGACTTGAAAATATTGTTCTCCATTTCAAATAAGTTATGAATGGTTGTTACGAAATATGAGATGGAGGGAGACTACAATAAATTTATATTCATTTTATTAGTACTATAAAAAATCTATGTACATGAATGAACCGAGGTGCCGGAAATGGTGTATGAACCGGTATAGTTAGTAAGGTTCAAGTTTTAATTTGATATATGAATTATGTTGTAGCATTTACAGCAAATCCAGAAATCCCGGGATTGTCTGAATATTAATCATGAGATTACGGGATTGAAAAATTGACCGGGAAGCAGTACATATGTAATACTTTACATTGAAAATGGATTTGGTTAAAACTTTTACATTATTATATTTTCTTCAATGGTTATTTTTGTATATTGTACCACAATCACAAACATGCAGGTTTCAGTGAAAAGTTCGAATGGATAGGAAGGATTGCTACATGAATGGAAATCATAATCCGGTCCTGTGATTTATATCGTTTGATATTTTACGACTGCTGTGCCATTAATCAAGTGTTTTTTCTCTCCTTTTGTCAGTTCTGAAATGCACTTTCAAAAACGATCGAGTATGTAGAAAACTTTTCCAAATGCGATACTTTATTCCATGACAAAAGAATAATATCGATTTTCATATTGTTTTGCCAACAGTATATTAATCGACGATATAAAATGTTGCACTTGGCATTTTTAGAAATCAAATCGAATTCCTAAGTTTCTTCATTCACTTTTGTTAATGTATAAATTAAAGTATATATGGATAACAAATCTAAGAAATATTTTAAATAATATTTCATGTTCAAATTGATGAATCGTCAGCGCTAATATAATCATAAGTATCAATTAATTGATACAAAAATTGTTGTAACAAGATTTCAAAAGATGCATTTGATTAAAAAAAAATGACATTTGGCCGACCTTTTATTGAGTTTTTTGTTGTTAATTTGATTCACTAAACAAAAGTCATCAGAGAAATGTTGATGAACCTGATAATCGTGATATTTGTTTCAATCCTCAAAAAGCCGTTTATCAAAAAACGCACGTTTTTGTTAGAAGCAAGAATTGTATTATTAGCACCTACTGAAATAAATGTCTATGAAGTTATCAATAATATTAGAAAGAAATATTACTAAGAGCTGTGATTATATTTGCTTTAATCTTTTTAATACAGAAAGCAAGAAGTCAAAGCTTTTGGGAATTTGTTTCAATGGTCAAGCGTTCGAATCTCATAACAAATACGTTTTTAATAAATTTAAGGATATATACCCAATGACATGGATTATGTGATGTTTGACTTTATCCCAACCCACCCTGTATCCAATCTTGAAAACAGGACGTAGAGAGAGAGAGAGATCAAAAAGCTATTTTCTAGTCCAGTGGTAACAAACCTTCTCCTGTCAGAAAGCTGCATTCATTTATCTTAAAATCAAATAAAGTCACATTTTAGAAACATACATGAAAATGTTTGTACATTATTTTGTAAACGAAGGAAGACAATGAAATTTTTTTATTTGTGCATTTGTTTATTTCGGTCAAACGGCAGCACCTGAGACCTTATATAGTCGAAGGTTCGTGCTCAAGTCGTCAAGTCGTTTCCCTAACTTTTTTTATGAACAGTTTTTGTTTTCAGCTTATATGGAGATTCGTCACTTGGAGTCCTTATGCTCTTTATTCAAGTGGATAAACGCTGTTCATGTATTTATAAAATTTCAGTATTAACATAGAATATAAAAGCTTGGGGAAAGGCGATTAAAATAACGAAAAATTTTTTTTTGGTAAAAAACGCAATATATTTTGTACTACTTTCACATTTTTATCATTACCAGGACTGATTTTGTCATCGTGAACTGCAATGAGAAAAAGCAGTTGTACAAAACAAATTCTGATTTATTTTAAAAACGTAATGCCTTTCCACTTAGAATTGATAGTTATTATCTTAAAAATGTCTAAAATTTACGTGGCATATTTAAATCCCTTAGCTTAATTGCAATCCATTAATAAATGTAGAAATATAAAATATATTAGGGATAGTACAGTTAATGTCACTAAATATTGCATTTTTAAATGATGCAAAACGCAATTTGATTTATACAAAATCTAAAAAGATAACCACACACATAACCATAAATCGATTCAAAAACGAATCGGATGTTCTTACTGCAAAATTTTTGTTGCGACTGTTTTTATATCTAGATATTGCTTTACAGCTTTTATTCACGATTTAAATAAATAGATTAAATATACACAAAGTTTTGTATATTCTGCAAGAGATTTTTCATTTTGATGTGGAAAGCCAAGATGATCGCAAAACAGATGGAATGATATATTACTATGCAGAAAAGGATATTACTCTACCAAGATTTCAGTAAGTTGATTGATGTCTGATAAAATTGTTTCCTATAAAAAATATTTTTTCCTGTTATGCGATAATGAAATTTTTCTAGTTCAGTAAAATAAAATACATGTTTTTGTATATAAAAATCATTTTTTCAGATTTAGCCATCCAGTAACGTTCTAAAGAATCATAGTTTCATCACAAACATCCATTGAATTTTTTTTTTATGAAACTTTCTGTACCAAGATTTTTACCCGAGACATCCGTAACTGAAGCGAACAACGCTGATACCAATGTGATAGTTGGGGCTTACCGGAGACATCACAAAAGGCAATCAAAGTATTAGAAAACTTGAAGAAACCCAAGGATGGTACATCCCACATAAACCTCGCAACACTGAAAAAGGGATGGAAACGATACTCCGATTGCTAGTCCACGTGGTTAAATGGAAGACATTAGGCTAGGTTAAGTATCGAGTTTAGTATCCATGTTTAAAGCACAGCTCTATCTTACAAATCAAAATATTTCTTTTTTGATACAAAAAATCTTTGCTCGTCGATTTTTCGACTTTATGATTATGTGGACTGGCTTCGTTGACATTTACGGTGACGAAAATGTCTTTATAGATATGTATAACAAGAAGTTGTGCAGTTGGGAAAAAACGTTGATGGTATTTTAAAAACAAAACACATTCTGTTTGTACTTCTTCCACATGTTTGAGTTAGAATTATTGGCAGTAACACCTTAAAAGTGAAATTGATGGTCTAAAGCAGGCATGGGAAAACAACGGCCTGACGTGTGTTTTTTTACAGGCTCCAGTCAATATTTTTTTTTTTTCTATTTAATTACATATTATTTCGATATTAAATAAAATATTATATATAAAAATACTTTTTTAAATGCAGCCCACTCATTTTGAATTTTTAATAAGGCCTTCCAAATAAACTATATTGTCTTGGTATAAAGCGTAGGTATTATATTACACAAATATCATAAATATTTTTAAATCTATTTTGAAATGTCAATCACTTTAGTTTTTTTAAGCTATGTTTGACTAAAGAAGTGATATCTATGCTTGAAGCACGAATGTAAACACGGTAAGGAGGAAGTATTTTATCACATCTCTATTTGGGAAGTAGTCTATCGTAAATATTTTATATTTAAGAACTTTCGTAACTTCTCTCCGTGTATTTACGTATCATACGAATATTTTAAGCCACCTTTGTTACAAAAATTATTGTTGATGTTCCACCGTTACTTATTCTTGCAATATTTAATTTTGAGATATATGTGATTAACATTAGTGGCATTTTTAATTTAATGAAAGTAATTTGCCGGAATTGTAGTATTTATCTATACTAATACATAAAAATAAATGTTCGTTAGTTTGTTTGTTTGTTTGTTTGTTTGTTTATCCCGTATGTCTTTCTATACCATTCATCTGATTGCCATGAGACTTTGGTGAGTTGCTGTGTACAAATCCAAGAAGGTTTCTGAATAAAAAAAATCAAATAGGTAGTAACAGCGACATTTCAGTTTGTGTGTGACATGGAAAGTGCTATTAATTGTCAAATTCCAATTGCCGGTCATAAATGGAAAATTTAAAGCAGAGGATGTACTGTTGCTACGCATCTCAATGTTTCCGACAAATATGCCAGTCGAATTCAAACGTCTGCAGTTTACGGTGCGACTCGCGTTTACAATGACAATCAACAATGTACAAGCCATTGCTTCAAGTGTGTGGAAATTTGGAAAATACATGCTTATCACATGGAAGCCTTATGATTTATTCGCATACGCATCAAACGAAAAAACAAAAATATTGTGAATCCAAAATCACTTCATAATTTAATGTAAATATTCTTGCAAAGATTTATTTTTATCAGTTTGTAATGCTCGTTGTGAGCAAAACAGGTTCTGATCATTAAACAAAAGTTGTAATTAGTAAAAAAATGTGTTTTTTTTTTAATATAAAATGAAAATTAATGACTTAGTTAGTCTACTGGCTTTGTTGCTAATGTAACGCGTTTCGTTGTTTTAGGAAATATCTTCAGACCAACTAAATCGCCCCTTCCAACGTCAAGTAGAAAGAAACAAACCCACCATACCCTTCATTTTTAGTTTAGGAATTAGAATGATTGTTTACCTTAGAAATAAATAACCTTGCGATATCGTTAATCTGAAGATGCTTCTTAATGAAGCGAAACGCGTTAAATTAGTAACAAAATCAGTTGAATAACTATGTTATCAGTTTTAGTTTTATATTTAAAATGAATTTCCACAAAGCTCCGCTGAAGTCATTGAACATTTGTGTTTTACTTTTCATAATTGTTATGTCTTTCCACTAAGAATTGACAGTTACCACATTAAAAGGGATTGTATATTTGATCGAAGACTAGTATTTTCTTAAATCTGAGACTAGTCACCAATGTCAAAATTCAGGGTATATCTAAATTCAAATACACAAAAGAGAAAATGTTTTGAAACCTTTGGCTAAACTTAACTTAAATGGTATTGTTTAAAAAGGAAATGTTTTAAATTGGAAATTCTTTTATTTCCAAACACACAATGTAAGGCACAATAAATATTGTTTACTCTAATAATTCAAGCAAGGATCGTACTGTTGGCAGTGTTTGTATCCATCGATAAGTAACTACGTGCTTTGATTTATTGTTTACTTTGTTGACTAGTTCCACACGAGGTAGGAAGTTTACTAAAAGAAGGCCAAAATAATCGCCTACTTGACAAAAAAGGACGAACTTATATGGGACGTAAAAATAGAGCCGTTGATTTTTTTCTAAAATGATGACCTTTTAAATTGCTTGAATTTTCTCAGTATGGAAAACGAATATTCTTGATGCAACTAAAATCAAGAATTTGAATAGTCAATATTCACCTAGACCAAGAGTTTACAAACTTTTTATCCTAAGGGTTAAACTGACTCCGCTGCTAAGTCCCAAGGGCTAAGACTTAGCCAATTAATCATACCAACATACAGTAATTTTGAATTACTCACAAATTTTCGAATTTGGACTTGCTTACAAGTGAGATATCTAGGTCGCAGAGAGCAGGGTGCGGGGGTGGAATTTAAAGTCATCATTGCTAGAATTTCAAAAAAGTCTTACACTCACACAGTTTGATCAGTTGCATAAATATGCTATATATATAAACATTATCGAAAACGAAACATACAAAAAATATCTACAGATCCAAAATAACTGATGAGCATTTGAAGTCGATGCGGATAATTTCCACAATAAAAAGATGTGATTATAATTTTTTACGATTAACTTACATTGTAAAATTTACAATGTAATCAAAATATACTATGATGGGTTTGATGCCAGAAATGCTCGGCCTGCTACTTCTGGCCGGATTGGTGGTATTTACGTGCCGATGTTGGCCCATGAGCCGTAGATTGGAGACCCTGATCTAGACTGAAAGTAAAATTATTTTGTTTCACATTAAAAAACATAAATATGTACAAAAGATGCTTAAAATATATCTTAAATGTTATTTGCAAATAAAGAGACTATCTGAATTCTGATGGGAAGAAATATTGAATAAAATTCATTTTGAATGTGAAATAAATGTCTTGAAGCAAAATTTTTACATGCATTTTTGGTTAATCTTACATTACTTCATAAGTATGTGATATTATTCATTTTATGGTCGACTTACCTAAAGCATTTATTTACAAATTTATTTTGTTTTGTTTTTTTTTAATTGTAGATACCTTTTCACTCTGGAAAAATGCGTCTCCATATTATGATTTGTTGCAAGAAGCTGTTTATTTTTTGAATTTTGTAATGAAATCATTGAAAAAGTTCAAAAATCACAACATTTTAAAGATGAAATGGTCCTCATAATCGACTGTGTTTTGGCCAATTGATGCTACCTTAAAATAATACAAAAATGAGTTAATTATTGGATAACATTTTAAAGACGACAGAGCAGGTCTCGGCCAAATGATGTATATTAGAAAAATAAATCGACCACCCTTTGGAAGGAAAACATCATTTTAAATTGGATTTAGGTTTAAAAATTCTAACTCGGCCTCTTTATATTTCTGTATCTGCAAACATGAAAATTTACAGGAGTGCATTTCAAAGTATCATAACGCAACTGACCATATATAATGTTTTCGATAAAATCAGTTTTACTATTTCCTGAAAAGTTTCAATTTCTTGGGTTACATAAATTGGCCAAAGCATGATCGATATGAATCAATTTTGTAATATTTCAAACTAGATGTTCGCTCATTGTTTTTCAAGCTATTACTTCTTGCTCAGTTATTAGAATTGAGTCAGGATTTAAAAACCACAGTTACACACGATTGTAGACTCAAGCTCGCATATTGGCGGTAAAATCAATATTTTAACGTACTAGCTTACCAAAAATAGCAAGCCCTATTATGTTCTCATGAATAGTAATATTTAATTCTATTTAATATACAGTATGAATGTGTTATAATATGAAGCAAAAACTCATTAGTCACTGCGTTTCTTTTATGAGCAAAGGGTTAGCAAATCTGTACCTGGTTGGTTAACTACACCGTCAATTTTTGGCAAAATTGAGATATCGACAAAGTGTTGAACTATGCTGTAACCCTACCATAATCTATATATATATATATATATATATATAAATTAATGTCAGTTTGTTTGTTTGTCTGTCCTATATGCGTTCTTTTACCATTCATCCGATTTCGATTAAACTTTGGTGAGTTCTTGTGCGCACAGTCTAGAAAGGTTTCTGAAGAAAAAAATCTGAAATCTAAAAAAAAATCAAATACGTACAACTAGAGACATCTCGGAAAAACCTTCTGATTTATTCGTGTACGCACCAGACTATTTTAACATCATAATTTAGCCATAAGGGAATAGTATTCATAACTTAAATAATTCATTTCACGCGTTGTATGGTTATCGTTGGAAATATGGAAACAATAACATATATTGTCTGAAAAGTATAAATGAATTACTATATTTAAAAAACCGAGCTTCTGGTCGGGTTTGGGTAAATAGTGTGATATTGAAACTCAGGTAATTTTATGAGACCTCTAATACAAAAGAACTTCAATAAACGGAATTTATACACTTTCTTTCTTTGAGTGGCATTGCAACGCATACCGGGTACTTGCTAGTAGAATATAAAAAGCATATAACAATATTATTTATATTATTCCCAAGGATATAAAACCAAGAATACATGCATTATCTTTAAAATTGCACTTTACACACAATATTGTAGAAAAAGACCTCAAGTATGATTAAATCAAGGATCATAACAAATAGGTGTATTCCTGAAAAAAAAAACAAACTTTGGAGGACGATGGTGAAAGAGTGTCATTTAGACGTACTGTAGTTTACCTCCCAGTTACAGAAATATAAAATTCGGGTTCTAATATCATTACTCATAATCAAATATCTATGAATGCACTATTGTTCTTTGTAGTCACATCAACCATTTTGATTATAAAATATCTTTCTTAACTTACAAACTCTCATCTAACATTAATGTGACAATGTTTTTTATTTTCAAAACTCATATTCTGTAATGCCCTACAATTTCCTAAATTATTAATCTCCAATACAGTAAATGAAATGCAGCATTGTACTGCCATGGCCACCAGTGTTTGTTAATGTATCGTAGTGTAAAAATCTGTTCCACAGATTTATTTGTATCAAATTATGCATTTGTAACTGTAGTATTCAAATGGTTTTTCTTGATTTTCCAAAAAAAAGTTATGATACTAGAGACTTGAAGCTTCAAATTTAATAATTTAACGCAAAACTCTATTTACAAATATTATTAACGAGGTTTTTACTCTACAGAGTAATTTTATTCGCATATTTACATATATGTCATTCTTATTATGTCTTTAAACTGTTTCTGAATCCATTTCGAGCTTTCATACAAGCTCTTTTACCGTTTCTGATTCGATGAGAGCTTTATAATTGTCAATATCAATGATTAGAGTGCCACCTGGACTAATATTTATGAGAAAATTACTGTAATAATTCCAATTGACACTTTATAAGTTTGACTGTAACTAGGGCTTGCAATCCCGGGATCCTGGTCAATTATTCAATCCTGTAATCCAGGGATTTCGAAAGCAACTGTAAATACTAAAAAAATATTCATATATCAAATTAAAGCTTCCTGATTAACGACAAAATGTACCTCATTTTTTTATAATACTTACATATTCAATTTAAATGTTTTGTGGTATCCCTTCTTCTCATGTTTCGTTAAAACCGTTGTTAGCCAATTTGAAATGAATGACAAAATAGGACCGCTTCATGGATGGAGAACAATATTTTAAAGACAAGTTTTACATTTTTCCTCGTTTTGAATACCATTTGGTAAAACCTACATTAATAATGCAATAAAAAGATCAAAAATACATTCCAATTGAAACAATAATGAACATGAATTAAATTTTAAATGTACAATTAAACGCATTAAATTACAGCTAATAACCAATACCGAGGTCATAAAAAGGGTTCGGGATTGGATGTCTTAGTGGGTAATTGTAACACTGTCTGTAGAAATTCTACATATGGTTCATGTTTTATTGCGTTAAATGTATTTAAAAAAAAATTGAAGTTACGAGCAACACAGTAGAAATCAGGAAGGTTTCAAAAAATCTCGATACTTAAAAAATCTAGAGCTAATGAACCTCATTATTTTTTGGCGAGCCTTGAGTATAGAGGTGATAAATTTGTAATTTACGTTATTGTTTTGATGTAACGATTCACGATTTTTGCACGTTGCATGATTACCACCGATCACAGCGCAGTGTCTTCGTTGAACAAAATAAACACAAAACAGCTATTTCAGCATAAATATTTTTCTGTGTTTTTTTTCCATATCGACTGTGCGCCTCGCATAATGGACGCAGCCAACGACGCGTGAACCGCTCTCGTTTGCTAGAAAATGGAACGGGAAACCAGCACAAAGAGGTGTTTTACATATTATTCATATGCGTCTGTGGTATTTGAATATTGCGTACCTATTTCGAAAATCACGGATTTTCACTTACCCCAAAAATAGCGCTGTAATTTTTCATTTGGAAACCGACGCCATTTCACTTTTCGTTTTTAGCCCATGGTGTAAGAAATGTAGGTGAGCTGGAGTGTTGTAATTGCACTTTGTGTTAAATAATATTCACTTGGTACACTTGATTTTTTATTTCGATAGTTTTCACTTTGTATTAGATAGTATTAACTTAGTACATTCAAATTTTGATTTTAATATTTTAAAAAAGTAAGTTAAGTTGTAGTAAGTTATATTAGGATTGACCTGGTTTGGTTTGTGTAATGTATTATAATGCGTGGAGCAAAGACAATATAGGCCACCTATATAGGGTAAAAGAATAAGTGACATTTCATTACAGCTTCGTGCAACCATCTATTTCAAATTGTGAGTATTTATATAGAGTGAAAACTATTTTATCTCTATGAAAATATTTTTTCTTAAGTGTAATAATATTTCTTCAACGCTTTGATATTAAAACTTTAAGCTTGAAAAATTTAATTCAATTTAATGCGGACTATATGGGACACGGTAAACGCCTAAAACAAAATACAACTTTCGCTAAACTAATATCCACTTTTTGGATAATATCAGGTAAAACCTACCTTAATAGTGACCTTATACACAAAAGTGCCAGAGCCGTGATCAATCAGCTACAGAACTGCCTATTGTATCTGTTTATTAGATTATGATTCAATAACCACACAATGACATCACAAATGAAAAAATGGCAACTGTCATTTTTTATCCAGCTCACCTATACTTCTGACACCATGGTTCTTATAAAGACGGATTTTTTTTTTACTTTTTCATCAATTTGATAATGACTATTTGATTCGTCATTGTCTAAAAAACTATTTAATTCTTTCAGCTTTGAATTAAGCAAAAGTATAGTTAAACCAATTTATTATTTATTACTTATAGTAAAATCGACAATGTATCATTGCGTCTAAGGAACACGTTGAATTACATTTTTGGCTTATGATGAAGTTCAATAGTGTAGAAAGTGGTGCACAATCTATTTAACTGTAAGGCCAATTTATATTTCCCAATTGTTCTCAGGACGCAGAGGCTAGACCATGTGTCTATGTCATATTTTTCAATCGTTCAGTAAGGACGATTGTGTATTTCTCAATAACAATATTCATCATCATTTTTCACATTACTGTTGCCAAATACTGCGGTATTTTTTTCTGATAGAGTTGCCCATTTACAAATAGACACTTCTTGTACTAGTATATCCCAAAATCTGAATTGTTTATATCAACATATGTATGTATTGGTGTAAAATATGCCGACACATTATTAAGACATATAGTATAGAATTTCTCTTGTTTTATACATTTTTAGTTGGCTGACAAAAGGATTCTACCATTAAAAGAATGAAAATTTTAAAGTACTTACTGATACTTAAGTCAAATCGTACAAATTTGACACAGGCACTTCTAGCATTAGGCCCTAATTTTAAATTAAATAACTTACCACTATTCTATAAACTACAGCCCCATCTGCTCTCCATGAATGTGATTGTCCTTGAAACTACTTGGATAAAGCGCAGAACAAAATTTACAAATTATTTTAAATAGATAACACTAAAATGCGTGTTATGGAAACAGTAATGTAAGAATAGACTACAACTGCATTACATTTTGATTTTTCGTTGCTTTAGCCGGAGTTCCCATCGAAATTTTTCACTTGTCAATATCGAAAATTGATAGGATAAAATAACATAATATAAATAAAATAATAATAAGTATTTAGTTCTACAAATATTTTTATTAAGTACTTGATAGCTATTTCGGCTTTACGCCATCGTCAGAACTATACTTAAACTTATTTTTGGTAAGCTATACATACTGTTTAGAAGAGATAGGCAATATCACGCCATCTCACGTATTCAAACTTTATAATGTTTATTTAACATTAAATCATTCAAGGTACTAATTGTGTTTTTAGAAAAGGAGCGTACGTGGTGTTATTAATTAGTCATTAAAATAAACGTATTGAAATTTTACTAATTATGCGTAAATTACATGGGTTTCTTATAATGGTTAAAGTAAGAGTGATGGATTAATATTTGTTTGGTCATTAAGGAGATTATTATCATGATGGTATCTATTAATTTCGAGTTGTTCCAAAAGATTAAGCCTGAGGCTTTTTTCACACAAATGTAAGCATGTCGGAGCTGAATTAGTGGCTATGTTGTGTGCTTCTTCGAAGAGGTGGTTCAAATTGAGAATCTTTATTTTAATATAATCATTAAGTTGAAAATTGATCTTGGTAATCCTATTATTTGATTCACGGGCCGCAATTTATGCATCACTGTTGTAACGTATATTGATTCTCTACTCAACATGGAGCGTTGCGTATTTGACGCAGTGATTTATTTTGAATATTCTGTAGGAATATTAAATGTTTAATGTTAGCATAAACCCATACCTATGTTAACCGCGTAAACTACGTAGAAGTGAATTTAATATTATGTTGGAATGATCCATTTCTGAGTTTAAATAATCTTTTCAATATAGACTAACAGTAAACTGTTTTTCAGATTATCAAATATACATATTCGTCTTTCAAAATTAATTAATGACCTCGTTTCGTTTTATCGTTATATACATTGGACATGAAAGCAGCTTTCAAACATTTCGTATCTAGTATGATATGACTTTTCCAAGGTAGTCTTTGCATTCATCTTAAAACTCAGAAGTATTACTATAGAAGACGAGTACCCTAATTATCATTCATGAAATTTCAAGCGCTTAGTACGATTGACGTAACAGTTAATGAACGAGAAAAAGAGACGGAGGAATTTAAAATTTCTTTCAATCTAACACAATAGGGAGCTCTCGATTTTTGCGATCGTAGAAAAATTTACCGCTAGGGGAGTTTTTTGTCATTGGTTTTGGAAATAGAAAAAAAAATTATTATCATCGTAACAAAGTTGATACTTTTAATAAGGTGGAAAATTGAAATGTGTTTAAAACAAATATTTCCACAAGAGTTGGTACTGTAATATTTCTGATAGTTATTTCGGCATCAAATAAAAGACTATATTTTACTCTATATTTTTCATAAGAACAAATTTGTGGTATGTTGTTATTCACCGATTTCATATATTATAATAGTCAATATCCGTTTCGATTTTCGATTGATTTGATGTCAGTTTTTAATTCATATATTATCGACGGTGTTTTGGTCAATTGATGAAACCCTCAAAAATGAAATTATTCAGGAGAGAGTAAAAACTGTTTTTATCGAAAACATTATTTGGTGAGTGGCGTTATGAATCTTTGAAATATACTTCTGTAAATTCTCGTGTTTGAAGATATGGGACTATACGTAGGAAGTGTCGATATAATAATGGCTTATATCAAGTGGCCGGCTTAGAATTTTTAAACATAAAATCAATGTAAAATGATGTTTCCCTTCCAAAAAGTCGTCAATTTACTTTTCTAGCTTACATTATTTGGCCAAGACCTGCTCTGTTACCTTTAAAATGAGATCCAATCGTTAAATTATTTTCGTATTATTTGAGGATTACATCAATTGGCATAAACACAGTCGATATAAATCAGTTAATTTGTGGCAATGGTATGGTGCCATACCATTGCCACAAATGCATTACGATGTAAACAATTCAACAGTTTGATTTAACAAATTAATTTAATTATGATAAACACGTTTAACATAATACATTTTTCTATGATAATTAGTAAAGTGCTAATAATATTTAAGAATAGTGGAATAAATACTTTAAATTCTCTTGTGTTTTTGTTCATATACTTTTTTTCACAAACAAATTAACAGTTTAGGTAATTCAAATGAGTCGACTGCGATTGCAATCATGTTTTTTGATTTTAAATTGGAATAATAATTGATCATGTTTGCATTATAACAATGTGGTATTTTAATGGAAACAAAATAATTACCATCAATTTGGATAAGTTTCCCCATCGGTCTCAGATTGGCCCACTTCATGGAAAAAGGTGCTGTTATAATACTATGACATTACTAATGCCATATGAATATTTTTTAGTTTTGGTGGTAAAATTATGAATTAATGTACAACATCATGTTGTTCAATTTGTAAGCTGTCAGCTTGGGATGAAAAAACACAATTTAAAAACTTTTCTTGAAATAAATAAGACTAGCCGTATTTTAAATTTGTATAATTAATCGTGAAACCAAATACTGTAAATTGTTTCCCATCTCAATTATGTACAGAATATAAGAAAATTTAAAGAAAAGTTGCTAGAACTTTAAAATCACTGAATTTATAGTAATTACAGTGATTATTTGTATCGTGGGTCAAAGTTACCCGATTTGGGTGAAAATTTTGCCGACTTTGTCTTATCTAAATATATTTATTTATAAATTATAAAAATAAACCTATTTTGTTGATTAAGGTGTATCTTAAGACATAAGTTAACCTTTATAACAATACCTCACATAAATGAAATGGCGAACCATAAAAATACAAAAACCCTCAGAACTGGGCCAAAGTTATCCAGATTGACTGTACCAGTTTTTTTTTAATTCAGGGTACATTTCAAAAGTTACAAAAACCGATAACACGTGGCAGACATAAATATATATATTGAAGAAAATTTATTTTACGATTTAAAAAAATTGCGAACTTCAATAGTATTCCGAATTTTAATGTAATACATTAATACTGAAAAAACAGTTTATATTCAAAACTTTACTTTTATCATGAAAGCAATTCGGCAGTTTTTTTGTCAATTTTAAGCCGTTCAGAAATATTCTATGCCCGACTTATATCCCAGTCGAACAATATGACGTCAAAAAGTTACTTTTATTACGGTGTCGCCTTTAACAGTAAGCGAAAAAAATAATTGGATTCATTAGGCGAATGAATAAATTTAATTGAGATTTTTGCCCAAAGATAATGGCGATGCTAAAGAGGATGAATGATTTTATGACACCATCAAATTTCATTTCGCTGAAATGCGAGATTTTAAAATTCAAAATTAGCTATTTTTTCTGTTTTAATTCGGTTTCAATGCGACGATCGACTGATTTTAACTTGCTGCATTATTAATATTTTTATATCTTAATAACGTGAAATGTACTACAATAAAAAACGTGATCCATAAAAAAAATACGGTTTGTTTTAAACAGAAGCTTTATTTTCATACTACTTCGTATATTTTAATTCAAAATTAAGTAATACTATTTTAACTGTTTTACAGTATCCAACTTGTTTACATTAAATAACCTAATAGGAAAGATTTCAGGATTTTGCTCTATTCGATTACGGAAATAAGGATTCAAATCTTCTCCATATTTTCGATGGATTTAATATAAAACTAAAATTGATAACATAGCTATACCACTGGCTGTGTTATTAAATATGACACGCCTTTCGCTTCTTTAAGAAGCATCTTCAGACTAACTATATCGCAAGGTTAACCTCATAAAGTAAAAAATGATTCTAATTATCAATGGTAAATTGAAGGGTGGGGTGGATTTACTTCCTTCTATTTGACATAGGGTAGGGGGTTAGACACAAAAGATTATATTATTAATAATTAAGATCACACTAATCATTAAAAACTTAATTACTAGTGTTTGAAAGTGAAAATCCCAAGAGAATTAAATTTAATAGCAGTATGTAAGCCGCCTGTTATATTATAAATATTATTTTATTATTATTATTATTCGAATCTTCGACTGTAAACATTCAAAAAAATATTTTTGGATATATTTGATGCTTTTGGTTATTTCATATTTTCTTTATTCGATCTTGAAAACGGGGTCGGATGGTATGGGGCGTAGATAGAGTAATTACGAAACAGCTCATCGTTTCCAATAATCAAGTATGTTCACATTGTGTGTGGACAACTTTTCCAAAATACGTAATCGTTTATTTAAGAGGATGCTTGATGGAATTTCAATATCAAATTTGAATTGTTGAATAATCACAAATTACTTAGTAATCAAAACAACGAAACCCTCATAATTATACGTCTGACCATCCACCATAAGAAAACCAAACAATTTTAAATAAGTGGGTATATCTATGCTGTACTTTTCCAATCTTATTTTAATTTAAGGAATATCGGTTCTTGGTCGCCAGCAATTGCTCAAGTTCTATGAGTTTTTAATTGTGCATATGATTTTTTTCGTAATTTAAGTTAAAATTCATTATTTTCAAATCAGAATTTAAATTAATTCGTATATCAATGTAGTGATGCATGACGCTGTGGGTTTACGATATGTGATATTCGAGAAAATGTTTTGTCTTTTGCCAGAGCCTTCCATAAAATGACACCTGTATCAAGTCATCACTCAAAATAACAGAGTTGCATTATGCGATTGTAAGAGAACACTGTCTGCAAACGTGAGAATTATCAAATTCAATATTTGGAAAACACAATATGACTAGAGAAAAGAATAAAAAGCGTGAACATCTACTCTGACCTGCATTACCAACATCGTCATCTTCAACATACTACTGTTTAAATGGCTTCAAGTACTCAAAAAAATATTCCTAAATCAATGTAGATAGTTTCTAGACTTCGTGATAATAGCTTTTCTGTTTTTTAACATATATACAGTGGAACCCCCAATTACGCTACCCTGAATTACGCGGTGAATAGAAATATTCCCCGCATATCCCCTAATTGTGCGGTCGCATTCCATTTTCGTTGCTGTTCACACAACTAAATATTTCGTATATATATATATTTTTTTTTCACAAATTTCGACAATTTTGCAATTTTCGTGAAAAAAAAACGTAACTCTTAATTTAGTATGAGATTCATTCCCCCAATAACGCGATCCCAATTTCCGCGTAAACGACGGTTTGACTGTAAAACGATACAAACTATTTAAGATGCTAAAAGTCAAAACCCGGGTGACGAGTGACGAAATACATCAATATGTACAAAATTTCAAGAATTCAAATTAGTTTAAGCGTAAATTTAAAAATTACTTATTAACACATCAAAAATGAATGCTTTCTTTTTCTCAAAAAATAATGTTATTTACTTTAAGTAAAACAAGGGAGGCTTACTCGTTAAGCTCGACAACGTCACATTATATTAGAGGCTCTTTCTTTTTGAACCCTTTTTTATGTTATACGAGCAGCAAATGTGGCATAATTTATAACAAAGGCAATTAAAAACGTGTCTACTTAATAATTTGCAATTTTATTTGAATATTTCACATGCGGCCGGTCCGTTACCTACACCCTTCGAGAGCAGGAGAAATCCTTGTGAATACAAAATGAGAATTTAATTTAAAATGAAAAATATTATCCAAAATGTTCATTTCGAAGCTATCGCAAGCAAGCTTTTTATTCGATTTTCTTATTTGGTATTAATAAATTAAAATTAAACCCATATTTAAATCACTTTTAAGGTGTTAACTGTCAATTCTTTTGGAAAAGAATTATATTTTAAAAATAAAACACAATGTGTTTGTACTACTTTCACATGTTTATAATGATCAGGACCAGTTTTGCACATCACATATATAGCCCTGTGACAATCGTATTTTAAATTAAACCTATTTTGAATTGATTTTAGATGAATCTAATCACAGTCGTAACAGCTTTTCCTGGTGAGGGATTCAAATTTTAAGTTAGGGAAAAAAATATCTTTTTTCTACTTTCCTAGAATTGAACACAAAATCGTTTGATCTACAAAAACAATTCTTTCTACCAGACTACGATTGTTTGTATTTATTGTATTAAGTATGGTATATAACGATTTTGTCATTGCGGACAATTAAAACTTATTCGGTATTTTTTATGACAACTAGTATTCCTTAACCAGCTTAAGCCAGGGATACAGGGGGCTAAAATTCCCGTTGTTTAAGTTAATGTTGAATGTTGAAAATAACAGAGCTAACGATCTAATGTAACATCTACAAAATAAATTTCTTCACCCACATAAGTCTGACACTGAAATCATCGTTTCCATTGAAAAATTGTAAATCGGGAAAGTCAAAAATTTTCAGGGAAGCATAAAACCAGTTTAAAAAATAGTTTTAAGGTTTTAATTCGATAAAGTTATTTTATAAATTATTTTTATGCTCTTCTATAAAATTTAGATTTTGTAGATACGTAGTTTTTCCATGGGAATGACGATACTTTTGTTTCTAGCAAAGTCCTGCTCTTTATTTGATGTATTCTATTGCTAAATTCTGTATTAACTCGCTGACTGCTAACGTCTGAACTTTTGCGATGGCAGATTTCGGTGTGTTGATAGCTGATACTCAAAAACAGTGTTAAAACTTTTGTGTACAAGCTAATTATTGTATTAAGATATATCCCAATTTTTACACCAAGACTACTAAATTAATTATTGAAATATTCGGTTTTGGAATATCATTTAAACTGTTCAGCAGGGAACGGGTTAAAAATAAAAGAAAAACTGTCTCCTAAAAACCTTGCAATATTGACTTATGTGCTTATTCCTCCGTCCATCCATTTATTTTTTTCGAAAGCTTGGAATATAAATAACCGATTTATAGTTTTTTTCCAGTATAGCATAAAATTAAAAAAATAATCTTCATGAAAGTCGTGCCATGTAAATGAAATATCTATAATAACAAACAATTTCTACAAAAACCATTAGAATAGATGATATGTAAATTGGAAAACTTTTGTTATTATGTAGCAAAGAAATTATTCAAAGTGTCGTGACATTATTTAGAGATATATTTTTTTTTATTTAAATTCATCCTATTCGTGAAATCGTCCATGATGAAAAGTTGTAAATTTGTACTTAATAATTTGTAATAAAAAGACCCACGTCATGTTCTTATCGTAACATTGCCGTAGTTAACACTAATTGAATTAATTATAATTTATTCTCGTAAAAAAGGTCGAAAAAAACGGAACGGTTTTCCGTCCTGCAGCTAAAGATAATTTTGGCAATTAACTTTTTGTAAAAATTGCTACTAACCAACCATTACGAATTTATACATCATTATATATTTTATTTTTGGTGTCCAATTTGAATTCAATGCTGCGAATTTACCATTTACTTCCCCTAACAAAATAATTATTTATTTGAAACACCATCATGTCATACAAATTATTCCTGCAATAAAATATTGTCTAGAAAACATGCTGCGGTGAAAAGAATTATTATAAATCTCTAAAGATATGCATGAAATTGAAACTCGTATTTACATATCGACTGTGGAAAGACAAAAGGACTGATCCCTCCGTCTTTAAAAAATATTTTTTTTTTCGATAATAACAATGTATACAATTTAATACACGTTTTATTTGGGCTATACACACAATATTTTTTGTGTGTGGAAAACGTCATTTTTCTTTTCCACAATCGATATATAGGTTATATATAACTGCACTTTGTATTAGATAGTTTTCCCTTGGGATCTACACTTGCACTTTGGATAACATAGTATTAATTTAGTAAAAGATACAGCAACGGGGAGTTTGGAAGATTCAGCTGTTCGTTCAGAATTGGTAAGAAATTTAACTGGGCTCTATTGATTTCCAAAATTTCTTGATAAAATAATTTATGATTCCCATGTTTTGATGCAGCAATTTTACCTCATCATCCGCATTCAACGTATGGTTCTCCAATAACAAGTGATTTGAAAATGTCGAAGTATCTTTTTTTTTAGCTTTTAGATTGAATACATGGAAGTGTACAAAATCTCAATAATTCAAATGTTTGGTATATTTTCACCCAAGAACACATTGTACTTTATAAATGCCACCATGCATTAGCGACAAAAAATATGATACACAGTATTTTTAGGAGATTATAATTGTAATAAAATTAAGAATCCATTGAGTCAACTGCTCCTATAGGCTTAACATACTCTTTAAAAATTAATTGATTTAGGATTTCCTTGGTAGAAATTCATTATAGAAAAGTAAACAAAAGAAAAATATTTAGCTCAATGAAATTACACAATTATTTAATAGCTATTTCTACATGACGTCATCGTCAGAACGATGACATACTGCCAAAATAGCTTTAAATTTAGTGAAATAGATTAACCGCGTACTCTTTAAGCTAACTATCATTAAAGTACTGTATTTATGACATATTTGCACATATAAATGACAGAAATCAAAATTCATATTCATTTTTAAGGTGTTAACTGTCAATTCTTAGTGGAAAGACATTATATTTTAAAAAATAAAACACAGTTCATTTGTACTACTTCCACATATTTATAATGATCAGGACCACTTTCGCTCATCACGAACTCATCAGAGTTGATAATGCTCGTGATGAGCGAAACTGGTCCTGATCATTATAAATATGTGGAAGTAGTACAAAATAGTTAAGGTTTTTTTTTTTAAATAAAATTTTTCAATTTTTAGTATTGACATATTTTTTCGATACCTCAAATGCATGGTGTACTACAAAAAGTACAGATAAACATTTCATCTTTTAGTCAAGTCGAAATTATTTCAACAACTGTATTACTACAAATAATTAATAAACATACAATAATGAATACTGTAATATTTTTTTCGGTTCGAAAGTCAAGTTATATTTTTGAAATTAAAAATGAATTTGAACATTTACTTAAATCAAGAATTTCAAAAACTCCGAAATGCTTTGTTTGATTGCAAATTAAAGCCAACAACCGCATGTCACCATAATATCTGATACGAAAAATGCAATATTAATATGTATTATATTATTACATATGAACATAAATTGTAAAATCTATTTCAGTTTTGCAAAAAAAAATAAACAGAGTTTGTACTTTTTGTGATCTTGTGTGCATCTTTAAACTGGCGAGTTAAAATTCTTTGTCCATACAAAGCTAAAAATTTTCAATTTGCAATACAGTAGCAACAAAAAACTCAATTTATTATGCTTTACGGAATTTGGTATAGATTATGCATCAGATATTTAACACCATTCTCGGTATACAGGAACAACCGTTCGAAATAGGTAGCATCATTATGCATGAGTGAGCATAGAGGTACCAAAAAAGAAAAAGACATGATTTAGTAGTCTATTATTCTAATGGATGGACACTTTTAGAGAGAGGTTAGAGAGAGTCTTCGCCCTTTAGAGCATTTTACACTCAGTCGTTTGTGCCCCTCAAAGTGATATCTCATTCTTTTTGTAGCTTCTATTTAAGCTCAAGGTAATGCTCTTTTTGTTACCTTTATTATTTAGTGGTGCATTTTTTATAACACTTCGTACAATAAAACGACATCTACTAACCTTTCACGTATGCATGGTGTAACATTGCGATACTTTGGTCTTTAAACCTTTTAATTGTCTGTGAAATAGGTGATATAAAAATTTTAATATTTTGCTTTTTGTAAATAAAATAGCTCTACATATATTTTTTTTTTTTTGGATATCAATTTGATGGAGCATTATGTCCTAAGGCGCGTTAGCGTCATAGTTCTTTGAGTCTCCTTCATCTCTAATGTTATTTTTTTCCACTTCCATCGTTGCAGATAGAAGGGCGTTATCGCTGAGGAGCTAAGCAATCCACAATGAAGCCAATTCACGTAAGCACCAATTGCATTTATATAAATATACCTCCCCGCATACCGCACCTACACAGATATACATATATATACCACCGCATACACACATACACACATGCATATGCAATACGCAAGGAAGCATTCAGAGGAAATTCATTTTCTATTACAAGGGGTCTTGTCTATTTAATTTAAACAAAGAAAATCCCTGTTTACATCTATGGGGGGTCGTTGAGCAGAACTGCTCTCGGTCTAAACGAATTCTTAAGTATTGTCTCATCTTAGTTTTGTAGGTAAGAGATCGTTGGGTTATAATGTTTGCCTACATCACTTTGAAACTTTTGAGACATTTCGCGAACGAATCCTCGAATTGTAGGTACTTTTAAATCTCTGTGTAGTAGCGAGCTACGTACATACCACGGGGCGTTACATATTTGTCGCAATGATTTATTTTAAATAATCTAAAGAGTGTTCAGATGCTTGTGGTGAGCATAAGCCCATACCGGAGTAGCGTACACCATAATTGGGCGAGTTATTGCTGTATAGAGGAGCAGCTTGCTTTTGAGAGTAAGTTTGCTTCTTGCATTTCACATAAAGCTTAATCTTCCTTTTGCAGCATTAACTGGACGTTTTTTGATCGCGGTGTGTTCGTTGAATTTAAGTCTTCTATTACATATAATTAAAAATACATTTTATGTTACGTCTTCTTTGTATAATTAATGATAATTTCAAATCCACGTCAATTTTACCATCGAGACAACATTCCATTATAGTATAGTAAAAATTAGTATGATATAGTAACGATCCAAGATGCATGAGCGTACCGTATAAAACTTTTTTTTTCAAACGGCACTGAAACACGTCTTAAGTCAGTTCTGCTATGAAGAATTTCGTTTCTTGCGTCGTTGGATAATTTTGAATAGTTTGATATGTATTTCAGGTTTTACACACACAATATGACGTAAAATAATTACTGAATACTACATAAAACCATATTTCACTCTTAAATTTGGATTATTGAGATTTTGTACACTTCCATGTATTTTGTCACTAACGACCCGGGTTTCGCCTTTCGGCATCTTCAGGCATTCGAGCACACGAATGGACTCGAACTGAGAGACAGTAAACAGTGTCTAACGCTTATATAGAAGATACAAATGCGACAAATATCATTTACGAGGCAATACATTATACGTCTGAGAGCCACACCGATACCTGAGTTAAAATTTCGGAAATCGCCCTAATCCTTATTTTGTAAACACCATATTAACAGAGTGGCGAATTGCCGCTTTTCAACTTCTTCTCTGGTGTTTACAAAATAAGGATTAGGGCGATTTCCGAAATTTTAACTCAGGTATCGGTGTGGCTCTCAGACGTATAATGTATTGCCTCGTAAATGATATTTGTCGCATTTGTATCTTCTATATAAGCGTTAGACACTGTTTACTGTCTCTCAGTTCGAGTCCATTCGTGTGCTCGAATGCCTGAAGATGCCGAAAGGCGAAACCCGGGTCGTTAGTGACAAAATACATGGAAGTGTACAAAATCTCAATAATCCAAATTTGATATTGAAGTTCCATCAAGCACCCTCAGTCGATGTCTTAAATCATATTTCACTCATTGAAATTGTCATTTCGCTTTATAAATCCGTTTATATGACAAAACCCACACTGTAACGCAATGAGACTGCATGAGATCCGAAGGGATTTTTTAGCATGAAAACGGAAAGGTTAAGTGCTCACTATTACATTCCTGATATAACATGACTGATGTGTTGTCTTTTATCATAATCGGTCAACTCCATATTCATACTTTTTAATTGAGTATGCAGTGCGAAATTCTAGTATATCATCTACAGAAATAATTGAACAAACTTGAACAAATCCAAAAACGTTTAATGAAAAAGTTATATATTATTTTCATATCAAATCTAGTCAAATCTGAATCGGCTAACCACATTCACCAACAGTGTGAAATGACCTAGGCTTTGTTCATAGTAATCAACAGTAATGGCTGATGACTTGTAGTGGGCGAGTAAAAACTTTTTATCAAAGGTAAACAAATTCTTTCGATTTTGCTTCAAAAGTGGTCAAATCCTCAAGATCATATCAAAAATTAAATCATTTAAAATACAAAAATGATTAATTCTTTTTAGGCGTAAATAACAGTTGCTTTACTTAAAATTTTGAAGAATACAAAAATTAAACTTTTATTAAATTATAAAACATGTTTTCTATTTACATAACTTTCTATAAAAAAGGATTTGACCACTCATGATGGTAAGCAACACACGAACATTTTGATTGTTTCGGTGTAAAAATGATTTTGTTTTTAATCCTAATCACAAACGTTTATCAATATATTTTAATTATTTTTTAAATTAAATATAAATACAAATTTTACTTAGTTAAGACTGACATAATAAAACATATAGTTCATACAAAAATCCTACAAAATCAATATTGCCATACGTTGTGAATTATAATTGAATGTGTTGTAATTTATACTTAAGTACCCTAAGGTCCCTAAGTAACTCTTTTAATTTTTCAAATTGTACTTTTATTGGACGCAAAAATCTCACAGTGTACTATCTATAGGATGTACTTGACGGAGCTGAAAGACTCTGGAATGCATGGGAGGAAGCAAAGCCAGTGGCGGGTGACTGGAAATGATGAAGGCGCTGCGTGGTGACCATTTCCTCTAAATAGGGAACGAATTTGGTCAAAGAAGAAGAGAAGAAGATATTTAATATAAAAATGCTTTTCAAAGAGGCGAAACGTACCACATTTAGTAACACAGCCAGTGGAATAACAATGTTATGAACATAAGTTTTTCAGAATGAATTTCAACGTTTATTGTATGCGTGTTTTAAAAAAATATGTAAGTGAGTTCAGTGGTCCATGAGGTCAAAAAGTTTGGCGACCGTTGACGTAGACCACTCCAAATGGCGGTAAGGTTTTATACCTCTTCGCGTTCGCATTGACTTTGCCTACGTAAGACACCATGTTATAAAAGCAAAAGATGATGAATAACGATGAATCAATGTTACTGTTTTTAGCAGTCTATATTGACAATATTATCACGAAATTGGTTTCTTAATCCGAGAAACAGTGCTCATTTAAATTGACCCATAGTTGTAAGCGCACTCATTTTTTTAAAATACAGTATTAATTTCAACGATTACCAATCTATTCATTTTCCGTCATATTTCTACCCAATTGAGCGTCTTCAGAAAACGATACAAAGGATTTTGTACCAGAAACATCGATTTCCATAAAAATATTTTGATTGTAAAATGTATTTATGTCTTACATCCGTTAGTCTCAGTTAAGCTACCCTGTATTATTTCATTGAATACAGTAAAGTTCGTTGTATTTATGTTTTTCTTTAAATCGACAACAAAGTGAAAAGCGTTAGAATGGTACCTATTGTTATTTTTATTTACGATGAAAAAGTGATCTGTAAATCGACAAAAAAAAATATTTTTCTTGCGGATAGCGATTTGTTTTTTTTATAATAATATTGCCTTAAAAAAAGATGAATTTGTTATAAAGTATGATATTTCTTCTGAATAATACTATTTTTGGATTGTGGTTGATCTAAAACCATTGATGTTCCAAATTCGATTCGATATGAAAATTTATTTTTCGGGAGTACCTAATTTAAGCTCCCACGCGGAAGTTTTTGTAACGAAACAAATATGAAAGCAATTTATTGAACTTATTGTGATCATTTAATTTCTTCTTTCCTGTCACTACAGTGCGGAACTAACTTTGACCACCTCAATTCATCTTTATTACTCCACTCGCTCTTCCATCTTCCCTACAGCAATCGACGTCTATCTAGCAAAAGTCTCTGTCTTTCAACGCTACATCTTCCCTCAGAAGTAGAACATGTTCCACTTATCCATGCGTGATACATCTCCAGTGCAACGTTTTCGTTGTCAATGTCTGCCTTAAAGCTCATGTTTGTGCCAATATCGTCAAATGCCATTTTTGCAGAGAGGGCCAAATATCTTTCGCTTAAACATTTAACTTCTGGTAGTCATTATAGCTGAGTGTCCAGGCTTCTAGCTCATTCGACATAACTGCTCTTACGAGGGTTTTATAAATGCAAACTTCTGTTTGTGTTTCATGATAAGAGGACGAATATCAACTGTTTATCCAGTCTACAGAGGTATCTTTTCCTGCGTACAATTTTTTCTCCTTTTGGTTGCCTCACTCACACTGCTCTGGACGTTGATTAGGGATTCAAGATACACGAACTCATCTACGGCTTCGATGTCATAGTTATCGAGTATGAGGCTTCCCATTTCTTCGATCGGCTTTGTGACAGCAGATATTTAGTTTTTTCCATATTGATTTTTTATCCAATGTCACTTGCCATTTGTTACAAGACTACAAGAGCTTCAAAAACATAGCTTTTTGATCAACTAATAATATTAATGCCAGAATCTACACTGTAGTTAGTGTAGATTCAACTGAATATAATTATGAATTATTAGGTTATTAACGAAACATTAGTTTTTTTCATTTCGCATCATGAGTCACATCGAGAAAATATCAACAGGTGACACTACATCTTGGTAATTTCTGTATCAAGTTAAAAATATATTATTATATGAAAAAATGCATAAAAATTCAGATTATCAAATATGTCAAACTATTCATTGAATTGAATATAGTATGAGTGTATCAATTTTGATATTAGACTTATTTTTGATATAGACGAGAGCAGAACCTTGATTATTTTGATTAAAAAAGAAACTCACTGAAGAATCTTGACAAAAAATATATAAACATCTCAACTATATAGCATAACACACATGTAGATATCTATATGGTTGTATGTTTGTCTGTCACAAGAACTCGTCCCAAACGGTGTAGGTACAGCGAAGTAAAATTTTCATGCAGTCAATCTTGCAAGATTGACTGAACTCTACAGTAAATTGGTGTTAAAATAACGTTAGACACTGTTTACTGTCTGTCAGTTCGAGTCCATTCGTGAGCTCGAATGCCTGAAGATGCCGAAAGGCAAAACCCGGGTCGTTAGTGACAAAGTGCATGGAAGTGTACAAAATCTCAATAATCCAAATTCAATATGTGTTGTTTTTGCATAGCGACTATAAATTTGTAATAATATAAATTTCATAAACAGTAATTTTTAATGCGAGTCGCAAAATTTGTAAAAAAATCGAAAGATTATTATCTATTATTTAAAATTTAAAACAGTGAAATAATCGTTTGTAGATTTTACAAGAAGTATGCCTAAAAGGAAAATAAAAGTGTTAAATGAACTTAATGAATATAAGAGAACGCTATATTGGACGAAGCCGAATAAAAAATACTAGTGTTAATATAAAAACTCAATATCAAATTTTCAAACACAGTTTTGGTCAATTTCAGTGATGATATTTTATTATGACGATTTATAATACCGCATTTCTCGATTATGAATAAAGTCTTAATTATTTTGTTTATCGTAATTATTAATGCACTGACGAAAATTGTGGTCATTTATTCTACTTATTTTTTCAACGTAAAAAAAGTAAATTTTGTCATTTAAAAAGAGAAATTCATACAAATTGTTTTATTGTTAACCCAATTCATACGACAAACAAGCCCGGTATATATTTCCATTAGTTCCAGAGAATTTTACGTCACATATAAGTAGTCTATGTTATACAAATCTGAGCTTGAAAAATAAACTCTCTTCCTTTGTCCTTTGCTAAGCCTCTCCCACGAACGTTTTGAGAAGTAGGGCTTATTTTTGCTTTTTGTAAAAATCTCGTCATGGATGTTTTATGCCCAAAATTTAAGGGAGAATAGCAGTAGGGCGATGTCACATTCTGTTTTATTACAAAATTCAAGCATACCGTAGGTAGATACTTCTTCAAAATTACAATATTTTTTGTATTTACACTGTTAATACAAAGTTGTATCATTAAAAAGTAATATGCAGTTTATTTAGTATCAAAAATACTAATATCCAATATCAGAAATACGCATTAACATTGCAAGAACTTCTTCCTCATAATAGTATCATAATAATTCCACAATGAGTCGATAGATTTCATACGCGCCTAAGTCACACTAACACAATTTTGATAACGTGCATTTTTAGTTTGTAATGATTTTTCTACAGCTAATAAAAAAACGTTTAAAGTCGGCGTCCGTGGCGCAGTTGGTAGCGTCGTGGGCTACGGCTACGGATGTCTCTGGTTCAATTCCCGGTGCGGACAGTTTTCATAAATTGATTTTTCATTCGATTTATGGATTTCTGTTTGTAGCTTGAGTGTTTGTGTTGTCTAAATCCCATCCCATCCTCACAGGCGTAGCGAGAGCGATTAGCTAACCACTGTCGTACCCCTATCATCCCTACTCTCTTCGATAAAGAGAGGTTGAGCAACTGAGAACGAACAGTTCTCTTAGAAAAAAATTGTTGAGATACCTCCATTAGGAGACCATATGCTTCAGATTGGGAGCGGACATGAAAAAAAAAAGAAAATAAATAAATATCGCAGAGCATGTCTAATACTCTGCAAAAGGATACGAATTATTGTGAAAAAAGCTAGGGTTCTATTTTTTACATTACTAAAATACTTTACAATGAATCAACAAATTTTTGGGGTAGGTATATTTATGGATGTTAAAAAAAAGACCCTCATTTAAGTGTTCTGCCCTCAAAATATTCCCCTGCTTACCTATAATCGATTGCCAGCAAAATCTTAAAAAAAGTTTATGGTGGACTTTATATACAATGGGTTGATTAATCTTCGGCATTGCACCATAGACAGATCTTTTTTGAGTTGTTTGCATATAATCGCATAATTCTATTGGAACTAAATACATTGCTACTTTGTAAGTATATTTAAAGAGATTTACCAAGTAATAACCAAATTGAATAGCCCTCTATACCTCGTTCTGTATATACGTTCTACATAGCTGTTAAGAACACGTCAGTATAAAATTCACCCACTTTTGTGATATTAATGCAGTCTAAAGTTAAATGACTCAATTATTAATTATTATTTTTCCCGTGTCTGCTCCCAATGTGAAGCATATGGCCTCCTAATGTATATATTGCAACACAAATTTTTCCGCGAGAGTTGCTTGTTACTCAGTTTGTCAACCCGTCTTTTTTGAAGAGATTATGGATAGAAGGATAGGGCTAGGACAAGACTAGTTAATTTTTTTTTAAATTTACTTTATTATTTTTATTCCAAAGTTTTTTAGAAAAATTAATATTTGATTAGATTATCAGAAAACTAATAATATTCACTAACGATTGAATTGAGATTGTTATGTGTAAGTTTAATGAAATAATACATTTATTGTATCTCGAAGGTATTGCAGAATATAAAATGTTATAGTTACTACTAAGTCTTAAGAAATGTCTTTTTAATGTCAGTTTTAGCTATTTTATTTTCAGCCTTGTTATTTCGATCTTTGAATGTTAATACTTCTTGATTAAATCATATTTTCAGTACAGTAATTCGTATGCATTAATATAATCCAATCTACGAACAAAACTTCTTAATTGGATTATATTGTATTCGCCTTGCAGTTTATATCAGTAATCATCAACATTTCAAAATAACGTGCTTACAAGTAAATTGTTATTTTTTACCTTATGGCTGTGTGTATTGAAAAACGTCAATTTACGTAACAAATACAAGAAAAAATATAAATATGTTTTAAATTTATCAATAATTTTGTCAATAGTATTGTCGGCGTCCGTGGCGCAGTTGGTAGCGTCGTGGACCTACGGCTTCGGATGTCTCGATTTCAATTCTCGGTGCGAACAGTTTTCATAAACTGATATTTTAATCGATTTATGGATTTCTGTTCGTAGTGTCTGTGTTGTCTAAATCCCATCCCATCCTCACGGAGCGATTAGCTAACCACTGTCGTAGCCCTATCTTTCTATCCCTACTCTCTTAAATAAAGAGAGGTTGAGGAAATGAGTAACGAACAGTTCTCATAAAAAAATTCTGTTGAGAATTCTCCATTAGGAGCCCATATGCTCCGCACAGGGAGCGAACATGGAAAAAATTTTAAGCAATTTTTCATGAAAATATTTATAGTCCTACTGACTTTGATAATTGGTATGTATAGTGCATTCCTTTAACATTATTACAATTAATAATTTAACTGAATTCAACCTATAATTGCAATGCCATTTACCCACTTAATCTATCATAGTTGATATAACGTATTCTTCGGGATCCCACGATTAGCTTTTTGCATTACACGTTCTTGTGAAAGAACTAAAAACCTCATGTCTTTAATTGTACACCAGTTAGCAATGTACTAAAATATCGTGTGTATGCAATTTTGTGTAATACTTTTTCTCTATTGTTGACACAAGGCAGTGTTTGAAATGACAATCTGAAATCGATAAACTAATTTTCTTTTTAATACGCTAAAAATAGCAAAACGTATTCAGTTCTACAATATCTATACTAATTTGTTTTTTTAACCATGTCCACTCCCAATGTGAAGTATATGGTCTCCTAGAATAGGTATCTGATGGTAACATTGTTGCTCAAGCTCTTATTTTCGAATTATTGATGAAATGACAGGGCAAGGACTGAACGATTGGTTAGCTAATCGCTATCGCTATGATTATTACCAAGTTAATGCCAATACATGATTTTTAATTCAACTTACATTCCACAAAAATCTGCCTTTAATAAAATGATATTTTAATTTACTATTTTCAAAACAGTTGCATCGTATTAAGACAGCCAACTTTAATCTATCATTGAAGTTTTTAATCAAAATAAACAACATTATTTAATTCAATATAAAAAAAACTAAAAATAAATGGTAAAATTTTTAAATGTATGGAATAATAAGATAAGTTTTGATCCAAACTTGTTCCTTGCCAAGTGTTATTTAATTTTTTTTACGCATATACACATGGTCGCATAGCCAAAGCAGTCACCTTATTATGTTTTATATAAATAAACAGACTAGCAGTAAAAGAGAAAAATATACGTGGTAAACTTAATTTGTTTAACTTTATGGTATAATAATGTTGAAAAGCCTTTGGCATATTATTATAAATTTGAGTTTCGTTTAACTGGTTTAAGACGGAGGATTGTTTTCAGTAAAATCATGACAAAGTCATTTGATAATGTGATTATTTCTTTAGGCCTATTAAAATATGGAATGTTCGGTACTTTTAAAGGATATTCAGCGAAGCTTTCCATTGAAACAGATTATTTAACAAAATATTCACGGTGTTACCTTTTAGCGTTGTAACGCTCGAGGGGAATTTTGATATTCGCGTTGTATTCTTTTTTTTTAATGTTAGAGATTCAGTTTTATTGTTTTGTTGTAAAGGACAGACAGTAATAATTATTCTTCGTAATAATATTTCCTTACTTTGATTTATTTTTGTGAATTCATCAAGAGAACTGTTTCTCACGTAGAGAAGGAAAAACGGTTTTTAAAATCCATATAAATAAGGATTTCGGCTCCGATGTTTTATATTTCCAAGAGAACAAATCTGTATTACTTTGAAACTAAAGTTTATTGCAAATATAATCATTGACTTCTTATTCATTAAATTATTTGATCTTTTTCAATACACAGTGATTTTCTTTTAAAAACTTTCTAAGTCGTTCTAAAAAAACGGATCCTATAGGAAAAACAACTTTAGGAATACTATGTGTCGAAACTAAACACACTCCTGGCGATGTTTCAATTAAATAAGTTTTTAATGAACGTATGTGCTATATTGACAGGTCTATCATTTTTTTCCGTTGATAGTGAAAATTAACAGACTTAAAAATGTCATTTTTTTTACACAATATCGATCCTCGTTTTCCCCGCCGACGTGCTCTGAAAAAACAACAGTGTAAAAGAAAATTTTACACTTCCTTATACACCAGAAGACACGAAATAACTTAAATTATACTTAAAACTATCATACTGCCCATAGGTAAGAGTTTTTCGTGATTTAATCACAACGGCTCATACATTATGTTGTATTTCATGAGTAATTTATTCATAAAACATTTTAATAAAATAATATTTAAAACAGAGTGAATGTATGTGAATCTACTTGTTTGTTAATAATTTTAATTTTAATTTGTCAGTTCGAGTCCATTCGTGTGCTCGAATGCCTGAAGATGCCGAAAGGCGAAACCCGGGTCGTTAGTGACAAAATACATGGAAGTGTACAAAATCTCAATAATCCAAATTTGTGTTTTATTTTACTTCTGTATTATTTATTTTCCGACATTACCGCTTATTTTTCCTGACGACAGACTACAAAATTATAATTTATATTTAAGTCCATACCTCAAGACATGACTTTTTTAAATGTTGTTTTTTTCACAACGAAAACATGATATTGAAATAAAAAATTAAGTAATAATTCACGTTTCAGTTAAATGCCAACACTGGTCAAAAAACAAACCAATAGTGTGTAAAATATCCGCATAGCTTTCGTATAGCTTTCAAGTTTTTTCAATGCAGTAAACGTTTCACTTAGTCTTACGAGTGAAAGCATTCAACTGATTAGCAACTAGTTTTATACTAGTCAAGTTATTTCATGTTTATGCACTCGCATGAATGTTGTTCGTATAGAAACTCTGATAAAACTTGATGGTAAATAAAGTTTCGCTACAATTTTCAGAAGCTTCAATGTAAATTGTTGTATTACAAAAATATCCTATAATTTTTTTAATAATGCAATGACACTTAACACATACATTGTATTCCTATCAAGAAGTTTTGTATTTGATATTTTACGTAACACTAGTATTTATTTGTCGGCTCCATGGTGCAGTGGTCAACGTTGTTGACTACCGCTACCGATATCTCAGGTTCAAGTCTCAGTACGGATAGTTTCAATAATTGATTTTTTCAATCAATTTATGGATATCTGTTCGTAGGCATTAATGTTTTTGGTGTGTGAAATTCCCTTCCACCCATTTATATCTAAGTATTACTGATAAATTACAATTATAAAGTTATTTTTAGTAATTTATTTATATTGATGATTTCATCCGGAGCAATTTTAACCGTTTCACGAAAGAGTCAATAATTGTTTTTTTTTGTCGGCGCAGTACTAAAAATAAATGTCTGAAATTAACATCGTCTTAAAGGTTCTTTGCTCTGATAAGGGAAGTGAAAGATGTTTACAGGGATTTCACTTGCGCAAGACGAAGTAACGATTTTTCAACGGGCCATCACACATTAAGTCACCGGAGAAAATAAGTGGCCGCCCGCTATCAGCTGCTTCTCCCATCGTCACACCCGATACTCAATCAGGAGCACAGAAAAGCGAGAAAGGTAACGACAACGCAAGTAAACAAATCTCCTGCCTACAAACACACTCTGATAAGCGAAGAATGGAAGGGAAGCCGGACGAGGGTCGGATAAAAAGAGCTGCGAAAAAATGTAAGAAAAATCTCCTCGCCGTTTCAGAACGCCTAATAGCGATACTGTGGATAGAGGTGCTTTAACTGTAGTTAACTGCACCCCAGGGTGCTATAATCTCCTTAAGTTGGTACTTTGAACGACCATTTACAGTTTTGCATTGGAGGAAAGTTACTCACCCGCCGGAGAAATAAAAACCGCGTCAAATAATATGTCAAACATATTTGACGTCAAAAATAAAAGGTGTTTTCTGGTGACGGTTCTAGCTACTCATATCCGACCGGATTTTTGTTAAACTTACACTTGGAGAAAAATTGTTTCAAAATATAAATATATTTTTTTCAACAAAATTTGCTTATTTTGATCATACATTATATTAAAAAGAATACTTCTGTAGTAAAAATATAAAAAAATAGCCAAATTTAATTGTTCAAATTTTGTACATTTCCATTTATTTTGTCACTAACGACCCGGGATTCAACTTTCGGCATCTTCAGGCATTCGACCGCACGGATGAACGCGATCTGACAAAAATATTTAAAAAGTTAAAAGAAACCTTGTTGGGAATAATCATTATTAATTTTAAATCATTTAAAATCTTTTTGATTTTTTTTTAAATATGACATGACAACAAATTTAACATGTATAATAATACCAAGTTATTGAGGAAAGTTATGCTTTCTTATAAACTAGTATAACCGTACCCGTCATAGATGACGCTGTTGAAATTGACATACTGATAGTCTAAAAGAGCTAGTACGCCGAAACTATGTGCCCATAACATAACATTTTATTATACACCGCAAACTGCAAACGCTTAAGTCATTAGAGAATTTCATATGTACATGTGATATGTGATAATAATAAAAAACGTGTACAGAGTGGTCAGGGCTATTATAATATGTAAGATTAGCACTTCACTATGTACCAAAAAATGCATGAAGCAAGGCTTAACGCAAACAAGATTAAGCACGCTTGAAAATATTTTGAATTTCAACACAACATGTCATAAGTATTAAAAATCAATTCAGGTAAAAAATGCGATAAAGAATCAAATAAATGTTTTACTTTTTATTTAATTACATAGTGTTTTAAAAAATGAAACATATTTAAAAACCATTATATGCATATGCAAACCTTTCCAAAATAATGTAATTTTATTTAAAAGTGTATTAATTTATGTTAAATTAGCAGAATATTCACGACGTTAGTCCATTTTCTAATGCGTTTATATAATATAAAGGTAGGTTTATCTGCTTGTTCGAGGCATCAGCGCTTTTTGTAGGGTACGTTTGCTGTATAAATACAACTGATGAATCACCAAGGGTGGGTAAAAATGTTGACAAGGGTGAAATAACTTGTCATTTTGGCTTACGGAAAATAAATAAATTAACAGAACTCACCGCAGAAAAGGAAAAGAAAAAAGGCGACGTAAATAGCCTAAGGCTCTTTGGAGTTGTTTAAAACTTTCTATCTGAAAAAAATGCCTTATTATATTCATAGCATTCACACCAATAATTGTACAATGATAATATGTTCCGTCTCTTGAAAAACCACTGAAATATAATCCGAAAATAAACTTTAAAAAGAGATTTGTATTATTTTGAAATTAATTTGTTGTAAAAACAGTATGGTAAATAAATGAAATTATATCTAATAATCAAGAGACGAGAAAAAACATCACAATTTAATATAAATTTGATGTTGTGTTTGCATCCAGAGTAAAGCTCTAATAAGTATATCACAGAGGCCAGCAGTATAATATTGAATTATAGATGTAATTATTCAATTTTCGTTTGAAAATATGTAATGAGAATGTCAGGTCGAAATGGGGCGAATGATTGGTTACCGGCGTCCAGTATCAATTAGAAGGTCACAATCAAAACTCCACGTCGGTCCGGTTAATCTCTTTTATTTATAAGATGCAGTGGTTTTACAAAACAAAAATTTTATCCATAGCTACATAAAAAAGAGACTGCTTTTACACTTAACACATTAATTTACATTTAAATTTGAACAAAATTGACATAAATGATATTAAATTTAACATTAAATACAATTTCAAACAAAACAAAATAATTTAAAATGACAGTGATGTGGCCCAGCGGGCATCGCACGTGACGTCCAACACTGACTACTCGAAGGAGACTGCTGAAACTATCAAAATTTATATATCCCCTCTCCCTTTTGTCGATGGCTGTTAACTGTTGTTAGCCAGATGAGGCAATAGGAAAGCGAATAGCCACTAGGGCATCCAATCCCGGACCCTTTTTATGACCCCGGGATTTCGGGATTCAGAATTTATCAATCCCGGGATTGGTCATTAAGTTTAATGTGTTAAACAGTACATTTAAAATGTATGTGTCCATTATTACTTAAATTGGAATTTACATATGATTAAATATTTTTTGGGCATTGGAACGATTTTTTTGTCATTTACAAAAAAAAGAGAAAAATATTTGAAAAAAGACATAATGATCAAACTAATTTTATTTTATTTATTGAATTATTATGGTAGGTTTTTACCAAATTTATCAAAAAAGAGGACATGGACTTCAATTCGAGTTTATAATCCTGAAATTCTCATGTCTATTAATTTACATGCTCCTAATTGTTATCTACGTGGCCGAAACCATATCCAGACAATTTTTATTCTTAAAACTTTCTTCGCGTCGGTCATTCGAGTCACCAGTTGCCAGAGCCGTTCGGATGATTAATGCACTGCCTAGAGAGCTGGATTTTTTCAACACTAAACTATGGGTATTGTTCACTAAATATTTTTTCCTTTTTAAATTAATAATGTATTTTTTTTTATTATTTAGTAATTTAAAAAAAATGTTTTTATTTTCATTATTGTTTTTATTAGTAGTACTGTTTTTAATAATTATTATTATTGTTGTTACTGTTATTATGTTTGTGGAATGCATGGCGCATTGGCGTCAGCTGTAATGCCATGCATTTCAATTTCTTTAAATTTACAATAAATAAATAAATATTGCCCTCCGTTCATTTAAGAAGCGGTCGTAATTTGTCCTCCATTTAAAATTATTTAAAAACGGCTGTTAGAAAAGATGAAAAGGAAGGAGACCACAATAAATTTTAATTCTATTGGTTTTATATAAAAACATAAAAAAAAAACTTTGTATGTCCATGAAAAAACTTAAGTACACCTTTTAGTCAATCAGGAAGTTTTGATTTGATAGATGAATTATTTTTTAGCATTAACAGTGAATGCCGAAATCCCGGGATTGTCTGAATCTCAATCCCGGCATTGAAAGCCCTATTAGCCACCGCTGTCTAATTTCGGCTTATCTGCAACTCAGGTAATTGACTTCCGAGAATCCATTGCATTATGAAGTGTCCAAACGGTCGTTCTGGATCATTCTAAACCTTCCAAGAAAACAAACAAATATTCACAAAATATCAGAGCGTGTCAATATATATACTTTTTCCATTTAGTTTGTTTATACTAAACTGTTTTTGAGTAATCGTTTAATTTATAAAAATAACTGTGTTCTTTATACGGTAGACTTCAAAATAAGGAACATTTTGGTATAACAAACTCATGTAATTTTTTCCGATTTAGTGTTTTCTTCCAGAACAGCGACGATATATCTGTCTCGTAGCTGAGTGGTAGAGCTATTGGTTTATCGCTCTTCGATATATTTTCACGATCAAGGTCTTCATATCCAGAATGGGTAATTTCAAACATTCTTTTTAAATTGATATATGAAATTGCATCAAGAAGCATCTTACGATATTCTTTAAAACGCAGAGTAATGAGAGCTACCAGATAATAAGTTACAAGTCATACTCTTAGCCTCATCCCACTATCCATAATATACTTATCATTGTGACGAGCCTGTAGCAGAGTAGTCATCGTAGTTTTATTCAGTTGCAGTGTTCACGTGTTCGAATCATATTAAAGACAAATTCATTGATTGATTCTTTTGGAAAACATGGATTTCCATGATGTATAAATTCTCTCCCTACACATTCGATTCTAAAAACGAAACGTACAAAAGTGATAAGCTAACCACTAGCTCTGTTCTAGCCAAATCGTTATATTCTTTCTCTCTCCGAAAAAAAAACAGGCTGGATGACTAAGAAGCAAGTAATAATTGTTAAATAACTTCAATTGAAATACTCTTCATATCAGAAACGGATACGGTTATAAAAAAAAAATGCTTCGACGAAATAATTTTATCGTTTTATTCACTTTGTATCTTTGACCAAACATCTAATAAATTAATATTCCAGAACACGTACATGAACTCTATATTGACCGGGTGAATTTTCTCGTCCCAAATGTGTGATACAAGTGGCGTGAATAAATGCTTTGTATAGACGGGTTAAATAAAAAACGTTTCAATACTTATTTGAAAAACATCATAATTGTTTCTTCTTATTGAGATTCTGATTTATTTATCACAACTATTTTTTCTCAGCTTCGTCCAAAACAGGGGTCACATATATTATTTCATTTCACACTTTTCTCTTTATTCTTTTGTGCATACTTCTTGTAAAACCCACGAAATTGGGATTTCACTTCTACAAGTTGTATAATTTTAAATGATGGATTATCTTCCAGCCTTATTTCTTACAAATTTTAACTTTCACATATTATTATTTGTGACATTTATGTTAAAAGATAATATTTATAGTCGCTAAGCAAATTCAACACAGATTGAGTTGTTATGACGATATGATGGAATATTTTAGTATGGAGTAGTTCAACACTTCCGTATTCATGTTGTAACAATGAGTTATCTTCAGCCTTTAAACTATCTGTAAAATAGGTCTTATAAAAAATTGAAAATTTCTCTATTTGTAAATAAAATAGTTCTACATATAATTAAAAACACATTATAGTTTACGTCATCTTTGTATAATTAATCATTATTTGAAAATATCATCAATTTTACCATCGAAAAATACAAAATTCTATTATAGTATATTACTTTTAAGGTGTTAACTGTCAATTCTTGGTGGAAAGACATTATATTTTAAAAAATAAAAGTATAAACATATCAGTTGATAATGCTCGTGATGAGCGAAACCGGTCCTGATCATTATAAATATGTGGAAGTAGTACAAACGAATTGTGTTTTATTTTTTAAAATATAGTATATTAAGTTACAATCCGAGATTCATGACGTACCGTATGCAACCGTTTTGTTTCAAACGGAATCGAGACATCTCTCGAACTTGTTCTGCTATGAAGAATTTCGATTCTTGCGTCTTTCGATATTTTGGCTTAGTTTGAAATGTATTTCAGGTTTTACATACAAAATAGGACATAAAATAAATATTTAATACTACATAAAACCATATTCCATCTATCATTTTCCTTTATAAATCCGTTTATATGACAAAACCTACACGGTAATGAAATGTGACTGCATGAAATCCGAAGGGATTTTTTCAAGCATGAAAACGGGAAGGAAAACGAAGATAAAGACAGCAAAACTACGTGTTAACGCATAAAGTATAGTTAAAACTGTTTGTGTACCTATTTTAGATCAATGAAAAGAGCATTAAAACCTTTTTCAGTATGAAATTTCGAAAATGATTTATCGTAAAATTATTTCTTAGCGACTCATTTTATAATAAGAATCTGGAGAGTGCTAAAAAATTACTGTATCACAAAAATGTTCATAAATGGATATTTTTGTAGTTTCAAGTAATAGTCTATAACACATTTGATATCTGCTGTAGAATATGTTTTGTAGAAAACCACAAAAATCAATGTGCATAATTATATTTACCTCAATAAGGCACACAACTTTAATTTCTTTATAAGTATAAAAAAACAAAATATATTATATTGCGTAACGAATAATATTACCAAGACCGCACCGCAGACGTTGAAAAAGTCGAATATTGCTTTTGTTTTTTTCCTTTGTGAAGAAAATGACCTTTTCCCCTGAAAGATTGCGAGATATCCGATTACAGAAATTGATTAGATTTTCCCCTCCCAGGTATAAAGAGAAAAACAGCTTCTGCGTAATCATCTGTCAATTTATGCATTCGATTCTATATCAATTATATTACAAAAGTAATATGTATTATTATGTACATTGAATTATTTTACTTCTATTAGTAGCATATATATTTTTGGCTAACAATTAAATGCACTTTTGTTTAGATCATATTCACTTTTATAAAAATATTTTTCATTTATAACAAATACATCCTACAAAAAACAATTTTTTCACTAAAAATAAAGTGATCCCACATAATGAAATATACTTTAACATTAAAGAAATATATTACAATAACGAAAAAATATTTTCACATAGATAAAATAGTTTTAACTCGATATAAATACTCACAGATAGTTGCACGAAGTTGTCACTTATTCATCTACCCTATATTAAGCCGTCTATATTTTCTTTGTTCGACGCATTAGAATACATTACACAAACCAAACCAGACCAATCTTAACATAACCTACTACAACTTAACTCACTTTTTTAAAGGAATTTGCGACTAAGTGGAAACTATAAACATCAAAGTTTGAGTTTATTAAGTTAATAATATTTAATCCAAAGTGCAAACTATCGAAATAAAAGTTCAAGTGTACCGAGTGAATACTATCTAACACCAAGTGGAACTATTTACAACCTTATATTTTTCAACCAATCCCACATCATAGGAACTTCTAATGGAACAACTCGGAAATTATTCAAGTCACTTAACCTCCTTTTTTTTCATAAAAGTGTGGAAGAATGGGGATAGGACGGGAATAGTTGTTAGCTAATCGCACTCATTATGGTCGTTTTATAAGATCCATGGTATTGAACTCATACATCGATTGAAAACTCAATTAGTGAATGTACCCGTACCGAAATTCGAATACGCGGAAATCGCAACCGAAGACGACGATGTTGACCACGCAGCCGCAACTTCGGCATGAAAAACATATTATTTTTTTAATAAAAATAAATCTTCAAATTTAAAAAAATGTATTAACAAGTTAAGACATCGACTTTGCTTGATGGAATTTCAATATTAAAACTTTGGATTATCTGAGTTCAACCTCCATTCGTGTGCTGGAATGCCTGAAAGATGCCGAGATAATCGAAACGCTACTACGGTTTTTAGTGACAAAATACATGGAAGTTTACAAAATCTCAATAATCCAAATTTAGTATTAATAAGTTATGTATTACAATTTGTTTTAACATTTCCGCTTCTAATGTGGAGCATATGGACTCCTTTTTCTACGAAAACTGCTTGTTTCTCATTTGCTCAACCTCTCTTTTCGAAGAGAGTAGGGATGGAAGGATAGGGCTAGGAAAGTACTAGTGGTAAGATAATCGTTCACGCTACTACCCGTTTTTGGGATGGGATATGCGTAGGAGGGAATTTTAGACATCACAAACATCCGTGCTTACGAAAAAAACCCATAAATCGATTTAAAAAACAATTGAAACTGTCCGGGACTGCACGACGCACCCACAGTTTGCTATAATTTCTATAGTATTATTTTAAGTTATTTCACTGCCTTTCGAATTTCATTACGTTAAATACCAAATAATAGTACTGAATAAATGTTTTGTTTCTCATTGCGAAAATATCATTTATTAACGTCAGCACAACTATTAAATTAATACCCTAAATAGTCTATGGTCAGACAGTCAGATTCATCAAAAGTTCATTTTTTGTGTAATATAATAATTTTGTCAATATAATAAATTTATTTGTGACTATTATTATTGAAAGAGTTATAAATAACTGCACTTTCTGTTAGATAGTATTCACTTGGTACACTTGAACTTTTATTTCGATATTTTGTACTTTGAATTAGATAGTTGTTACGATTTCGTCGCAACATTACAATCGTCACCTATCGGCGATTCGCACCTCGCTGCGTCGTTGGTAGGAGACGAAGGGGAAGCCTCGCCAAGAATTGCGTTAAAACTTGCTTACGCGCCAGGATGTGGAACGAGTAGGACGTGCCGGTAACGCGCTGGAAATTGGCCTCGGACATCCGAGTTCGTCGCCGAGATGTTTTATCATCCAAGGTCATAATTTTATATTTATATATTATAATAGTTTTCTTATTTAAGTGTAACCATCTGTTCATAAATATTGTTTCGTCATGTAATTTCTGCTTTATTTGTTTATAATTTAAATTCTGTGCATCTACGGTTTCCAGATCCCTATTAAATGTGTTTTTTTAACGGTAACCGTACTTTCATTATTATTATTTTTTCATTTGGCGTGTATCTTCACGCCTGGCGCCCAAAATTTAATTACCCAATGTATTTTTCCTTTCAGAACAAAGTAAAGTGTACCGAGATTGGCAAACCTTATCCACTTCCCTGTGATAACTTAATCCTAGTTCTCCGCTGAGCTATCCATTTTCCATATTTTGTGATTACTCCCCTTTCTGCTGATAAGTTGCATCACTTCATTTAATTACATTGCATTACACACTATTTTTATTTTTTAAAAATCACAACATAGTATTAACTTAGTGCACTCAAACTTTGATTTTAATAGTTTCCACGTAGTCACGGAATCCTTTAACGGAGTTAAGTTGTAGTAGATTATGTTAGGGTTTTTCTAATTTGGTTTGTGTAATGTATTCTAATGCGTGAAGCAAAAACAATATAGGCGGTGAAATTTTATTACAGCTTCGTGCAACTGTTAATTTCAAAGTGTGAGTAGTGATATTGAGTGAAAACTATTTTATCTATGTGAAAATATTTTTTTGTAAGTGTAAAATATTTATTAAACGCTTTGATATTTAAAACATTAAAATTAAAAAAATATAATTCAGTTCTATGCGGACTGTATAGGACACGCAACGGTAAACGCCTAAAACAAAATATAACTTTTCTCTAAAATAATGTCTGGATAATATTAGGTAAAACCTACATTAATAGTGACCTTATACAAACAGCACAAAAGTTCCAGAGCTGTGATCAATCAGCTACAGAACTGTCTATTATATCTGTTCAGATATAAATATAAAATTTAACATTTTATTATTAAATTTAGATAATTGACCAATATAACAATTTGATAATTTACGTTTTTAACGCTTTGTATTAAGAGAGGAAACGAAAATGGATACATGAATAAATATAAATGCTAGAAACGTAATACTACAGGTTGCATCCTGGTTTCAGTAAAAATGTAGGGTGTTTTAAAAGAAGCATTAGCTATCAAATAGAATTTGCTAAATTTGAGCTATTCTTTTTAAATTATTGCATTATAAACAATTTTACTTACTTGAAAAACATTAACATTCTATTTTTCTCAAAATATTATATTATCAGATCATGTCCATATTGATATTTAAAAACTCAAATGGGTTAAAAATTTCTGTTATTTCTTATCGTTTGAGAATGCCCGGTCGAAGAGGGGCGAATGATTGACTATCACCATTCAAGAAATATAAAATCCCAATCAAAACACCACTCCAGTTCGGTTTATCTCTTTTTTTATTGAAGATGCAGTGGTTTAGTACACAAAAATTACCAAAACAACATATAATTAAGTCTAAATTTACGCTTACACTTAACACATGAATTTACATTTTAAATTTAAACACAATTGACACAAACAAATGATTTTTAAATTAAATTGAATCCAATTTATAATGACACCGATGCGGCTGACGCCTTTTCTAGCTCAACCAGCCAAGGCCTTTTGAAACAGGCTGCCTGCAGAGTTCAAAATTCAAAATTGTAGGCTTCCTCTCTTTTGTCAACTGTTGTTAGGCACTCGAGGCTATTAACAAGCGCCTGCTTTCTAATTTCAGCTAAGATCGTCAGTCGGTCGGCAACTGCTTTATTTTTAACGACCACAAGTCGGTTCGACAAGATAATTACATATCAAGAATCATTGTCATTGAGGCTGCTCGCGGGCAGTTTTGGATCGTTTTAAAACTTAAGCTCAACAAACAAAAACTAAGGCGTGTCACATTCTTTCCTTTTTTTAAATAGTGTTAATGCATAAGTATGAGGATGCTAAGAGCAAAAAAACACTGTCCGTCAAAGTCATACGTAAGAAATCAAATAAATCCGATGCTGCGGTAATGGCATTGCATATATTTTGCATATAAACTCATTTGTTACAGTTTTTTAAGTAACATTGTAATTGATATGTTAAATTGTATACACACAAACATGGAGAATATGTGTGCGCTAATATTCATTTTCGAATTTTTGTGAATAGTAGCATTTTTGCTTTAATTCTCTTCATATTATGAGAACCTTCAAAAAAGTAAATTTACTTATTTGTTTATTTTTCTCAAACACCCTGCAGATAGTCTTTGATTAGATGATATAGTATTGGTCTCACCTCGTAACTTGCACACAGAGCAAAACACCACTTGTAAATGTTATGAAAAATAATCCGCGAGCATTTCGCGAGCTTTTCCCTCGAGCTGAACATTAAACAAGCTCTCATCGTTTTGAGCTTTCGAAGATGCCGAAAGGCGAAACCCGGGTTTTTAGTGACAAAATACATGGAATTTAAAAATCTCGTCCATATTGGGATACTTAGAAATTTAGTTGTTAATTACCACACATTTTCCCTACTTCATTAAAGCTAGGCTCACTTCAATATAGACCAAACATTTTTCTAATACTATTAAACGCCAGTCCTTTGGTACTTATTTAGGATTTATCAAAAAAATTGATTAAATTTACTTTAATACTTCTGATGGATTCAATTATTGAATCGAATAATTGACCGGGATTCCTGATCCCGCTGTTGGAAGCCCTAGTTGCAAGTATGAATATTGAAATAAAAACAAACCTTAATCACTTCAATACTTAATATGAATATTGAAACATCCTTACTAACATGCAATCAAACAGATCAGTTAGTGTTTTTTTTATGAAAAAATCTTTATCATAATCAGAAATGTATTTCGTTCTTTCAAATTAATATTTACGTTCATTTAAAATAATGTATTATTGATGCCTTAATAGTGATTTTAAATATTTTGTATAGTTAACATTAACTCATTGATGTTTTATAGCTCTGTATAGCTCCTTTGGAGAAAAAGTTTACTTTCCATTTAATTCCATAATTATTATAAATTATTTATTTTTAGAATCGCCATTTTGTATGTTTAAGTTAATTGTTGTTTGATGACTTTAATTATTTACTTGTTATATTAATATTCCTTAATGTCACTGTTTATTATAAATATGTACACTAAATGTATTATTCAAGAGACATGATTTTCGGTGTGATACAAACAAGTTCATAAAATTTAAAAAAAAAGCTCGTATAGAAAAAGTATCAAGTCACACATATAATTTTTACTAAAACTTTGCTGATTTTATTGAAGATATTATGATTTTGATATTGCAGCCATTTGTATGAAAATATTGACTTTATTCATGATGAAAGCTATTGCTCCGATAATATCTTTCCATATATATCTCCTTGAATATAGCTCATAATGGGAATTTTCGTAAACCTCCATAATTTAGAGCTGGTCACAAGAGAATACGAGAATCGAGAAGGTACAAAACGGGAAAATACTCATTTGGAATCTTTTATAAGCGATGTTGTATTGAAAGATAATTGCCACCACTTCCACATGACTTCACATCCCTTTGCCAACTCGCCGTTATCCTAATAAATCAATTTCAATTATTGGATCGTTACGCATTGCAAAATTGTTATTTAATGTTTGTTTATTTCCGATCTGTTAGTAATACAGTGCACCGTGTGCTACCGATTTAATTTATAATCATTTAAATACATTTAAATTTCATATAAGGATGATACTTTCAGGGTTTTTTATATGGTAAAATACAATTTACACGTATAGTATCAAAATAGAACATAAAATATTAAATTCGTCCTAATCAAATGTACAGATGAGGGTTCAAATGTCCAAACGGACGCTTTATCAATACGTTGTTTTTTCAATCGATTGGTATGTACGTTGCCCTCTTCCACCCACCACTACTTTCTCTTCCGTTAATTTTAGACGGCAGTATCCAGTGACGTAACAAACATTAAGCGTAGCTACAGCATTATTTCAATGCATTGCAAGTGTCTTTGGAGTAACTGCCCAAGACTTGGTGGCGTGCACTTAAATGTGCAGAAAATCAATCTATCCAGATAAATGAAAAGCCTATACACATTGAGGCTTACTCGCTTTCCGTAATGGTAATTTGCCTTACTCGCCACCAAGTCAGCGTGGCCGATCGGTCTAATGGAAAGTTGGACTGACTTGCGCAGTTCATCCCTTTCTTCATGCATTAAATGACACTCCCATAGGATGTGTTCAGCATCTTGCTTTATAGGACCATATTTGCGTGATGGTCTATCCACTAACCGGCCGAACTCAATCGATTGGTATCTAAGTAAACGCATTCACGTTTTCAACTAAACATGTCCTTCTTCTAAGTCGCATTCCTCACTGTGAGGGTCGTGACCTCCACCTACCGCAACAACTCCATTGTCTTCTTGACGATTCTTCACCACTCGCTTCTGTACTCGGCCTTTCCATGTCGACTTCTGCCTTCGACATTTTCTGTGATGACGAGCCTCTCGAGACTGTCGGTAGACTTGCAGGTGCAAAAAAGCTAAGTAGGCGTCTTGTATATATATTCGAGAGTCAGTCCTGCATTTGGGCGTTTGTGCGCTTGGTCATTCATGGTATACGGAACATCCTTCTCCAGCATCAAATTTTGAATGCGTCTAACCGTTTTGTCCAACAATCTTGAAAAAAATGCTCTGATGGAGCGATTAGCTAAATACTTTCCTAATTAAATCCTTCTATCAAGAGAAAATGGTTGAGAAAATGACTAACAAACGGTTATCTTTATTTAAGTAATCCGTCATGTAGTCATAACAACTCAATCTGTGTTGAATTCGCTTAGTTAGCGACTGTTATTTTGTTATAATATCAATGTTACAAATAATAACTTTTCATGTGAATTGTAAATTTTGTAAAAAAATCAAAAGATTGGGCAGACAATATTCCATCATTTAAAATTATAGACTCTAATACAGTGAGTCATCATTTCGGAGGGTTTTACAAGAAATATGCCCAAAAGTGTAGAGAAAAGTGTTTAATTAACTATAAGGGATCTTTATCTTATCTCTGTGTTGGCTCCATGGCGCCGTTGGTAACGTCTGATAAGACCCGAATCGAAGAGAGGCGAATGGCTGGTTATCGAACGTCCTGGAAGATCTGGGATCTCAAACAAACACCATTTCAAATCCGGTTCAACACTTATTTATTTTTAATCGAAGACGCAGTGGTTTACAATACACAAATATAATCTTAACACCTAAAATTGATTCTACATATACATTTACTTAACACATGAATTTACTTTGAGTTATAATGCAAGTGACATGACAAATGATTTTAAATTAAGTCCAATTCAAAACAAACACAGACAATTCACAATGTCACCGGTGCCGGCCACGGTCGGCGGCTAGCTTGAATCAATAGCTGGCAAACGACTGCCCACACACAAAATCAAAAGGACTCCTGCATCGTCGGAGCCACCCCTTTCCGTCAAAAATGGACTCGTCTTGCGAACGTATCCGAAGGCAATGGCCGGATCCTGACGACAGTTGGGTCGATTTCTCCGAATTATTGTCATTACCGCTCTGCGATTTCAGTTATGGGCCCTAATAAAACTTAAACTTAACAAAAAAAACCAGGGTGTGTCACGTCGTTGGCTACGGCTGAGATGTCTCGTGCTTAATTCTCGGTGCGAACAATTTCATAAATTGTTTTTTCAATTGATTTATGGATTTCTGTTCGTAGTTTGAATGTTTGTAATTTCTCAAACTCCCTCCCACTCATCCAATCTTTGGGGCGTAGTGAGAGCGATTGGCTAACCACTTGTCCTGCCCTAGACTTATTCTTCTATCCCAACTCTCTTCAAAAAAGAGAGGTTGGGCAACTGAGTAACAAACAGTTCTCATAGAAACATTCTGTTGAGATACTTCCATTAGGAGGTCATATGCTCCACGACGCGAACAGATATGGGCAAATAAATCTTTGGCGAAGCCGGGTAAAAATTTTAGTTTTATATGAAACAAAAAACTTGAGGTATTAATTTCAGAATTGAAAATGGAAAAAGAATTATACGGTTAACTATAGATGTACCAATTTAACTTGGCCACTAGTGAAAGCGCCAACGTCGCGTTAGGAATTTGCCATATTCAAACAGAACTAAAATTTCAATAAATTTCAAAACTGATATATTTTAGAGACGGTTACTAAAAGTGGACAAGATGTTTATTTTGCATGAAATGGTAATTGGAGAAATTAATTCTAGACTGCCAATTCTTGTTCAAATTCGGCGGCGGCCAAGAAATGTTGGTAATCTATATATATATATAAAAATGAAGATTTATTTGTTTTTTTTGTTCTCTATGCATTCCTTTACCATTGATCCAATTTCAATCAAACTTTGGTGAGTTGATGTGTGCAAACCTGTGAACTTTTCTGAAGAAAAAAATTAGAATCTAAAATCTAAAAAAAAATCAAAATACGTACAACCAGCAAAATCTCTGAACCAGACGAAAAAATAATTTTAAGAAAAATATTTCGTACTATGTTCGGCTCATTAGTCAACCATAAGGCAATAGTTTTCATAACTTAAATAATTTATTTCACATATGCTATGAATATCGTTGGAAATATGGAAACAATAACATATATTGTTTGAAAAGTGTAAATGAATTACTATATTAGAAAATAAATCGGGGCTTCTGGTCGGGTTCGGGTAACAAATGATATTAAGACTATCTTGAGAGAGAAGATGTCGTGCTCGGACCGGGTAATTTTATGAAATTTCAACACGTGCAAAGAATGAAAACGCAAGCCCTTTCTTTGTTTGATTGGCATTGTAACGCATGCCGGGTACTCACTAGTACTATATAAACAAGAGGACAAATAATCATTTTCAAATAATCTACTTCTTTTGTTTATAAATTGTATATGTATAACACGATAAAAACCACAGAATTAAGTCGTTTCTTTCAAAAAATGGTATCATTTCTCTCGTCATGATATTATCAAATGAGTCTTTTGAAGCAGTAAAACGTTTGCGATTTTTATGTCCGACACGTTCCCGACTGATAAATACGATAACAAAAGTCAAAAGTATTTTCGAAAACGAATTGGAACAAGGGCATTGCCGGAAAAAATCAAGCCTCAGATGACAAAGGACTACTGGAGTGTGGGGGTATAGGCGAGTAGGAAAAGAAGGAGGGCAATTTTCGCCTTTTTCTTTTGCGTTCTATTCTGCTTCTCCGCTTCTATTTTCACCCTGCCAATGAAGTGCACTCTGAGGAATTTCTTCTCGACATTACGTTGCCTGTTCAAAATCGTTTGTGATTAGGGCTTCCAATCCCGGGATCCCGATCGATTATTCGATCCCGTAATCCCTGGATTGATATTCAGACAATCTCGGTATTTCGGGGTTCACTGTGAATGCTAAAAAATAATTCATATGTCAAATTAAAACTTCCTGATTAACAACAACATGTATCTTGGTTTGTTCATGCAGAAAGCTTTTTTATAATACTGATAAAATTAATTAGAATGTATTTTAATCTCACTCCTTCTCATATTTGTAGCAGTTATTCTTATATCTTCTGAATAACAAAATATTTTTTTGTTTTTTGTAAATGGCTTATTTTAAATAAAAAAAGTTCAATTGCAGCAACAATAGATATGAATTAAATAATGCACAATTTAACACATGAAATCACACCCTTTAACCAATCCCGGGATTGAGAAATTCTGAATCCCGAAATTCTGGGACTGTAAAAGGGATCCGGGATTGGATGCCCTATTTGTGATGCGTAGCTTGAAGCTATTCACAATTTAAAAACCTTCGACGATAAAAAGAAGCAGTGTCAATATTTCGACACAGTAATTGATGCATTATTATATAAGCTTCCAACACAAGGAAAATAATCAAACTAACTTTACAATATTTTTATTTTCGATAGATTCGGCGGTAACTTTGTTAAAATTCATTTTATAATATACAATTAAAATTGATAACATACTTATTCAACTGGTTTTGTTACTAAATGTAACTCGTTTCGCTTCTTTAATAAGCATCTAAAGACTAACTACATCGCAAGGTTATTTATTTCTGACGTGAGCAATGATACCTAATTCTTAAATTAAAAATGAACGGTAGGGTGCGTTTGTTCTTTCTACTGGACGTGGGAAGGGGATAAGACACTAATTACCATAACATTACTAATTATTAGGTTAATTGAAAATGATCATAATTTTCTTAAAAATATTCCATTGAGTAAATAAAAAAGGTATTTAAGTTAATAGTGATGAGTTTTTAAAAATTATTTTATTAATTCTTATAAATTAATTTATTTTTTATTAGTTTTGTTAAAATTAATAAAAGCAATGACAGTGATCGACTATGAGTAAATAACATTTTAAATAGCTCAGCTGGTTCTCCACTATTAACTTTATTTCACTTGGAATTGTCTCCTCCAAACATTTGTAATTAATTCTGTAATTAGAAGTGTTATAGCAATCAGTTATGTGTTCAGTAGAAGGTAACAAACCAACCCTACTCTTCATTTTTAATTTAAGAATTAGAATCATTGTTGACTTTAAAAATAAATAACCTTGCAGTATAGTTGATCTGGAGATGCTTCTCAAAGTTAAGCTTTATAAAGTTATTCATATACTTTCATTATACCTTTGCAGTCTTGCAGTAAATGTTCTGCTTAGTAATCAGAAGGTTCCGGACACTGGTTAATATCAAACCAATTGTCATTTTCAGTTTTGTTAAATAAATAATAGGTGAACATCTAAATTTTCCGTTAGGCGTACTTAGAAACATATTCATTTTTTTTAAATTAAATTGCGATTAGGGCATCCAATAACGGATCCTTTTTGTTATCAACCCAGGATTGGTCATAAAGCGTAATTTCAATTGTAGTTATAATTTAAAATTAAATCTGTGTCTATTATTATTTCAATTGGAATGAAATGGAATGTATCTGAATTGTCTGTTTTATGATAATGAAAATAAAAACTGTAAATTATATTTTTGTCAAAATTATCTGTTTTTGTCTATGGAATTTACAAAATATGACAAGGAGGGAGACAGCAATGCATATATGTATTAATAATGCCGGTATTATAAAAAGTATGAATATAAAAAAACACAGTTTTACGTTATAGTTAATCAGGAACTTTTGAATTTCAAATATGAGTTGTCTTTTAACATTTACAGTGAATACCAAAATCCTTGATATTTAGACAAAAGCGGGGTTATATGATTGACTAATTGAACGGAATTTCGGTATCTTGGGATTGAAGCCCAAGTTGCAATTAATCTTATTGACAAATTCGATTAAAAGATCAAGCTTTAGCATTAAAGAACTGTTCTAATTCGACAATTTAGTAAATGATAAAGGACCAGTTTCACTCATCGTGAGTATTTTCAATTAATGAAAAATCATTTTTTTTTTATTCTTTAAATATAATGTGAGTGAAAAGATTAATCTTTACATGATCCATTGTATTAGCTATGCTTCATTTAGCTTATCAGTTGATTTTACAATTTTTTATAAAGAAGATTAATTTATTGATTGAATTGGCGTTTACTTGGTAGAACTCCATTTCAATAACATATCAAAGTACTTCGGCCTATCGCCATCATCATAACTATACTTAAACGTATTTTAGCATAACTTTATAAACAGTTAAGAAGAGATAGACAATATTATGTCATCTCACGTATTCCAACATCATAATATTTAGTGTTTTTGCAATAGTATCTTATTAATTAATTGTTGAAGTAAAAGAATTGAAATTTTATTGATTATGCGTAATTACACGAGCTCCTTTAAGTGAGTTGAGTGATGAATTAATGATTGTTTGGTCATAAAGGAGATTATTGCCTTGATTATATGTATTAATTTCCAGTTGTTCTAAGAAATTCAGCCTAAAGCTGTTTTCAAACAGATGTAGGCATATCGGAATGAATTAGAAGTTATGTTATGTAATTCTTGAAGAGGTGTTTCGCGAATTGAGAGTTTGCTAATGGCGTTGAGCCGAAATAAATATCAACAACCAAGACAATTGTACTAAATAGTAGAACAAATTGTAGAACTAAATACTTTGACATTTTATCCTTTTAAGATTAATTTAAATAAAAAAGCAACTTTGCTCGACTTGAATATGCTTTTTAGTTAAACAAACCTGTGCTGCTTACTAAATAATTTTTTTGGAATATATGCTACAAGCAGTTATTAAAAAAAATGTAAAAAACACATTAAAAAAAATTGCAACTTCGTGAATCTACTGGAATATAATGTTCGTAATATTCTTTTTCTTGTTCATAATTCGCCCATCTAGTATAAAATAACCATAACTGCTAATTCATATTTTTGAGAAATTGCATTTTAAGTTTTTCATTAATTTAAAATACTGTTTTCAGATCAAATATCTGAGGTATATTTTTGTTTTGTTTCCACAAATAGTGTGTTTCAAACTGATTTCAACAAAAATATCTGAAAATGTCGCGACATGTGTTGTTTTTTAATTGTAAATATTTTAAATTTGTCAAAAACAAGCATCAAAAATGAATAGGAGTGACTACCATTAGTGATCTTTTTATATTACAATTAATTGACACCTACGGGGTGTTTATACATTTAAAACAGAAAATAGCAATTTCAACACATATATTATATGGATAGAGATAAGCTTAAGGGAACCAACTGACGTGTTTAGGTATTTTCAGCTATGAATGAGAACTGGTCAGAAAGAGTTCAACGTTCGATATGCTAAAGAGATCGAAGTTGGATTTGGGCTGGTTTTCATTTTATTTACATTATTTCCCTTTTGCTTAATAAACGAAATAAATTAAAACGTAAATTTTTTTATAATGATAAAATAAACAACTGCAAAGTATCTGTTATGCATAACAAGTGATGTAAGGATCCACAATATTTTAAATTTTGCTGAAAAGAACCAAGCACACGTTGATTTTAATCTCGAGCAGGAATGGAAATATTAAAACATAAAATATCAAGGCAACGTAATAAAATAAAATATTTCGTTATAATCCGTAATTATTCATAGAGTATTCAAAACATCATAAAGTTTATTTGCACTTGGTTCCCTTATGTTAAATGCATTATTTATGGCTTAGCATATTGAAAGGAATAATGTAAAAGGGAAAAAACTGACAGTCTGAAGATGCTTGTTAAAGTGGCGGAACGCGTCATGTTGATGATAAAACAAGTGGAATAACTAAGTTATCAATTTTAATTTTATATTAAAAATGAGCTTCCATTAAGTTGTCGCCGAATCCATAGAAAATAGGGAACCAACTGTTGGTTTCTTTATGCAAAACGGTTGCAACTGCTGTCTGTATGTAAATTGTCATAAAATAAAAAAGAAGCCAACCGAATTATTGATTAATATCTTTAAATCTTTGAATGTTTTCTATATTTTTTAAGTAGTTATAGAATTGTATTAATAATAGCCATAATATTCAATAGTTTTCACATTTACTAAATTAACCAAAAGCAATTAAAAACATGTGCAAACTTTGAGCCTTAATATCTCCATTTGGCAAATTTGCAGTTGGTTTCCTTATGTTTATCTCCGTCCATATATAATATAAACAAGCCACAAGATTTTTTCTTATTTCGTTGGTATATGAACAAATGAATATTTTCTTATTCGCAATATTAAAACAAAAGATAAAAATGTGGTATCATTCATTTACGACATCACAAAAAAACGTTAATAATATCGATACAACAATTGGGTTTCCAAATAAGAGTTTCGTATTTCAAAGCACGCGCCATGCCCCTAATACTTTTCTCCCGATTGACACTCTATTTCAATAGGTAGAGAATACAAGATATAGTTCGGCACGTAGATAGAAAGCCGCGTGGAACACATCACGTCTTCACGCGCAATTCACGAGATGGCACCGCAAAACGTCTTTATCGCGTGTCTCCCTTGGAATGTTTCATTTGGATAGATAGATATTGTTATTTCAAGAAGGGTGAATGACTGATTTTGACGAGACTTTTACAGCTCAATTGTCACAAAACCACATTTATTCATTTAGTTGTCTCAATATTGCAATCAAAAATCTTGCATCACTATTAGGCTAGAAATATCAAAGCATGCAGTAATTTAAATCATTTGGAAATATTAGGTATATATTTCAAAGTATTTTGTTCAACAAGACTTACAGTTGTATTTTGGCTCACTTTGTTGTCAAAAGTATGTTAAAACCGAAATTATAATAGTTTATCTCGTCTGAAGTAGTGTAATATATTTATAGGTTTTTCGCCAAATGTGTGAAATTGGCAATTTTTTTCTTAATTCATGAAAAGTGCAAGCCTATTGCCTAGTTCATGCATTGGGCAAAATAGATTGTGGTGTTTTTTTGCAACTCAACCAAATGTCATTGATTATATAAAAATATATCAATCAATAAATAGCTACAATGAAGTTCATTTTCATTTACCATGCTCAAAAAATCTAGAGCTGTAGTATGACGACGCACAAATTTTATTAAGAGGTAATTTTGCAATTTGCATAGTTAGTTAGGATGGGTTAGGTATATTAAGTAGAGATTTACTTGAATGACACCACATTAAACAAATTTACTACAACTGTTACAAGTGCAATCAATGAAACAACCTAATACGAGTACTGTCCCGCATCTTAATATTAATCTTAATAAATGAAGCTAAATTTGACCCTGCCGAATTCACAAACTAAACGAATTAGACAGATAATTTGCCTAATTTATAAATAGATAAAAATAAATAAAAACCTTTTAATTTCTTTGTTCAATCAAAAATGTTTAATACATTTTTTTGTATATTAAAACACAATGGGAATCAATGTTAATCATTGAAATACGCATTGAGTATGATTAAAATTAAATCTTCCCAAGATGTGCAGATACGTTTGCTACGCTGAAAACAAAAATAATATTTGAGTTGCTTGTTTTTGATACATATTTTGACAATCACCGTATTTGCGTAAGTAAGACTATTTTCATTTATTGCGTTATTTTGTAGAGCAGAAAATTTACAACATAAAATATTACTTAAGTTTCAAATAGCAATACGGCTAAAAATTTTCAATTTTTTATAGAATTTATCGGTCATGACTCACATATTGTAAAACGATCGCAAAGTGTGTCTTAGTTTTATCTATACTTTTTGTATCTAAAGCAAAGCCTGTAAAAAAAGCTTCGGCTCGTTCTGCCAATTCGATGAAAACGTTTGATGGGCCAACCAAATGTGTCATGATTTTTTTTCAGGCATAGAATTTGAATATTACAGCAAAGAAGCATGAAATGTTCCTTGGCGTAAGCATTTTTCGTATGACATGAAAAAAGAAAATTCATAGCATATAGATATGCCAATGCATCAAATAAAAATATATCAGAATCAGATAATTTTTTTTATTTAGTAGCTAATGGGTACAATAAAATTTGAAGTATAAAAAGTTTCGATAAAAAAATTGTTTTTTTTATCACAATATATAATATTTCACTTTGAACAATATTCATCGCCAGGTCTTTAAATGCTCCTCTTTTTCACGTAAGACATTTTTGATGGATTCAGCGTTAATTTTGTGGGAATTCATTTGAAATATTTATTACAACCAGTGATTTTTATTTGCTTACAGATGATTTTTTAATAGATGCATATTTTGAGATATTATCACAGCTTTTATCTAATGTATGCGGGAGTCTTTTGTCCATTCTTAATTTAGAAAACATTTGTCTAGTTGTTACATCACGTACTTAATGTAAAGCGGTTTTCTAATTGTATTTCAATATGTTACTGTAAACTAAATTACAAAATCGATAGCAGTATTATTACAAAAAATTCCCCATTGTCCCATTTTTTTGTTAACCATATTCGCTCCCTACTCGGACCATATAGCCATCGCTAGGTCTCTCCAAGACTGTCTGTCACCCGACAGCCTTCTTTCTTCCTTTCAGATCATCCTAGCGTCCCGTAGCTCCACCGAGTACATCCTATTCAGTACATCCTCAGCAAACTTTCAGAGCGATGGAATCCATCGATCCATCGTAAGTAGAAGTGACATATAGGATTCAGGCTTCCCTGGGGCATCCGCAGCACATGACCAAGCCAGATCTATTGCCACTTTTTATTTTGGAAATATTGGGTACCCCTTTTATTCGCCGCAAGCATCTATTTTCGTAGCACAGTATACGGTTAGCATGTGGTTTAGTGAGTACCATAACTCGTGACCGTAAAGCAGCATCGTCAGAATGCATGCGTTGAACTGGTAGCACTTGATTCTGACCGAGTAAATTTTTTACGTACGAAATAATTATTCAAAAATGAATAAAATACATGCTGTCTACTTTTCTTAGTTCAGCAACAAAAGGTCAGATAAAAATTTAATATTTGTCTATACTTGTTTATTTTAAAATTAGTTTACGTTGCCATTTTAAACAATGAAATTATTTGGTTTTAAATGAACAAAGCAGTACGGTCTGCAGATTGCATATTTTTAATTAATACTAGTGAGTATCCGGCATGCGTTTCAATGCAACTCAAAGTAAGAAAGGGTTTGTATTTTAATTTTGTTTATTGAAGTGATTTTGGATTAGAGGAATGCATGGGCTGAAATTTCATAAAATTACCCGGTCCGAGCACGTCATCTTCGGGCCCAGCATGGCCTGGCCCAAGCCACTCAACCACTCAAGAACTCAACCCGAAGCGAAGATTTGTTTTTCTGAGCCCGAAAAAAGCCCATTTTTTTAATATAGTAATTCATTTATACTTTTCAAGCAATATATAATATTGCTTCCATTTCTTTTGTTTTCCGTCTGGTTCAGAGATGTCGCTAGTTGTACGTATTTGATTCTTTATTTTAGATTCTTCACGGGCGTACGCACAACAACTCACCAAAGTTTGATCGAAATCGAATGAATGGTAAAAGAATGAATAGAAGATAAACAAAAAACGACCATATTTTCATTTTTTATTTATATATATTTTCAATCACATAAATGGCAAGCATTTATTTTGTTAATTTTTGGCTTAAATTATTCAAAATATTTTCAATAAATCTTATTTTATTTTGAGTTTTACTTCTTTTTCTTCATAAGAATAGAGAATATTTGTTTTTCTTTATATATCATACATGATTTACATGCTCAGGCTGTGTTAGACTTTCAAGTAATCGAATAAATATGTTTTCGAAGAAGACGTTAGGGGTTACGTCTCGCACAAATATTACACCTGTAAAGATTTTTTTATATTTCTGCAACATTGCTAGATAGAATCATGATAATTGATTGTGAATGCTGATCGTAAATGATAATTGGTTGGTATCGTGATGAGTTGTAAAACTTCGTATTTTTCAAAAATTTAATTAATATTTCGAATAATTAGCTAACACCAGAAGCAAATGCAGGAAAATCCCAGTACAGTATGAATTGAATTGAAACTTTCAACTCAATGTGGAAATAAAAAGAGGCTGCAATTGTACTTAAATTAAATAATGTGACAATTAATGTGAGTATATCATTTAACTAAAAAGTGTAAAGCTTCATAAACCATCCTGCAGATTCTTAGTAACAAGGGTATCCGTCTTGGTGACACAATCTCACCCAAACTATTCACATTCACTCTAAAAAATATATTTAGGAGCATCGACTGGGAGAGGAGAGGAATTGTCATCAACAGAGAATACCTCAGTCACCTGCGCTTTGCAGACGACATTGTCGTCTTTGCAGAAACTTAAGAAAACCTCTAATGCATCATTCGCAAATGAAAGCTTGAAATTAGGTCTAAAGATTAATGTCTCAAAGACAAAAGTTATGATAAACCACTTTGCTGAACCCATAAGCGATCTTCATCAACGGCAATCAAATCGAAAGGGTCAACAGCTATGTCTACCTCGGACAGTAAATGTCTGTAGATGGAGGCATAGATGACGAGACAGCTCGGAGAGCCAAGAAATACAACAATAATATCAACAAGAGCGACCTTGCATTATGCCTGAAGCGTAAAGTGTTCAACCAATGTGTGCTACCAGTGTTAACGTATGCCTGCGAAGCATGGACTCTCAATACCCGAGAGGTCTAAAAACTAAGAGTGGCCCAACGTTGCACGGAAAGGTGCATGTTGGGCATAACGCGTAAGGACCACAAAAGAAACCAATGGATAAGGAAGCAAATAAGAGATGTGATAGATGTCACCAAATTGATGAAATGGCGATGGGCCAGACATGTCGCACGGTGAACGGACAACCGCTGGACAAATGCAGTCACACAGTAGTACCCGAGGGGCGCTAAGCGATCTTTGGTGCGTCCCGAAACCCGCTGGATTGACGAACTTGTCAGGTTCGGTGAAAGTACGTGGCAGCGCAAAGCTAGGAACTGAGAAATGTGGAGGGAGCTGAGGGCAGTGGATCGACCCCAACTGAAAATGAATATCATTTAACTAAAACTTTCAATAAACAAAGTTTCACCATTTTATCACTTGGCTCACTTTACTACTCAATAGCTCAATTATACCTTCTAAAATAAAACTTATTACACTTTGCATAATTTATATTAATAATGACAAAATTTTATTTGTTTCCATTTTAACTGCAAGCTTCGTCTTTCTTGACCATACTCTATGTGGAGCATATTCCCACCTCATATCACTTTGCTTCTTCTCATAATATATAATCTTTTTAAGATCATCTGAGTACATCCTATGAATAGTATCCGAAGGTCACGGAAGACCCCAAAATTTTATTGGACAGAAAAAATGCATATTGCTATATTGAGGCAAGCCAGTTCGAGGTTCAATATAGCATGTTTTCAACGTTTCTCTATGATAAATAATGTAACAGGAGCTGCCTGTCTGTTGAGCCACCCAAATTATGATGAAAGCATATATTCTCAAATATCAATATAATGTAAGATGCCATAATTAGCTTTCTTTAAAGTCATAACTAGAATGTAAGCACTGAAAGAATGGCATTGCTTTGTGTTTTATTTAATCACGCATTCATTATAAAAATTGAAAGCAAGTATTTTTATATCAATCATCTATATTTGAATCAAAGCAGATAACAGATGTACACCTAAATCACGTCGTATTAGTGTGTTTGAATTAAATAGGTTGATACTCTCAGAAGAGCGCGTACGGAATGCCATAACTAGATGATGCAAAGAAGAAATGAAACAAAACAATAATAAATGTATGAGAAATCCGTCAAAACTTACTCTCATAAATCATCCCATGAAACAAACGTGCCGCCTTATTTCTTTGGGCATAAATCTTTGTTAAAACGGATGAGGAAAGGCAAAATAATAAAACAAGGAAAATGGGAAAATTCAACTGGCCCGCAGTCTTCCACCCCATTTCCACATTGCACACTACAGGGATTTTTTTGTTTCGTTTTTTAAACGTAGCTTAATTTTTGCCTTTTCCAAAGTATAAGCCTACATGCTAAGGTACACATTTTCTTTTTTCCTCTCAAAGCATTTGCTGGATATAATTATTCAATAAATTTTGCCCGCTTTCTGTCAGTTTGTGCCCTAACATTACACCATTTATAAATTGCGAACAGATACGCTTTTCGGTTGGGATTTCTTTTTTTTTCTTTTCGCAACTTGATTTTTCACGTCAATTAAAGCTATATTATTTTTCTTTGTTTGGCTTTGTTTAAATACAATAAAATATGTTCATTTAGCAATCAGATTGATATTAAATGTGAAATAATGATAAACGAGATAAAACAATTTGCCTCTTGTGATGTCTTACACATTGGATATTCACAACCTTTAACACCGCGGAACAATAACCTTTCTATTTTCATGTTAAAAAAATCTCTTCAGATCTCATGCAGTCACATTTCTTTACCATTTCAGTGATAAAGTGAAGTGACAATTTCAAAAAGTGAAATATGGTTTTATGTTGTAATTATTTTACGTCATACTTTGTGTGTATTTGTTATTATACTATACATTTCAAACTATGCGAAATTATCGAAAAACGCAAGAATCGAAATTCTTCATAGCAAGAACAAGCTCCAGACGTGTCTCGGTGCCGTTCGAAACAAAACGGTTAAATACAGTACGTCATGCATCTCAGATTGTTATTATACTATACTAGAATTTTGTATTTTTCGATGGTAAAATTGACGAAGGTTTCAAATTATGATTAATTATACAAAGAAGACATAAACTTTAATTCGTTTTTTATTTTTAATTACATGTAAAACTATTTTATTTGCAAAAGCAAAATTTTCAATTTTTTGTATGACCCATATCACAGATAATTTAAAGGTTTAAATTGCGAAGTTACTCATTGTTACACCGTGAATACGGAAGGGTTAAAAGCACACTATAAATTGAACCTACTGGTATTCGAACCCATAGATCACTCTTTTTCTTACCACTTGACTGCGCAGGATTGATTGATGTATAAACATTTACTTTTGTAATACTATATCATACTAAAATACTTTTTACACAGAGAAAAACTTCGTTCACGAAAAAATACTGTCAATTTTACGAAAAGCATTTAATGACAGATATTGTCTGAGTCAGCCATTATTATTTTTTCTTTACAATATGTGATATTGCAATCTTCATACAAAACATTCCCATGATTTAGTTTCTGTAACAAATACTGCATTTGAAATAGGTGAAAAGTGTGCCTCAGGGATAAGAAGATAAATTTAAAGAAACTTTTCATACCTTCCATAAAGTGTGAATTATTTGCAAACTTTCATCGGTGGTTCTTTTTTCGCTTGCCAATAGTTATAGGCGGCAACCTTTGGAGGGTGGTGAAGTTGTGTGATTTTTCAGCGATAAATAAAGGAAATATAACGATAAACTTTTTTACGACCCCCACTTGCACAAGCATCACCGTTTTAAAAGAGCATACGTATTACTTACCACTCTGATATCAAAAATATTGTTCAATTGATGTGTCTTACGATTACTTTAGTTTTTTTGTTTGCCCATCGGTCTAAGTTTGGTCCACTACATGGAAAAAGGTGCTGTTATAATACTAATGCCATATAAATATTTTTTAGTTAAGCTTAGGTATTGAATAGCCCTTGGTGGTAAAATATGAATTAATGTGCAACATAATTTGTTTTGTTGTTGAATTTGTGAGCTGTCAGCATGGAATGATAAAACACAATTTAAAAACTTTTCGTGAAAAAATTGGAGAAGTCATATTTTCAATTTGTAGTACTAATCTGTATAAACCAAATGCTGTATAATTTTCCATTTCAATTATGTGCAGAATATATGAAACCATAACGAAAAGTTTTCATGACTTTAAAATCACTGAATTTATAGTAATTACTTACAGTGATTATTTGTATCGTGGACCAAATTACCCGAATTAGATGAAAATTTTACCCACCTTGTTTTATTGTTATTTATATATCAATCATAACATTAAATCTATTTATGTTAATTAAATTTCATCTTAAGAAATTTGTACATATCTATGTAAAACAATACCACACATTTCTCACACAAATAGAATTCAAATAAACAAGTGTTTAAAAATCAATATTATAAAATATTTAGCCAGAATGTCACCCAAAAGATAAAAGACCTTTATTTTCAAACAAAGTGAATAAGGAGATTTGATTTTCGAAAATTTCTTATTTTCATAAGTGAGTATTGCATTTGTAGCCTTGCGGTAAGTGATTCACTAACGCGGTATGCTACGTGGGCGAAGTCAATGCGAACGCGGCGCGGCACGAAAATATCAAAAATTCACCGCTACTTTGAGTCGCCTACGTGATAGGTAACACGCGGCGAGCGATGCGTATCTTTAGCAAGGCGATCAGTTGGTTTGATATTTTCGAGCAAAGCAGGCACTCTTGGAATAGACGTGGTAGCTCTTTAACTCTTTACATAAATGATAAAATTCTCCATGAACGTATGCTTCTCAATATTCTATCCTATATTTTAAATATGAGTTTTCAAATAAAAAAGCCTTGCGTCTCTTAACTAGTGACGAATAGTTTCACGTTACATCGCTTTAAGCCGCGTTACAATAGCGTTTGTGTCAACTTTTCCTACTTAAGACGCGTTGTAAGCGATCAGATGTTATCTCGTACAAATCATACCAAAGATAATATAATATTCTTTTAAAATAAACATTACGTGCTTATATAGTCTTTTTGCTTGAAATTCTCTTTATGCTTTACTTTGATTGACTTGATGGAGAAATTGAGTTTTCAGAGTAAACCTAGTAAACTAAATATCTTATCAAATTTGGATTATTGAGATTTTGTACACTTCCATGTATTTTGTCACTAACGACTCGGGTTTCGCCTTTCGGCATCTTCAGGCATTCGAGCACACGAATGGACTCGAACTAACACACAGTAAACAGTGTCTAACGCTACGAATTTTTACTTTATATTGCAACAATTCGTTAGGCAAATTACTTCAAACAATAGCAAATTACAACAAATCTGGCATTTATAAATTACAATGCAGTGATTGCCAACATTTCTATGTGGGTAAAACCACACGTACATTAGATATAAGAGTATCAGAACATTTAGCTGCCTTTAGATTAAAAAAATACACTTCAACATTCGCAAATTAATTGTTATTGGAGAAACATACGTTGAATGTGGATGTTGGGGTTAAATTGTTTTATCAAAACATGGGGGATCATAAATTATTTTATCCTGAAATTTTGGAAATCAAGAGCCCAGTTAAATTCCTTGCCAATTCTGAGCGAACAGCTGAATCTTCCAAACTCCCCGTTGCTGTATCCTATACGTTGAAACACCTAACAGATGCCACTAAATGTAGAATGATTGTATATTTTTATCCCCTCGTCGAATTGCATCCCGTCAAAACCAACAATGCTATTATAATTGTAAAATCACTTGTAATTCTAATATTGGCTGGAAAGCGGCAATTTGCCACCCTGTTAATGCGTTGTTTACAAAATAAGGTTTAAGGCGATTCTCGACATTTAAACTCAGGTATCAGTGTGGATCCTAGACTTATAATATTTTATATCGTAAATAATATTTGTATTTTCTATATAAACATTATACACTGTTTACTTTCTGTCAGTTCGGGCTCATTCGTGCGCTCGAATGCCTGAAGAAGCCGAAAGGCGAGACCCGGGTCGTTAGTGACAAAATACATGGAAGTATACAAATACTCAATAACTCAAATTTTATATTGAAATTCCATCAAGCACCCTCAGTCGATGTCTTAAATTAATTGCTTTTATATTTTATCAGACATTATATTAAAATAAATTATTATTTGTCAATTTATTTATAAATATACATGTAATTTTACACTCGTGTATTTCATAAATTATTAATATTAAATCCTCTTTTTAACATTGCTCTTTAAGAAAAGCATATGAATTTGTAGATAATGAACAAAATTCGTGACACAAAAAATAAGATAATATATTGTTAAGTATTTGGCAATAAAGGAATATAATATTTAATGAGTACAAAACCTTGTGGGCATATTTGCATTTGAAAATGTCTATATTATATTTCATGGCGTTACATAGCTTACCTTAAACTTCAGAAAACTATGCACTGTCGCTCTCATGAAACAGAAATTATCATTTTGGTATTCAAAATATTGCGCATATTAAAATATTTAATCAACTTGAATGAAATGAAAGTATATACAAATAAACTGCGAAGCTTATTATTGTATGGTTAAAATGTGTTAATCAATAATTTAATATTATTTCCAGATACAACTAGGTATATGAGAATTTAAAATAACAAATTGAAATTGTTTTTTTTATGTAATTAGTCAACGAATGATAAATAATTATAACATCACTTTTAATGTGTTAACTGTCAATTCTTGGTGGCGAGGGATTATATTTTAAAATATAATGCAATTTGTTCATCGCGATCATTATCAGCTGAATGAAATTAGTATACAAAAAAGATCTGTTTTATTTTTAAAATAATAATTTAAGTGGGTATCTATATATTTAAATTTAATATTAAAATTCCCGCGAACACTCTCTGTCGATATCTGAATTATATATATATATATATATCGATGGCCTATTTCCTTATTTTGAATACATATGTTGAATACGCTGGATGCGCATCAAATATTTTTTCAACATATTCTGGGGTACCACAGGGATCGAATCTCGGTCCAATTTTATTTCTCATTTTTATTAATGATATTGTGAAAAGTATGAGTGGAATAAAGTATCTGCTCTTTGCAGATGATCTAAAACTGTTTTTAACTATCAAGAAGGAGTCTGATTGTACTATTCTGCAACATAATATAGACTCGATTTTAAATTGGTCTATAAAAAACAAACTTGACTTCAACATTTCAAAATGCTTTTGCATTTCTTTCTCTCGCTCAAGATTTCCTATTAAATATAACTATGTGATATCGAAAAATACTTTACAGCGTTTATCTGAAATTGTTGATCTCGGTATAACATTCGACTCTTCTTTCACATTTCATTCACATATTAATTCCATTGCTATCCGTGCTAGCAAACTTCTTGGGTTTATAGTTACGCAAAGTAAGCCATTCGAAAACCCAACTGTGTTTCGCACTCTATACATTTCCTTGGTTCTCAGTACGCTTGAATATGGACCTATTATCTGGAGTCCATATGAAAATTCCTACAAGTTGAAATTGGACCGAGTTCATAAGAAATTTCTACGATATTTCTATTTCAAAAAGTTTAAATATTTTCCATTTAATAGTTCCCTAAAAGAGTACTACCCAACCAAATTTCTATTAGGCTATCTTTTCACTCTCTTTCAGCACGAAGCTCGTTTTCGATTCTAAAGCACTTCTCTCTTCTTTTTCGGCGACGAGTTTATAATCCGGAAATTCTCATGACTATTAATTTACATGCTGCCAATTGTTCCCAATCTACGTGGCCTAAACCATATCCAGACAATTTTTATTCTTAAAACTTGTTCTTCGCGTCGGTCATTCAAGTCACCGGTTGCAAGAGCCGTTCGAATGATTAAAGCACTGCCTAGAGAGCTGGATATTTTCAGCACTAAACTCTGGGTATTGTTCACTAAATATTTGTTCCTTGTGAATTTATAATGTCTTATTTTTTTGTATTTAACAATTTGAAAAAGTGTTTTTATTTTCAGTATTGTTTTTATTAGTAGTATTGTTTTTAATAATTATTATTGTTGTTTTTGTTACTATTATTATTTAAATTTAAATTTGGATTATGGAGATTTTGTACACTTCCATGTATTTTGTCACTAACGACCCGGGTTTCGCCTTTCGGCATCTTCAAGCATTCGAGCTCACGAATGGACTCGAACTGACTTAACTTAAACTTAAATTATACTATTAGTATGTTTGTCAAATGCATGGCGCATTGGCGTCAGCTGTAATGCCATGCATTTAAATTTTTTTAAATTTGCAATAAATAAATATTCATATAACTAGATATATAGCCCATCAAAGTTTTGACTCGTAAAAAGTAATGGCTTATTATTTGTATTACTTTTTATTCAAATAAGTGGTTAATAGTTTATAGTTTTACGATTAAAGGTTGTTTCTTTATAGAACGCCACGATTCACAAAAATGTATTTCCACAATACGATATTCCAATATGTATGTATATGGAAATTAGAAATTATTTCATTTTGCTGATTTTAATACGCAAATCAACAATTGTGGAATCCAAACCATGTTGCGAGATTTAAAATTTGTTATGCAGTCATTCCGTTTACTAAAAAGTGGTATCGGCTATTCTAAATTATTTAACTTTGTAAATTATTACTTGTTTTCTGTAAATTTTTTTTACGTCCTATAAAATAAATAAATATGACAATGATTGGAGTAAATGAAACATTCCTTAATCCAAATTTCTCAAAAACCCGCTCCATAAAAAGCAAATGCCAAAAAATATAAACAAGAATGATTAGCAAAAAGACAAGCTTTTTTACAACATAAGTTAAATAATAAAGAAATTCGTTTCAAAGGGATGAAATGAAATTCAAAGGGCTGTTTGAATTTAACAGACGTCATGATATCAAATAAAATTAATAAAAAAAGGAATAAGGCGTGCAAATATAAACCGAGCCGAAATGGCTTTGCGTGATCCATTCCACCGAAAAGATTAAACGTATCTAAAGCGGGGAATATTTTTAAACAAAAGCCTACTCATAAATGAGAAATAATCCTTGAGCTCTGCTTTATACTAGTGAATTCTAACCTTTTTTAAAACGTGAAATTAATCACGCAATAGATTATTAAAATAAATGAAAAATATAACGTTAAAAAACTGAAAATATTTGAACAGTTATGTAGAGAAAAAAAAAACAACTTTTTCCGTAGTGTAAAAATCCTGTAAACTTGTCTCTTTCATTTAAATTTGTGTCGATTGTTTATATTTCTCTCAAAAGGCAGATATTTGTATATTAAAATCAGCAAAATTAAATAATTTCTCAGCTCCATATACATACATATCGAAATATCATAGTGTGGCAATAGATATTTATGAATCGTGGTATTCCATAAAGAAAAAACCTTTTATCCTAAAACTATAAACCATTGACCACCTATTTGAATAAAAAAAGAAATACAAATAATAAGCCATCACTGTTTACGAGTCAGTTTAGATGAGTCAAAACTTTGATCGGCCATATCTCAAAACTACCAATTTCTTGTTGTATCACTATGGAACTAGGCCATCGATATGACGTATTGCGTGTTACTCATTTGCTCAACCTCTTTTTTTCGAAGAAAGTATGTATAAAGAGAAGGGACTAAGATACTTGCAGTTAGCTAATTGTTCTAGCTACGCTCAGTTTTTATCCACATTTATATATCTAAACATATAAATATCAGAAATAGACAAGACACGAACAAAGCATAGTAATTCAAAAAATGTGTTTTTAATTTGATACCTATTGTTGAATATTAAATTCATGCTATGAATAACTGTGTTATGTGTAATAAAATGCTAGCCTCTGTGGTCTAATGGTAAGAACTTTGACCTAGCGATCAAGTCCTAGTTCAAGCCCCAGCAAGGTCGATATCAAATTTCGATTTTTTTAATTTAAATTTCTGATCTTGGACATGAGTAACACTGCAAAATTTTCGTCGTGTTTATCTCTGAGCTGTAATGCCAGTTTTTTGAAGATAATATATATTTAATATTAAAAGAGATGGAAACACACTTTATCAGTTGAAAATGCCAAATGAAAACGTTATTCAAGAACATTTTCTCAGAACTAAGACGTTATTCATGAAATATGTGATTGAAACCTCAAACTGAGATTAGTTCAACAAAATACTCTGAGGAAATAAGTTATGCAGATGGCGAGGCATTTATTTGTGCTTTATTACGATCCCACTTGGCTTAATTAACTACTGTACGAAAGGTTTAAGCGCCTGTTACTTTCGCATAAAACCGAGTCAATAAAACTTGTGATCGGAGCCTATCAGTGCCGTGAGTTGCTCATCACTGCCTTAGACGCTAATGGTCGGAGACTGTAAGGATGCCAGGCTGTAAGTCTCCTCCCTCTCTAGATAACATCATCCCCATACCAAAGCTTATGGGGGGATTTAAACCTTTTCGGCAATCATAGATCACTTGTCATTTCCAAATATACAGATAACACGAAGATAGCCTCCAAATTATACTGCTTTATGCACTGTTATATAACCTGATGTATATTGTAATTCAAAGCATCCCCTTATATTGGAAATATAATGTGAATTTAGTGGAGGCAAGCTCTCCATCTAGGCATAACCCGCATGATAATATTGAAATTTTATAAAAAAAACTGTTTGTTTTCAAAAACACAACATTCCACTCGAATTGTTTTCAAACACAGACTCGACAAAATCAAACAATTTAAAAATTGATTTGACAAAATATATTTTATGTATATCGTTCGTCAATAATTATCAAACAAAATATTGTTTTTAATTAGTCCAGTAACACACCATTCTCTTGTAGTGATACATAACGCTGTAGATTTACGAAATATTATGCTTGTTATTATTTATCAGCAAGAGGCTAATTGGAAAATAATATTTTAGTTGACTGATATATTACGTATACGGATTCTGTATACGCTGCGACAAAGCTTAATGCACTGAAAATGCAAGTCATGCTGACTAAAGTAAGACACAGACAGTTGACAACAGTATATATATATATATATATATATATATATATATATGAACAAAGAAGGAAGGACGGCATTCATTCTGTAATCGCCTACCGAACGTGAATTTTTTGACCACTCGCCGAACGGGAAACATCTCCTCAGAACTCAATAGTCATCATGATCCGTCCTTTTATTTAATCGTGTCACGCATACAAACAACTGAAATTGTATTCCTAAGTATGTGTTCCCTTAGATATACTATTTTAACTTAAGAAAGACAGTCAATAATATTGGACATTTTTATTTAAACTTATAAACGACAATATGCGTCTCTTGCCCCAAAAAGGAGAATATAAATTTCTAATGAAGCATTTGAACATAATCGTTTTAACAGGAATGGGTTGTAGGTCACTCGCTCTACTGACTTTTTTAAAAGAGTGAATATGTAATATACTATTTATATTATTATTTAAATTCAATTAATATTATTTAAGCAAAATCGTTAAACTTAATAATTATATTCTACTATATTTTCAATTGAAATGATTTTTTATATAAAACTTGAGTACACTGAAGCAAAAATGAGCGTTTGTTACTCAAAACGACTGAACGTTATGACTGATTGAATATTGAATATTGCCTACTCAAATGCCAGAAACCAACGACAGGCCAAATGTGAACAAAAAATCAAAAACTGCCAAGGATATACGTGACAAGTTAAACCGATGCTTTAGTATCAAAAATGAGTAAGTTCATTTTTTTTGCGTTGTCATTATAAACTTCTTGTTGAGATTAACTGTTTTATAGTGGACGGTCGATTCATGGTAATTTATTGATACAGCTTATTTAAATGCAAAAACAAAGTATCAAGTTGAAAGTACACGAAAGTGTCCAATTACAGTATATACGTCGTAAATTGGGAGCTTCTGGATTAGAAGAAGCCTTTAAATGAAAGTTGACGTAGATTTACGCGTTGCCGCTGCAAATAATAAGGCTGTGTTACTAGAACGTAACCCTTTTCTTCGAAGTGGAGCAGTACTTACACTTGCGAACTTTTTTGCTCTATTCACGACGATGCCAAATTAGAAATGAAAGCTTGCGTGTTCACGAGCTTTCAGTAGTTAATGCTAGAATATTATTTACTTCCACGTTACAAGACTCTTTTACGTTTAATGTTCTGAAAATTTTTAAAAAGCTTAGCATTACTACTTTAATAATACGAATACATTTAAAAAACATATATTATAACTTTTGAATCGTTCTCTTCAACAATTTGAAGTGTTTATTTATTTACACGTTAGATTTTAAATATTTTCATCTTTTAGTGTTTAACTCTTACGTATTATTGGTGAAATAATGAGTTACTTCGGTCCTTAAACCTTTAAATTATATATGAAACGTGTCGTACAAAAAATTAAAAATAAAAAATACATTACAGTTTACGTCTTCTTTGTATAATTAATGATAATTTGAAAACCTTGTCAATTTTAACAAAGCAAAATAAAAAATTATGGTATAGTGTAGTTACAATAAGTATATTGTAGTGAAAATCCGAGGTGCCTGACTGTACCGTGTGTAACCGTTTTGTTTCTAACGGCACCGAAACACGCCTCGAGCTTGTTCTACTATGAAGAAATTCAATTCTTACGTCTTTAAATAATTTCGCATAGTTCGATATGTATTTCAGGTTTTACACACAAAATATGACGTAAAATAATTATTTAATGCTCCGTAAATTCATATTTCACTTTTTGAAATTGTCATTCCACTTTATAAATGCGACAAAACCTACACGTTAATGAAATGTGGCTGCATGAGATACAAAAAGATTTTTTTAGCATGAAACTGGGAAGGTTATTAGACGTTAAAAACGATATATTAAACATCATTCAAACATCACGTTTATTATTTTCTTCATTAATTAGAGAATTGTTTTTCTATTTTGTTACAAATTCTTACACATTCATGTATAGGTTTTTTAAAATTCAATTAAAGTTTGTTGAACGTTGGTATCAAATGTCTTAAATCAACATTCTGAATTCAGTTTGGTCGAAAATGTTATCACAAAACCATATGGGAATAAAAACAACTAAACACAGGAAAAGGCAATCAGCTTGGAAAAACATTTTACTGATATAAATATTCAAACAATTTCGACTTGCTTTTTATAGCGCATGGAAATTCCCAAGTGAAATTAACTGGATTGTGTAATATTTTCGTACAAATACTAAGTTCTCAAAAAACGATATGAATTCTAGGGAAAAAATTCTTGCTTCTCGTTTATATTCACGAATACTTTGAATTATTGATTCACTAATGTCAATGAAACAATGAAAGGTTAAGGCTTTATATGAAGTTTTCACATGTTACATTATTTTGTTTTCTGAATGTGTTCTAAATGAATCAATAATAATTATAATAGTGAATAAAATCTTGGTTTACATATTTAAAGAATAAATATTTTTTATAAATGTGAAATACGTTTTGAATTTGGATTATTGAGATTTTGTACACTTCCATGTATTTTGTCACTAACGACCCGGCTTTCGCCTTTCGGCATCTTCATGCATTCGAGCACACGGATGGACTCGAACTGAGAGACAGTAAACAGTGTCTAACGTTTATATAGAAGATACAACTGCGACAAATATTATTTACGAGGTAAGATATTATACGTCTGAGAGTCACACTGATACCTGAGTTAAAATTTCGGGAATCTCCCTAATCCTTATTTTGTAAACACCATATTAACAGAGTGGCGAATTGCCGCTTTTCAACTTCTTTTAGAAATACCAGTGATTTTACAATTATAATAGTATTGTGCGTTTTGACGGGATGCAACTCACTCTATCTTTATTGTTAATAAGTAATTTGCCTAGAGAGTTTTTGCAATAGAACGCTAGTCTAACACTATCAGCGAGTTGTTTTTTAATTTTAAAGCTTGTGCAACCTAAATAACTAATTCTATGCCAGATTCTAGGGTGGTCTATGTCTTTAGACAAGTTCCCGAAATATAGCATCTTTTCTGCTAATTTACGTTGTTTTTTTGATACAAGACTATCTATAAGAGACGCCTCATAGCCATTATTAATGGCAATTTGTTTAATAATGTTTAGTTCGTTTTCAAAATTAAATTTATTTAGAGGTATAGTGACTAATCTGTGAACCTGAGAATGGAAAGCAGCCAATTTATATGAGAAGAACCCGGGTCGTTAGTGACAAAATACATGGAAGTGTACAAAATCTCAATAATCCAAATTTGATATTGAAATTTCATCAAGCACCCTCAGTCGATGTCTTAAAATACGTTTTGTTTTACAAATAGTGGAATGAATAAAAAAAATGGTTCATAATGTTTATTCACCAAGATTCGAGAGTTAGTAGATTAGAAGTCATTAATACAAAATATGTTTTCTTAGCCCAACTAGTATTACTTCTTCTATAAATAATGAATGATAATGATTAACGCTTATTGTCATTTGTTTAAAACCTTTTTAAGGATTTACATTCACAAATTATAGTACTAGAATAACAATAATGTCAATGTCTATAATATTCTCTGTGAGAAGTGTTACGCTTTTTTAAAAATATACTTATATATTTGTACTTTTTTCAACACATATTATAAAAAAAAAACCGATAGTAATGGACTGTCTGTTATCATTTTGAGTTATATCGTATTTTTTTCAAACTTTCAGGTGGTATGCCAGATATATTTCGTCCAAAATGATTGATCTACGTGAAAAATAAACATGTTTACCATGAAAATATATTTGGTATAATATAAACAACAATACCACTTTTTGAAAATGATTTACCAAATGCTGTAAATATCGTGACCTTTCAAAGAGATGTTTCGTTCATCTCTTAGCTTGGTTGAATATCAAATGTTTTAATATAATGTTTGATATCTAGTGCATGAGTTTATATTGTGTAATTTTCATAGAAGGGTCCATGGAGCAGTGGTCTACGTCATTGGTTTCAGCTACTTATGTCTCTGATTTATGTCCCGATGCATACAGTACAGCATAAACTGATTTTTCACATGATTTATAGATTTCTTTACGGAAACAGAAGAATGATCTAAGTTCTGACATTCGTAATTATTATTGGTCACACAGATTAAATAAAACGAATTTGGTTGTGCTGCATTTTAATTTAAAATAAATAATGTTTATTTTGGATAATACATATGTGGGGAAAGACTAAATACGAGTGACAACACGGACGACTTGCCGACACTTAACAGAACAAAACGCGACTGAACGTCATAGGAGCGGGACTACCTCACACTCTAAAACAGGCAACAATAATTTATCACTAGCCATCGACCGCTTCGGCTCCGTGGCTACTGTTACGGATGTCTTGGGTTCAAGTACCGGTGCGGACAGTATCATAAGTTGATCATTCAATCGATTCATTCATTTCTCTTCGTAGTCATGAATGTTTGTGAATGTGTGTGACGGGGCGTAGCGAGAGCGATAAGCTAAACAATAGTCCTGTCCTAGTTCTATTCTTCTAACAGTAGAGTAACAAGCAATTCTCTTAGAAAACTTCTGTTGACATACCTCCATTAGAAGCCTATAAGGTTGGCGTTAGATCTATCCAAAATGTTAAAATATCAGTAATTACCTAGTCGAAATAAAAGACTCCAAAAACATACAAGCTTATTCATCAATTTGTGCAATTGCAGAGTACGCAAACTTAAAATCGATATTTGTGTACAAAATGACAAGATAAATTAATATTTAAAAACAAAAAAAACAACTTTCTCATTGAACGCGAAAGCGTTAATTAACGTGACGCCACAGAATTCGATATCAATTCCCTAAGCATGAAGCCACTCTTTCATATCAACGAAAGTTCCGACAAGGACGTTTAATTAGGACTACAGATTGTCAAAGGTTTTTAAGTGTTTTATCATTGAAAAGTATCAGCGCTAACGAAAACTGTCGAGTCAGTTGAAATAATAAATTTGCTTTCATCAAATAATGTGAGAGAATAAAAATCTGTGGACGTTGCTTGTTTCGAATTTTTGTTTTTGATGTTCGCAAGTTTTGTTTTTCAATTAATTTTCTCACGGTCGTCTTACGTGCTTTTCATCAACAGATCAAGATGCTTAACGCTTTCCTTTTATATTATAAAATAAAAATTAAACTTTTACTTGCTACCCACGTTCTCTCTTAGATGAGAAGTTTTTTGTACCGAAAATTAAAAGGCTGACAAAACCAAACCAACAAATGCGCTACATATTTCAAAATTTCCGCTCCCAATATGGAGTATATGGCCTCTTAATGGAGGTATCTCAACAGAAATATTTCTACGAGAACCGTTTGTTACACAGTTGCAAAACCTCTCTTTTTCGAAAAGAATAGCGATAGAAAAATAGCGCTAGAACAGAACTAATGGATAGATAATTACACTCCATTTTTAAGATCGTGTGGTTGGGAGGTGAATTATAGACATTACAAATACCCATGCCTACGAGCAGAAATCTATAAATTCATCGAAAAATCAACTTATGAAACTTTGACATTCGTGACAGTAGCCAACGACGTTGATCACTTGAAAAATATTTAGCACACATCAATGTATCATATTTGAATATTTGTTATGCCAAGTATTGTTTTCTATTTAGTTTCTTTGAGTTAAAAATACTATCATTTATTCACTTACAGTATTCGGTAATGATTTGAATTTGAATTATTTTTAGTTTAAAATAGCTTAATTAATTTTGAATAGATTCGTATATTTCTTCAAAAATGAGCAGTAATAGAGTATGCACAATCCCGAGAGAGTGCGCGCGGGCAGCAAAACTGCTGTGCGGCCGCGCAAGAATTACTTGAGAGAACACGTCACCGTACTGGTCGAAGTTGGTAAGTAAAAACTGACGTAAACAATTCATTTTGTATATCGATACTTTCTCTCGTATAACGCAGTTTGAGTAATACCAGTTTGGAGAAACACAGCAATTTATTTTATCAGTAAATAATATATTAATGCAGATTTCTAGGCAAGCAATTGTCCCTGTCTATTGATCACTAAAATGATTAGTGTTTGACTGGTATAAACTAATATACATTTTGATGAAACAATCGTCTATATAACATACCGAGGTTAAAGACTTTATCCTGCGACCTAAAATTTTCATTTACCGTTTTCTAGTAATTGTCAATATGTTACTTATCAACATCTACCAGTTACTTGACGAACTGTATTATGGCATAATTAAAAAAATATATTCTGTCGTATATCAGAGGTTTTAATGGGTCTTGGGCATTCGTAATATTCAGTTGTTTTGTCCACGGGATCGAATACTAGTAAGGAAATTTTCATAATTAATTATTTTTTTAAACGATATATTTTTTTGTGTGCATGTGACAGACACCTGGTGGTTGAAGTGTGATACATTAAATGTCATTATTCAATCAACCAACGTATTCTAATGTAATTTTAAATGATTCCACTGAAGACTTAATTTCTGTGATGTAAAAATATATTAGTCTCCGAATATCTGTAAAATTTCAAACTGATCAGAAGTGTTGAAGTTGTTCAAGATTGACTCAAAATTGTTGTACCGCTAACTAGCTTACTTAATAGTGAATATTAATAGAAGATTACTTATTAAAATACAAAATATAGGCTTCGTTTTGATGATGAGACTATTTTAAAGGAAGTTAGATCCAATTTTCGTAAGTACAACCTAAAGAGGGCTTTTAGAACACTTACTTCCGTTGTATTTTTTTTAACTAAAATTTATCTCTTAAAAGCAAAATATAACTGCGCAAATGCTTGCGGCAGCATTAAAATTAAGGCTGTGTTTTGTAGACTTATATTAATGTAGCGAAGCCTTCGCGCCCACCTGCAAAGACACAAAACGCTCCGATGAAAGACTCTCACCGTTAAATGCGGCCATTTTTTAAAGCTTGATTAAAAATGATGGGGCAAACACTCGACAACATTTAAGGACACCTTACTCTCAAAAGCTTGCCCTCATTGGCCTTACTCTAATACAGTGGTTGATAACTTTACCAAATGCATATTTAAAAAGCTTAACTAATCATAAAATCATTTTAATAATGATATTTATTATCTCATATTTATGCAGTACAATATAATATTATTTTAAATACTGTAGTCTATATGTATACATAATAAAACAGTCAATTCGTTTTAAATAGTACGTTGAAACAGTTGTACAATCTATATATATATACATATTTATGTATATATAAATGAATGTTTGATTGTTTGTTTGTCCCTTATGCGTTCCTATATCATTCATCCGATTTCGATGAAACTTTGGTGAGTTGTTGTTTCTGAAAAAAAATATTTAAAAAAATCAAATACGTACAAATAGCGACATCTCGGAAAACCTTCTGATTTATTCGTGTACGCACCAGACGAAAAAGAAAAAATATTTTGGATACAAAAAACGCTTCAAAAAACCGAATTGAATCACAAATATTTTCTTTCTTAGTTGCATTGCAACGTATGCCCAGTACTCACTAGCATTTAATAAAATTATGTTAAGAAAATATTCAAAGTTAAGATAAAGTAAAAATAATATATAAGTGTGGGTAATGTTGTAAAACGTATATTACCCACACTTATATATTATCAGTGAGATCTAAATGATCCTCTCAAAAAGTATTAAATAAAAATAAAAAGATTTTAGGAGAAAAAATAGAAAAGAAAACAATTTGTAATAAGATAAAATAACGAATTTACTATTCAGTTCTATAAAACTGTAATAGTTTGTTGATAGCTATTTCGTCTTCACGCCATTGTCAGACCTAGAAAACTAGAATTCTTACGATGGCGTTAAGCAGAACTAACTAATAAAATATTGTAGACCTAAATACTTATAATAAAATCTTGTGTAAAAAATAAAATAAAATTTGTATCGTATCATAATGAAGTTCTACCAAATAAATGCCAATTAAATCTATAAAACAATTTATATTTAACATTGTGATGTATGAGGAAAATGTTTAAAGTTCAACACAGCGTCAACGATCTAAAGACAAAATCAAAGTGACGAATATAAAATTCCATTTTTCTATTAATTTTAAAATTTTCAATTTTATTAATAAATCTTAGTTATATTATAATATAATTTAAGACATCGACTGAGGGTGCTTGATGGAATTTCAATATCAAATTTGAATTATTGAGATTTTGTACACTTCCATGTATTTTGTCACTAACGACCCGGGTTTCGCCTTTCGGCATCTTCAGGCATTCGAGCGCACGAATTTACTCGCGTCAATGTCAGTTCGAGTGTATATCTAGTATCGTGTTTTTGAATTCAATATTATATTTATTATTAAGTCGCGGTTGATAAAATACCATAACAAAAGCTGTATTCAAAATTCAGAGAGCATTTCGTTTGAAAAAAAAAATGTTCAATATCACTAAGGGAAGCTTCCTCCTTGCTTTGACGTGCTCTGGGTTGGAGGCTTTGCAAGATACTCGGAAAGGGAATTCCGGTTTTTGTCGTCTCTTTTGCGTCTTTCTTGCGTATGAGTTCCGCTATGAGAATATAAGATGAACGTTTATTCGCTTTAAGTTAGGAAAATGAAACCGACTTCAATAATTTCAAACATCAAAAAGGTCTCTAGTAGTTTACGTAATCAAATAATATATTATGTCATTTTATTTCTGCACGTTTTAATTACAACCGCATTAATCAATAATAAAAAAACTTTGGTTCAATAATAAATAACAATTTGTTTTTTCATCTAAAAGTTCTGTAATGTATATTTTACTCATTTTTGTTGTTGCTCTGTACAGGATTGATTTTGCCCAGTTAGTGGAATATGGAATACTCACTAGCTGGGAAAAGTTGGTTCTTAAATTAGTCATACTATATGAGGCAGTGAGAATCAAAACCTATCTAAGCGCCATTTTTTAAATTTCTAATGTATGTAAGTACCTCAATACATTTTCACTAGATGCACGTATATTTTTTATCATGTCCGCTCTCAATGTGGAGCATGTAGCCTCCCAATGGAGGATTAAAGTAAAATTATGCAAATGAATTTCAAATAGTTCTGATGAAATAGTTAAAATTAAAATCTTTTAGATATCGGTATAGAACAGCGTTCTTAAAAGTGGTTTATATTTAAGTTCAGTATACATTACAATCATTGAAAATATGTAACATTTTTTTTCACTAATAACCAACATCTTAATAAATTTTAGCAATACATTATTTACACATTTTAACTGAAAACAAATTCAATTTAAAAAAATAGTGTGTTTGTTGCCGTTGTATTCCTTATTATAGACATCAGTATTTAGTGTGCTATTTCATCTTACAATAATGACAATGTTATAGAAAAAACCTATGAAAACGATTTTTGTTATACATCGCCTGGTTAAAACCAAAACACCTTTTTTGTTTGCTGGTTTGAGATATTTTTTTAAATCATAAATTGAACATGAATACGGTATAATAAGATATACACGATATTGATGATTTTTAGGTTAATACAACATGTCATTTGTATCAAAAAATATGAACGCGTTCAAAATTTCAAGATTCAAATATGTTTAGTAACTTTGTGCTTGCTTTTTATAATAGTTTAAAAAAATTAAATTATAAAATGTGTTTGCTAGGGTCTGCAACCAACGGAGAGTCAAAATATAATTATGGCCATCATCTTAACTAGATTTTCCATCATTGCATATGTCTCCACGTTTGAGGCAATTTTTTTCTGTTATGGCTACCGTTAGCCTAAATGTTTATAGGTATTTTATGTTTTAATTACATTTGCCGTGTAGATCTTTAACAAGTCCTAGCCTGCCTTACCTGTAAAGAAACAAAAAGAAATATTAGATTTAATGGTAATTTTTTAAGAAACCATAAACAAAAAATACAATTGTATTCCAACGTCATTTACTATTCCCACGCCAAACAGAGAAATGAGTCGCTGAGTCAATAAACACGTTCTCGTGTAATTCTGTATGTTTTCAATCGACAATGAAATAAAAATAGTAAAACATCTTGAAATGAACCAAAATGACCATTTTCAATAAGGAACAATGTATATATATGAGTCACTGAGTCACTAAACACGATCCCGAAGGTTTTTTTAGAGTTTTGAGTAAATCACGAAAAACCGTTATGGGCAGTATGATAGTTTTAAGTATAATTAAAGTCGTCTGTGTCTTCCGGTGTATACGAAAAAGTAAATTATAATATTATTTTACACTAGCATTTTTTCAGAGCACGTCGACCGTATGAAACGAGGATCGAGATCGCGTAAAAAAACAACATTTATAAGTTTGGAAAAAATTAGAATTTCGAACAAGGGACGTAATAGGAAGAATTTTAGACTTGAAACTGGAAAAATTGATAAATCTATCGATAGAACACAAACGTAGATTAAAAACTTATTTCATTGAAAAATCGTCAGTAACCTGTAAAATCGCCTGTTTGGCGACTCAAATGGTCTTTAAAATAAATAGAGTTTTCAATTAATAAAAATAAAATGCATAATACATGTAATATTATTTGTATAATATAATATAATCAATCTTTATCATGGAAAACATAATATATAATTGAATAAAAACATATTACTTGGTATATCTACAAGTCAAGTATTTATTAATTAAGAGAGACCACAAGAAAATTATAGCAATAGAGGCAAGTCAATTTACTGTGAAAAACGATAACAACGTATTATAACTATATAAATTTAATTTAAATTTACGTGTAAATGTTTGAAAAGCATATTGCTAAATATCTGGTTCGTGGGAAATACTTAAATATAGTATTACCAGTTCTATGAAACCAAAACATTAAAGAAATTTTGGAATAAACGTTCCTCAAAATAATTGGTAGGTAAAGACGCTTTTTAGTATTTAATATAAACCTTTACAATTGAAAAGTAACAACATGCTTTAGTGAATATTATATTTTAAGCGCTATTATATTATTTCACAGAATTAAATTTTCTCGTTTAAAAATAAACATTATATATCAACTTACATACCTAAATATTTTAGAATATTTTCAAAAACTGTCGTGTTTAGTTAAATCGTATTCGTGTTATATTCTACCTTAATAATTGAGATACTGAGTCGCTAAACACGCTCTCGAAGGTTTTCAAAGTTTTGAGTAATTCACGAAAAACTGTTATAGGTACAATGATAGTTTTAAGTATAATTTAATTTATTTTATGTCTTCTGGAAAAAGAAAAAGTAAAATATTCTTTTACACTATCGTTTTTCGTGACCGTGTAAAACTAGGATCGATATCGTGTAAAAATACGACATTTTTAAGTTTCTAAAAATTTTGAATTTCGAATAGAGGATTAAATAGAGACTTTAAATTGATAGATCTATCGATAGAGCACATATGTATATTAACAAATAAGTTTACTGAAAAATCGGCAGGAGCGTGCTTAGCCACTCTGTGACTCAATTATATTATATTAAGTTCTAACATTTAAAAAAATTAAAAATGCATGTAATATAAACATTCATGACTGACATTATTCTCAGTTGTGCATTATTGTTGAACTGTTAACATTTTCAAATTTTCTTTTTAAACTTCCTAACTCACTTATAATTTAAAATTCCATAACCTTCCGACATAATATTTTTTTTTACCATGTCCACTCCCAGTGTGAAGCAAATGACCTCCTAATGAACGTATTTCAACAGAAGTTTTCTACGAAGACTGCTTGTTAATTAATTGCTCAACCTCTCTTTTTCGAAGAAAGTAGAGATAAAAGGATAGGGATAAGACAAGACTAGTGGTTGGCTTATCTCTCTCGCTATGCCCAGTTCTTAGCACCCGATGGGGGAGAGGGAGTTTAGACATCACAAACACTCAGACTACGAACAGAAATCCATAAATCGATGGAAAAATTAATTTATGAAACTGTCCGCACCGTGACTTAAACCCAAGACATCCGTAACCGTAGCCAACGATGTTAACCACAGCACCACTCATTTAATTACAATGTTTATAATTTACAATTTTACTATTTATCAATATTATATCCAGGTAACTATTTTTCACTTTTAAGGTGTTAACTGTCAATTCTTTGTACCATTTTCTGTTTTTATATATTCTCTGTATTCTGCTGGAAATTGAAAGAATATTTCATTTAAATGAATGACACTGTGTGTAACTCAAACGCAACACCATGCATTAGGTCTAAGGTATTCAATTGCTTCGATGTTTTATTTGAAGAGCCATATGCCTAGATCAATACTGATTGATAACAATACAAAAACTAAGCCGTTTGTATGAAATTTTGTTAATAGTGAAAAAAGTGTTAACTATTAGATTTTTAAAATAAAACACACTTTGTTTGTACTACTGCCATATTTTTATAATGATCACGACCGGTTTCGCTTATCACAAGCATAATCAATTGATCAGTTGAATGATCGTTCTATTATTTAATGTAAATATTTTTAAAAGTGTATGAATATTTAATTGGTCTCCTCTTATAGTTCCTGATTTTTTTTGCTTCCATTAGTAGTCCATACGTTTTGAGCACGAAATAATATTAATTAGTACATTTGGCTTAATTAACTGTGTTTCACTGATGATGTCGGTGGAATTTCGTAACGCAACATGTAACACCGTCTGTCACCCAACAATTGATTGCGCTGAATCTTCGATTTGAAGGAACAGCTCAGAATGACTTATACAGCTCATGTGATGTATATTCTCGTAACTCGTTACGTGGTTAGCTGAGCATTATAACAAGTTCCACCAACTCATGTAGGTTCACACAGGTAAACGAGCGACCCCATTTGATAACATGCGAAGCCTATTAAATTACAATAATACATGAATTACAATAATACATAAATGTTAGTTAAAGGTTCGAAACTCAATATTGTATTCAATAACTATTATTATTGGAGGATTTCTGAAACCCATCGTAATATTCCTGGATAATATTGTATGAGTTTTTCTAGGTTATTCATATAATAAACGGCTAAGTTACCAAACACGTTACATACTGACGATTTTTCAATAAATATGTTTATAATGTCTGTATGTGCTCTATTGATAGATCTATCAATTTTTCCAGTTGCAAGTCTTAAATTTCTTCCTATTTTGTCCCCGGTTCGAAATTTAAATTTTTTCCAATCGTAAAATAATCACTTTTTTACAAGATATCGATCCTCGTTTTACACGGATTTCGTGATTTACTCATAACTCTAAAAAACCTTCGGAAGCGTGTTTAGTGACTCAGCAACTCATATATATAAATTGTTATTTATTGACGATTATCGTTTTGATTCATTTAAAGATGTCTCAAAATTTTTATTTCATTGTCGATTGACAGAAACATACAGAATTAAACAAAACCTAACTTTAAAAAAACAGTGTTCGGTATTCAAAAAATATTCAAAGTTTAAATTGGTAATTCAAAGATTTTTAATGTAAATTTTATCATAAATAATATTGACATCATAACCAATTACATATGATTTATAATCTTAAGACCTTTTGAGAAACCTACTCAATTAAAATAGTTAAACATGCGAAAGTAGTACAAACAAATTGTGTTTTATTTTTTAAAATATAATGCCTTTCCACCAAGAATTGACAGCTAAAAACTTAAAAGTGAATAGTTAACACTTTTTTCACTAATAACGAAATTTCATACAAATGGCTTAGTTTTTGTGTCGTTATCAATCAATATTGATCTAGGCATATGGCTCTTCAAATCAAACTCTGAAGCAATTGAATACCTTAGACCTAATGCATGGTGTTGCGTTTGAGTTACACACTGTGTCATTCATTTGAATGAAATATTCTTTCAATTTCCAGCAGAATACAGAGTATACATAAAAACAGAAAAAGGTCACAAAATTATTTTTTTGAGAAGAGGGTAAAAATATCATACTTAGTCGAAATAGACCTTAGCTATTTTCATACAAAATGGGATATTACTATTGCGGTTTTAAGAAAAGCGGCATGTTTTTGAGATGTATGATTTTTTAGCTGTATGAATTCATATACATTAAATCGAGAAATGCAATAAAATTAAAATGAAAACGTAAATTTGTTTTTCATGCCAAAGTCTCCAATTGAATTCAATATTTAGGTGCATTTTAATAAAAGGATCTTACAACAGTGTGACACAAAACTATTAATTTAGATCAATATTGCTGATTACTTTTATGAAAAGTAGTGTGTTGTGTTATTTAATTTCGTTTTTGTTTTCCAGTAATTTTGTTGAATATCTGCCATGTTTCACTACTGGGAGATGCCAACATTAATTGTTGATGTGAAACTTGACGTACGTCTCGTGACATAAGTTAGTTAGTTAGATGACAATTTCAGAGACTCGTGACTGGAAACGTTTCATTTCACAGATGGATAACTATCTATACCAAGCAAGTTAGGGATATTCATTTTTTAATTCCAAGTTTGATTTTCTCAGAACAGTGGTTCAGAAAGTTTTCGGTGTAATTATATACGACATTTATGACGTATGTAAAACAAACATTTTTCTTATTTAAAATTAGTGTTAACTGTCAACTCTTGGTGGAAAGGCATTATATGATTAGAACCATTCTTTACTATATACTTTGTAGAACTAAATACTCTGTTATTTTATCCTATTATAAATTTTAATTTGATTTACGAATAAGAGTGAGGTAAAAGTGGTAATAGTAAAAAAAACATTTTACATTTATAATATTACCGAAACAATAAAAATATTATAAGAGATACACTTAAGTATTATTTTACTCTTTAAATATTACATATATCAACGGCGTTTTGGCTAATTACTGTAACCCTCAAAGTTAACATGATTCGGGAGAGGCTAAAAACTATTTTCATCAAAAAAATATATGGTATGAATGTTTCAAGTGCATTCCTATAAATTCTCATGTTTGCAGATATGATATTTTACGTAGGAAGTTTCGAAACAGTGGCTTACATCAAGTGGCCGAGTTTAGAATTTTCAAACCTAAAAACAATATTAAATGAGGTTTTCCTTCCAAAAAGTGGTCAATTTATTTATCTAATTTATATCATGTGGCCGAGACCTGCTCTGTCGTCTTTAAAATGATATCAAATCATTAACTCATTTTCGTATTTTTTTAGCGTTACATCAATCGGCGAAAACAGAGTCGATACCCTTATTTTGGTCGCTCTAATTTTTTTTATATTTCAGTCCAGTAATTTATTGGTACACACTTTTTTGCCACTACTTAAAAGTAAATATTCACAACTTAACTATTTTTAATATTTATTTGAAATCATAAATTACTTTTACAGTATCTTCGAAGAGGCATTCACTTAGAAATAAATATATATCTGTACAATGTCATTTCAATAATCACATAAACATGAAATGAAACTTGAGTTAATTCATCACAAAATTCCGCATGGACTGTATTAGAACATACGCCATATAGCGTTACACTCCGGCTCTAGGTTGGCCATTATGTAACATTTTTATTTATATATATTCACTGTTTATTTATTAATTATTACACATATTATTACAAGTGAGTATCATGTCGTCTAATTTTTTTAATTACACAAATACACATCATATATTGATTTATTGCACACTTTTTTTTATTATTTTATTAAAATTGTTCGCATAACATGGTTGACGAATATTTAATAATTATTTGAATTAGCTCCCGTTACAACAGCATTTTTCATTGCGCGATTTTTGTTGATAAGAGATGGAAGATATTATAATTTTTCAATTTCCAAAACGTATTATTATAGATTTGTATATCAATATGTGTCAGCCTTTGAATCAGTCATCATAAAATTTTGTATCGACGTAGGACTATTGATTTTATTATAAAATGGTGCATTATCAATGACCACCACAGACCTCAGTTCTCAATTATTAGGAATAAGTAATGGCTTACAATTAAATGTATTTTTGTTTAGATCATATTCACTTTCATAAAAATAATTTTCACTTATAACAAATACACTTCACAAAAAAAAATTCTTTTAGTAAAAATAAAGTGATCATATTTTAACATTGAAGAAATATATTACACTTAGGAAAAAATATTTTCACATTGATAAAATAGTTTTCACTCAATATAAATATACACTCACACTTTGAAATCGATAGTTACACGAAGTTGTAATGAAATTTCACTTATTCTTCTGTGCTATATTAGGCTGTCTAAATTTTTTTTTTTTTTTTTTAAGGTGTTAACTGTCAATTCTTGGTGGAAAGACATTATATTTAAAAAAATAAAACACAGTTTGTTTGTACTACTTCCACATATTTATAATGATCGGGACCGGTTTCGCTCATCACGAGCATTATCAGCTGATGATAGATGATAATGCTCGTGATGAGCGAAACCGGTCCTGATTATTATAAATATGTGGAAGTAGTACAAACAAACTGTGTTTTATTTTTTAAAATATGTCTAAATTGACTTTGCTCCACGCATTAGAATACATTACACAAACCAAACCAGACCAACCCTAACATAACCTACTATAACTAAACTCACTTTGTTAAAAGAATCCGTGACTAAGTGGAAATTATTAAAATCAAGTGTCCTAAGTTAGTATTATCTATTCCAAAGTGCAAACTATCGAAATGGAAGTTCGAGTGTATCAAGTGAATACTATCTAACACAAAGTGTAACTATTTATAACCCATAAGTAATTCATGTCGTCACTGTAGTCTCTACTTTTTTGGTGAGAGTTCATACATTATGGCCACATAACTATTGTGTACTGAATGTACCTAACCAGTTGTTGTGAACCAATCACAGGATCCATACATAATAATACACTTATAGGCTCTGTGTATTACAAACAAACATTCTAAAAGAGATTGCCGAAATTCTAAAAACGTTTTTAAATAAAAAATAAGTCAGTATTTCGAATTGTTCATTTCATTTTATTTCACATTCATACGAAATAATATAGTTAAAATACACTTCAGGTATTAGGCTAGCAGCACGACCCCCGGGTACGTGACGAAATAATAAACATTTGCAATAGTTGGCGCGAGGAGCGACTAAGTGATTTACTCGCTCCGGAGCCGGTTCTCGCGGAGCGTCGTCGTCGCTTTGAAAATGAATCGCTGAATCTGCAATTCCACAATTGTGGCAAGCGAGGAACATAAACAACAAAAAACGTGGCGAAAATTTGCTGAATTTGCAATTGCATGTGTTTTTAAATCGTTTTCGCAAAGGAACGTCTAACGGAATTACCTGTGGGTATCTGAATATTCAAATTAAATGAGATATAACAAAGTTATTTTCGTTGATAACGATTTCTATCCAATAGTCACTGTGAGTATTGGTTAAATTCTGAATTCTATAAATAATATATGAACTAACTCTTTACTTAATATGTATGACGACAAAATTCCAACACGGTCAGTCTAATATTATGCATTTTTATTTCTATAAGAGTTCTCGTACAACTAAATACTTTGTTATTTTACTTTTTTTTAATGAAGTGATACCAAGTAAATACACAATATCAGTGACTTCATTTTTTGATTTTCTTAACCTGAAAGAGTTAAAGGCTATTCGAATATAACATTTAAATTAAATTATCCACCAGCAAGCATTTATATTGTAAAAACTTAATTATTCTACTGGATATGTTACTAAATGTCACACGTGTTTCGCGTCTTTAAGAAAAATCTTCAGACTGAAGATCTGTCTTAAAGAAACCAGTGGAATAAATATGTTATCAATTATAATTTTACATAAATATGAATTCTCACAAAAATGCCGCTGAATCTATCGACAATATTATTATGTGTATTATTAAAAAGATAAACACTGAATATGGTCTTGACCATTATAAACATGTGGAAGTACTACAAACAAATTGTGTTTTACTTTTTTTAAATATGGCGCCTTTCCACCAAAAATTGACAGTACCTTAAAAGTGGTGTATGTATGTTGTTTATCTTTTCAAAGACCTAGTAACACCACCAATAGAAAAATTCATCAATTTTAATTTAATATAAAAATCATTGATTATTTAATATAAATATTTCCATTTAAAATAATAGCTGCAAAGTTCATAAATCAACGATAAAATGTGATGCTGTGTTTTTTGTCGTATGTTTAAAATTCCATCAAAAAAAAGGGTCTGAAATAATTGACGATAAGACGCGCGTGCCATAAAAGTACAGCCTTCGCATTTTTGTTTCAAGGCTTCGATTGTTGAATGTAGAAGAGAGTGTCGTGGATTTACGATCGCGGGAAATGGAACGCCTCGACAGGTATTATTTTGTTTTAATGGGACGGCGATATGTTTAAGTGTGAATATGTAAAGCGCTTTCGTAAGCTGACGGCACGTACGCATCGTAAATAAACGATATCCCTTGAATTCAAAATTCGTGACAAAAAGTGTGTTCTCACCGCGCATATTAACATAATAAAAATAGTGAAAATATTAGTGCTTAATAAAAATATAAGTGCTAAAATTCCTTTTTTAAGAAATTGACTAAGGATGCTTAATGTTATTTCAATATCAAATTTGAATTGTTTCGTCACTAACGAGCCGGGTTTTGCTTTTTGGCATGTTCGGGCATTAGAACACAAGAACGGACTCGAACTGAAAGACCGTTAACAGATTATATCGATTATATAGAAGATAAAATACGACAAAATGTTATCGCCAAGTATAGGAACTACATTAATACCTGAATTACTCCCAACACTGACAACAATGACCCTTAATCCTAGTTGGGAAAAAACCCATTAACTAACTCAAAGGATGAAATAGCAAGAAATTGCAACTGGAAAAATGGATAAATCTATCGATAGAGCACATACGTACATTAAAAACTTAATTTATTTAAAAATCGCTAGGAGCGTGCTTAGCGATTCAGTGATTTAAAAATTGGATTGTCAATATTTAAAATAAAAATCATGTGTATATAAATGAATTTTGACAAAACTGATGAAATCATTATTCGTATTAGCAAATCACGTGCAAAAGGAGGTATATAATTATATAAAATCTTTTTTCTTCTTTGTTTAGCGATGTTCTCTCCGTATTTGAAATGAATCGGTAACCACGCGATGCTTTTCAGATTATCGGTCTAACAACAATCTGTTTGGTTTCTTTTTAGTCATGCAAGAGTCTTGCAACTTAAACGAGTACATCCTAGAGGAAGTCAAAGGTAGTCTTTTAGGACAACAGTATTTATCTAGTTAAAATAATATGCATACAAAAACTAAAATCCCTCAAGACATACGCCCATACCTAGTTTATCACTGGTTTTTAATATCGGATGACATAAAGGGCTGCAGGGTCTGCTATTTTCCTTCTTTCACCCACCACAATTCCATTCATCAATTTTATACAGTAAAATTTCTTCATTTGTTTTCCTTAACTGGAGTGTCTTAAGAGCAACTACCAATTCTTAAGTTGTAATGTTGTACATTAAAAATTATATATATATTTATGGAATAGTTTGGATTAAGTATTCCAACTAAAATTTAATAATTGAAAGTCCACGCAATGGCAATTTTGTGTTAATTGCGGCGGCGCGACTTAACCAATCAATTCGTGCCGTGGTGGACAAGAAAGAACCAATAAGGTCATTTCAAATTGAAGAATAATTAAGCCAGAATAGAAGCGACGAAATTTAAAGATACTTCAGGTCTGGCGTTCAACCGCAGAGGTGGTCCTCCAAGGGCTACCCAAACGAGCAGCGCACTGATGGAAGTCATCCGATCCTGATGGAGCAACAACATCTCTATCAGTATCATATTTATATTTCTTTTGTTATTTTTATTGTATTAACTTAAGCTATGGTCATTCCATATGTTGTGCATATTGCAACCCTTAAATGTAAAATCTTATTTTTTGTTAAACACGAGGTTACTCTAACTTTTTGTATTAATTTGTGATAATTCATTGTTATATATTAAAATTTAATTTGTCACAATTCTTAGCATTTTATTTATTAAAAATTAATTTTCGTCTGTAAGTTTGTTTTCAGACTGGCGCCCATTCATTTATATATATTTATAGTTTTCTAAATACCCGTGTTTTTTTAACCTTTTTACTTAGGGCACTTTTTGTCATATAAATTTTATAATATCTCTGTTAATTGCAGAAGGGTTCCTACATCCCACGCCGCGAGATTATTGTTGTAATATCTTGCCTTCCGACGAGCTAGTTTCTTTTAAATTAATGATGATAGCATATAGTGCGAAGTGGAGGTAAACCATTTCGCTTCCACTGTACTGTTTTGCTTCATCTTAATTATCCTTCTAAATTCAACGTAAAATCATTCGATCGATCATTTCGCGTCTTTTTTCACTTCTCTTCATCTTCTCTTATCTTATTTCTTTTATGACAAAGTGTTGCAAAAATTCATTTCATTTAGATAAACGTAAAGCTTTTATGAGTTGAAGTCCAGTTCTTGTTCGTATGACGTCAATTTATTTAAAAGTGATAGTAATTTCTTTTACCAGCCACCTAGCAACTCCAAAATACTGAATTAATATCTATACCTCAGAGGCAGACGGATGCAAATCCATTTTTGGTGAAACTGAGTTTTTGACGGATACATCATGTCAAAGGTATTATTTATTAGTGTCAGAGAGATGCAAGTCCTATCTGCGATAATAAAAAAGATAAAATATAATAGAAGTAGAAGCATGCAAGTGGAGTTGCATCTAAATAGCTTTTGATACATTAGGATGCAAATCCCTATGCATCTCTCTGCCTCACAATAATTGTGTGTCTATGGGCACACTTATACATAAAAAATATATATTTTTAAATGCAATTTGGATTGTTGTATTTTAACCTTCGAATTGTTTTATTTTTACTGGACTACGAAGAGACATGAAATACAAATCCTCAGTGAGAAAACGTCTTTAGAAGCAGAAGGATGCAAATCCATACTACTCTGTTTATGTATTTATTTATTTTTACACGTAAAACGCGATTACATTAATTAATTTATTACATTTTACAGACGAACTTTAATTGAATTAGAATTAAAAACAATAATCATCGCAATCTGCATATTTTTTATATGAGTATTTATTCGAAACATAAACTTTTTAAGGTTCTCCTGAACAATTTGGTATTTGGCAGTTGCATGCGTCTTCCTCTGAGGTACAGATACAATCAATGTAGGCACCTCTTTTCTTCATTATTAACCTTCCCGTTGTCATGCTAAAAAAATTCCTTCGGATCTCATGCAGTCACAGTTATGTCTTTACCGTATTGGTTTTGTCATACAAATGCATTTATAAAGCGAAATGACAATTTCAAAAATTGAAACATGGTTTCATGCTTTTAAGTAATTATTTTACGTCATATTTTGAGAGCAAAATCTGAAATACCTATGAAACTATGCGAAATTATCGAAAGACGCAAGAATCTAAATTGTCAAAAAAAAACAAGTTCGAGACATGTATTGGTGTCGTTTGAAATAAAACGGTTGCATGCGAGACGTCATGCATCTCGAATTGTAATTGTGACACTTTGCTAATTGTTACTATACTATAATTTTGTAATTGTGGCGCAGTTGGTAGCGTTGATGGCTACGGTTACGGATGTCTCGGGTTCAATTCCCGGTGTGAACGGTTTTCATAGATTGATTTTTCAATCAATTTATGGATTTTTTTCGTAGTCTGAGTCCTCCCTCCCATCCATCCCATCCTCACGGGGCGTAGAGAGAGCGATTAGCTAATCACTAGTCCTGTCCTAGCCATATCCTTCTATCCCTACTCTCTTAGCAACTGAGTAACAAGCAGTTCTCGTAGAAAAATTCTGTTAAGATACCTCCATTAGGAGACCATATGCTCCATATTGGGAGCGAACATGGGAAAAAAAATTGTAATTTTTCGATGACAAAATTGACGAGCTTTTCGAATTATGTTTAATTATACAGAGAAGATGTAAACCGTAATGTGTTTTTATTATATGTAGAACTATTATATTTACAAACAGCAAAATTTTCATTGTTTTTGTATGACCGAATTTACAGATAATTTAAAGGCTTAAAGGCTGATGTAACTCATTGTTACACCACGGGTGAAGGACGGTTATGATGTATTGAACTCACGACAGTAGAGCAGTACAAATAGAATGTATGCATTGTATAAGTGGCATTTATTTCTGACCTTTAAGAAAATGTAAGTACCGCTATCCATACTGTTAAATATAAATTCAGTAATTCTACGTTTGAAGACAAATTTTGTAAGTGGATGAAGATCTGCGTGATATGTGTCCTTGGGTCATTTTTCAATGATTTGCCTGCGGTCGTTAGGGGTACAGTGTAAGAAGTATAGGAGAGCTAGATCGTTGTTTTTGTAAAACATGTGAAGTCACTTTGACGAATCAAATCTTTTTGTTCACTAAAACACTTTTAAGGTGTCAACTGTCAATTCTTGGTGGAAAGGCATTATATTTTAAAAAATAAAACACAATTCATTTGTACCACTTCCAACTGTTTTGTATACCTTTATTTTTAACACTTGATTTGATATAAATAGCCCTGTTATGATAATGCTCATGATAGGCCAAACCGGCCCTGATCATTATAATCATGTGAAAGTACTACAAATGAATTGTGTTTTATTTAAAAAATTAAAAAAACACTAAAACACAGTTGTAAATAAAGCAAATTATAATTCAATAAACTTCATAGTTCGAAAGAATTCTGAGTCCCGCTAACTGCTGATGCAGAGCAATTAATGTCTCTCAACGGATTGCTGAGAATTTTTAAACTTGGTTGCATCATTGGCAAGCTCAAGGTCAAGTAGCTTTGGATTGGGGCAACGACCATACAACGATATGATAACATGTATTGAAATTAGATCTAATGATTAATGAAGGAGCTGGTACGATACCCTGTCTGACCACGGCTATGACTCCAAACAATTTCGTCTGTACATGCAGATTACTCGCTTTTTTCATGCAGGCATGATGTAATGAAGGCCTCAATCTTGGATCATGATACTTCCAATAATATGCATCAGAGTGAAAACCGGTGATGACTCGTAAAAATGCCTTCACGTTACAAACAAAGCAGAATTTTCCAAAGAACGCAAGCAATATTTCAATAAAGTAATTATTATCAGGTTCATGATAAAGTGGTCAAACTTATTGGCCTTGATCACGGATATCACGGACTCAAATCCTAGTACGGAAAGACATATAGATTTCTGTTCAAAAGCATGAATGTTTGTGATGTTTAAAACTCCCTCCCATCCATCCGATCCTCAAAAACGGGGTGTAGCAAGAACGACAAGCTAACCACTAGTCATGTTTTAGCTCTATTCTTATATCTATCTTCTTGTCTCTTGTCGAAATGGACATTAGGAGTCTATATTCTCCACATTGAGTGCGGACAAATATATTCAGTCAATCAGCAAATTTAAAATTGATTATGAAAAATCTTATCGTTCTAAAACAAAACTTAATATCGGTCACTGATTGTTTTGTCACTGAAATCATATTAAAGCGTTATCTTACACTGAAAAGGATGTTTTATTTGATAAAAGAAAGCGTTGTACGATATAACGTAATATAACTGCAGGATTCATACAATACATTTCTCAAAGGGACTCTTGAAGCGTTATGCAATGATATAAAAAAATGTTTCCAAGTCACGATGAGTCGAAAATAAATAATCAATAGAACATAAAGAGGAAAGGCTTGAATTAGACATCTCCAATCTCCGCCCGCGCCTCTTTGTTCCGCTTCTTTCAAAAAGCGCATTCTTCACAACGGCACCTTGCTCCGTTCGCTTCTGTGCTCTGGATTTCGCAAGTGACTTGATTTATTGTACGGAAGTAAGAAAAAAGGTTGAAATAAAAATAAAATAAAAACCGAAAAAGGAGTGTATAAAATCGCAGCGAGCCAAAAGGAATAGGCGAACAGAAGTACATCGAGGTAACATACATTTTATAGGATGATTCGAGAGGTTACTTAAAAGTCACATTGAAATTCAAATATCAATGTAATAAAGTGTAGCCGTATTTTTTCAAGTTATTATATGACATAAGAAAATAAAAGAACTACGATCATTTTATATATAGAATAGTTTTAGTAATGTGATTTCAATGTTGAATATGTGACACGATTAAGCCGTAGGACAGATGATGCTGAAGATTATACAGTTCAGAGATGTTCCCGTTAGGCAAGTGGCGGTAAGATTCACGTTCGATGGCGATTACAGAATGAATCCGGTTCTACCTTCTTTGTTCATTTTTAGTATCGTGTCGACTGTCTGTGTCCTACTATAATCGTTATGACTTGCTTTTTCAAAGTATCTACCTGTATTGCAGTGTCTGCAGAATCCGTGTAGAATATCAGTCAAAAAAATATTATTTATCGATTAAGTTGCTTAGTTAACGTTTAAAGTGTTAAAAATCTGTTTTCATTTTTGTCAGTAAAGTTACAGTGCAGACACCATTTTACGTCTTATATGTAATTGGCAATTTTATAACAATAGCTATGAAAAAAGAATCAACAGCTTTCTTACTTGTAGACCCATGCACGAAGAGGATATATCATGTTTTGATTGATTGTGGAATCATTGTCCCTTTGAATTTTAACGGATGACAATTAAATACTTGGTACCTGTTCCATTCAAAATATGGATTTTTAGTACTTACAACTTTTTATGTTTGAATAGTATTCAATTTGAGCTACAATAATAAAAAAGTTGTAACTATTTTCACTAGCCGAATGAAACCATTCAATTGGATCACTCAAATCAAATTAAATAAAGATATTTAATTGTTGTTTCGAAACAATCTGTTTTTACGTAGTACGTACAATAAAGCTGGGACAAAGAGCATTTAATTGCCGTAACGTTGGCTGTGTTTTACTCATTATTTGTTCCAACATATTGTACTCTCGCATTTGTTCCATGAAGCAATAACTTATACTTAAGTTGTTACTGAAAATGTATGCGCAGAATACTTTATTCATATTCAATGTAATTCCACAGTATATATTTCTGATAATTACTGCACCCTACTTCAAACACGTGTACTGTTTCACTTGATGTAAATCATACCGAACAATATTTAACAGTACCGTAATATTACAAAGAAAGAAGCTTCAATTTCAGATATTATAAATATACCTTCTGTTTGATATGACAAAGAATAAATTCTTACTCTCAGTCTTATAAAATCACAGACATCTGACCCTAAACACTTAAGCTCTCTGTGAGGTAGTACCAGACAAAGAAATTATTTTAAACATGTTCTTGCTACAAAAAACCCGTAACCCGTAACGGATCATATGGCATAAAAAAATGATTTTTCTTTATGCATTTATATCTGCAACATGAAGTTTAAAAAACATATATATAACTTATTTATTTCATCAACTTATTTATTCAACTAAGCGTGACATTTGAAAGGAATTCTGAGAACAAATGTAGTATTGTACAGTTCGTAGGATTTGTCGGCTCCGCGGTGCAGATATTAACATCATCGGCTTGTCTAGGGTTCAAGTCACGTCACGGACAGTTTCATTAATTGATTTTTCAATCGATTTATAGGTTTCTGATCGTAGTAATGAGCGTTTGTGATGTCTAAAATTCTCTCTCACCCATCCGGTTCTAAAAATAGGGCATAGCGAGAGCGATTTTCTAATGACTGGTCCTGTCTTGGTGCTACCATTCTATACCTACTCTCTTCTAAAAAGAGAGGTTGAGAAACTAAGTAACAAGCAGTTCTCGTATAAATATTCTGTTGAGGAACCTGCATTAGGAGACCATATGCTTCACACTGGGAGCGGCCATGGTAAAAAAATTTTTAGTAGGATTTATACTTCATTTTGAATTCTTGTTGATTGAAGTTAAGAATGTACAAAAAGGTGGTGTATTTGCTAACCTGAACGTTTAATTATCTGAGGGGGGTGGGGATAAAATACCATAGAAATTAATATTAAAAATGAGAAGTTGGTGACGGCAATTTTCATCACTCTATCTCTGGTAGGTTATTATTATTTTGAACAAAACCAACTTCTTTAAAATAATCACTTGGCAAAAATAAACAAATTTTATCAGTGGTATCTTTGATATTACGATTACAAAAATAAAATTTGTTTATTATTTATTTAAAAGATTTTTTTAAAAATTCCATTGAGCATTGAATGAGATAGATACTGAAGATCTTCGATAACGTTTTCAGATGTTGAAAATATTTACATCAGCAATTGGCAATTTTATGTAAAACCCAAAGGAAGTTGTACATTTTTTATTTTTAGATATAGAACTATCATGGGAAATTACAATTTCTTGTCGGTGATGTTCAAGACATTACGCCTCACCAGTTTTTAAAAAGACTCATCGTGAAACAGTCGCATTCATTCAAAAGAAAAACAAATTCTGAATGTAAATAAAACGGAAAATGGTAATGCAAGTACAGTTTAAAAAAATATATTTTCACTTTAATTTTGTTATATTTGAAGCATATTTTGAAAAAAACTCTCACAAAAAAGCGGATTTTCTAAAACATTTCAAATTAATCGTATATTTGCATTAAAAAAGGGCTAGTTTAACCCTTTCGTACTCACGGTGTAACAATGCGTCACTGCGGTCTTTGAACCTTTTAATTATCTATGAAACAGGTCGTACAAGAAATTAAAAAAAATGCTAATAAAATAGTTCTACATATAATGGAAAATTAAAAATACATTATAATTTAAGTCTTCTTTGTATAACTGATCATAATTTGAAATCCTCCTCAATATTACCATCGAAAAAGACAGCATTGAAGTATAGTATAGTATTAAATATAGTACAGCAACGATTAGTATAGTATAGTAACGATCCGAGATGCCGAGATTCAAAACATCTTATTTCATTGCCAACACTTGTTACGCGCAAACTGTTATTATGCATTTTCAAAATGATAATTACATTTCATCTTAATACATTTGATCATTTCTATGTAGAACAATACCACACATAAATGCAATGGCTAACCATAAAAATAAAAAAACCCTCAGAACTTGACCAAAGTCACCCAGATTGATTGACCGTAATGGAATCTATTTATCATTTTTGTATGCGCACCTTATCTTTTTTTTCATGATTTTTTTGCACGTTTTGTAGTTTTTGAACGTATCCTCATGAAAAAGAAGGATCGGATGTAGTTTATTAAAGCCTTGTTTGAAAAATATTTCATAGACTTACAGTAAAAATAATACTATCAATAATGTTAACTAGATCATATTCACTCTTGACATTGAGCCTAATTTATGGCGAATGAATTACATAACACAAAATGAAAATGACAGAGTAGTCGTTCAAGCTAAGCGACTTTGGTAAATGAGTTTCGTATTACAAGAGAGGTACGTATGTACTCTTTATATTAGCGCTTACCACAGCCAAACCACAAAGGATTCATCCTATACATTTAACTTGGTTTTCTATAAAGGATAGCGGTCTACATTGGTCGCAAAAAGGGTTAATGACGCTTAAGCTACTTATATATATATAGCTGTGTATACACATCGGAGATTTCTTTAATTATATATCTTACGATACAAACGTAATGCAGCTAACATTTATTATTGCGCAGCTGTTCCTTAATTTTCTACTGACAGGTATTAAACTTATACTACATTTTCAGCCGGGGTCGACCCAATACTGGATGAAAGCTTCCCCCAGCTCCCTACATTCTTCTCGGTTCATAACTTTACGCTGCCAAGTACTCCCACCAAACCTGACAAGTTAGTTAATCCAGCAGGTTTTGAGATGCCCCAGAGGCCGCTTAGTGCCCCTCGGGTACAACTGAATGACTACATTTGACCAGCGGGTGTCCGTTCGCCGTGCGCCATGTCCGGCCCACCGCCATTTCATAAATTTGGTGACCTCCAACACATCTCTCTTGTTTGCTTCCTTATCCATTGGCTTCTTTTGCGGTCCGTGCGTGTTATGTCCAACTTGCACTTTTCCATGCCACGTTGCGCCACTCTGAGTTTTTGGACCTCTCATGTATTGAGAGTCCATGTTTCGCAGGCATACGTTAACACTGGTAGCACACATTGGTTGAACACTTTACGCTTCAGGCATAATCGAAGGTCGCTCTTGAAAATATTACTCGTCTAGATAGATCTCGTCATCTATGCCCTGTTTACAAACATTTACTGTCCAAGGTAGACATAACTGTTATTCGATTTGATTGCCATTGATGAATATCGCTTTTGGGTCAGCGAAGTGGTTTATCATACCTTTTGTCTTTGAGGCATTAATCTTTAAGCCTACTTTCAAGCTTTCATTTATGGATATTTATTAAAAGGCACAGATATCTAAAGATTTTCAAACACATCCGATCCTAAAAACATGGCGCAGGGAGAGTGATTAGCTAAACACTAGTTTTTCCCTGGTTTTATCATTTTCTCCTCGAAAAAAATAAAGATTAAACAACTTAGTAACAAGCACTTCCTGTAGAAAAACTTCTGCTAAGACTATTTTCACTAGGAGTCCATATGCTACAGATTAGGAGCAGACATGATTAAATATAATATATATATATTTATCTTTTAAGGTTTAAGGCCAACAAAGGCACCAAACTATTTTCTGTCGAAAGGCCACATCCATTTACTTTAAAATTAAATAAGGCCGCATTTAAGAAACATATATAAAAAAAATGTATGTACATTATTTTGTATGTAAGAAAAACGATGAAATTTATATTTTATATAATTTTTTTAGTCAAAAGGGAGCACTCTCACACAGGGACTCACCCTATAAGACCACAGGTTCGTCACTCTGGTCTTAAGGCTTAAAGATTAACATGAAACAATATTGACGCTGTTCTGGAAGAAAACACTACATCGAAAAAATGACATATTGAGTTAGTTATACCAAAATGTTTCTCATTTCAAACTCTATAGCATGAAAGAACACACTTATTTTTTTATAAATTATGCTTTTACTTAAAAACTGTTTTGTAGGAACGAACAAAATTAAAAAAATATGGGATTTCAAACATTTGACAAACTTCAAAGTCCAATTACTCACAACTAGTATGTTTCAGTTAGTGACTTATTCTAGAATAACGACAATATTAAGTCGGACAAAATATTATGCATGTTATAATGAAGATAAATTACACGGTAATTAAGCATAATTCTTTTTCAATATTAATTAAGGGATTATATAATTATAATATTAATTGAAATATACTTCTCATTTAGGTATAATAATACTTTTCTTCGGAAAATCACATAGTATGATATGGTAAAGAAAATTTTAAACGAGTCACAATAAAGTGATATTTGGTTCTATTGAAATCGCAGTCAAATTTACATATTGTCGTAAGTGCTGCGCAGACTGTAACATTTTCTATGCTTTTGTTCACTTTATGTTTCTTGGCTCAATCTTGCATAATACTCCGAGTAGGTACCCAGCATCACTCTGGCTTTTAAGTAAATCTACTATAGTGATAGTCAAACGTATATGACAGTATAAAGCCTTATATATTTGTGTTCTGCTACATTACAAAGCCTCGTTTTATGACAAAAGTTAGGAGAGTTAGATTATAAATTTAAAAGCGTAATAATAATAAACAAAAAATTATAAATAAATCTTCCATAAGCTTAAAATATTGTACCAAATATAAGTTTATATATATGTCATCCGATTTATAATGAATGAAATAAGAGAAGATTTATTATGTATGTTAAAATAATGTGTCGGTGTATTTAACACCAAGAAATACCTATTTTGACAAACCAGGTTTTTTTAGGTCAAACCAGGAAGGAAATCATAACAAGACTATTTATACAAAAATGTTTTTTTTTTAAATAATACTCATTTTTTTTTACTTCCAGAAGTTTATAATGATCAGGACCGGTTTCTCTCATCACGAGCATTATCAACTAATAAAAATACAATCATCACAGGGCATCATCATTTATATAAAATTGAATGGTAACAATTACAACAATTGTATAAAACAGTTCAACAGCTTTATGAACTAAGACAAGATTTATATAAGTAATCAAACAAAGTTTATACAAATGAAATTAAAAAGTCTACAATAAAAATGTTAAGGATCTCTTACAAATCAAAAAATACTAATCTGAAATAAAAAATATTTGGTCGGTCTTGATCATTATGAAGTATTACACACAAAATGTGTTTTATTTTTGATACTAGTATAACCGTAGCCGTCATAGATGACGGTATTGAAATTGAAATACTGAATTTCTAAAGTAGCTAGTACGTCGGAACTGTGTCCATTCCATAACATTTTATTTTATATTGTACACCGCAAACCGCGACACTTAGGTCATGAGAAAACTTCATAACTACATGTGATATGTGATAATAATAAGTACTTGGCCAGAGTCAACATGCGACGGCGGAGCGGGCGCGGTGCTTAAAACTGAAATCCATAGCATGATTTTGCAATGGCCGTAGTTAATGAGCAGGGATTGTAAGTTCGCGCGTCTTGTCTTGAGCCATTTTGAATTTCAGTTTCAAACGCCGCGCCCGCCCTGCCATCTCACGTTGACTCTGTTGGAGTACTTAAGCGTCTAAAGAGTTCTCTGGGCTATTATATATAAGATATAATGGCTTTCTACCAAGAATTGACAGTGAACATCTTAAAAGTGACAAAATTGAATGTTAATAATTACAAGGTATATCAATCGATTGAAACAAACAAACTACTAATATGAAATTGAAATGTACAGTTTTGTTATTGCACTAGCTGTGTTACTGTGTCATTGTGACAACCAGTTTATTGTTTTCCATTTTACAAAGCTATTTTAACCAAGCTATCATTGAAATTTTATAATAAAAATGAGTTTCCACAGAGTTACTGTCGAATCTACCGAAAATATCTGCGGCGCTAGTGTACGCACGATCATGTATCATTAAGTATTGATTGTTTATGTTGTATTTACATGCGAAGGGTTCGGTTGGTTATTTCTCCGCAATATTCAAAATAAACAAGGTGACAGAAGAAAATTTATTGGTAATTGTTTGAAGACTAATATACTCGTGGCTTGTGGCTGGGTTTAAGGACATTTAATGTGAAATGTAGACCCTTCACGTTGTGCTGTGTGGTTCACACATGGCGTGTTTTATTCGCACATGTAACGGTGTGAGGGTAAACATAGATTTTAATTAAATTGTGAATCATTTATGTGTCATGCTAACCTATCAAGATTAATTAGAAATTAATTATTTACTTCACATATCATATTGTATATTTAAGACTTTGTGCACACAGTATAATAGTACTATAACAAACAATTATTAATAAAAGCTTTCATTTTTCTTTGATAGAATTATTAGAAAGAATTATTTAAAAAATATTTATTGAGCTTATGTTCATTCATTATATCGACACAAGGGATTCCCGCTTTTCGTCATTGTCAACTATTTGAATATCGAATAGTAAAACTGAGACTGAAACTGAGAAATACATTCGAGTATTCGAAAAGTTTCTGAATTATGAAAATAACATTAAAAATTCAATGAAAGTAATTAATAACATAAAATTATATATTAATAGAAAAAAACATTAAATTGTATATTCAAGTTAAGTAAACAGGCTCATTTATCATAAAAATAATTGATAAAGATACAATGTTTTATAATAATATATGACTAAATCTTTTCTCACTTCTGTCAAATCCCGGATAGAGACAATATAAATACATATTCCAATACCGTTCAGTTGTATTAAGATATTTAAAATTGAGTTGCGTCAGATTACTACAACAATGTTTATTCAATTACTGGAAAGACGGCATGTCCAAAGGGTTTTTAGACCTGAGAAATTCTCCAAACTGAAGTATTATGATATAATATTGAAAGAGCCCGAACTGGGTGAAGGCAAAACAAACCACAATTTGGGGTGTTCATTATTGTTCTTGAGAATTTAGAAAAAATGTGATGTGATCTTTTGTCAATTTTGTAAAAAAATTTAGGAACACTGTTCGAATAGTTACAAAAAAACGGACGAAAATATTCTGATATTGAATATTTGATTATTCTAAATGGAATCCGTCATCCCTAGATAACAGTAAAAAGAAACTGTAAGACGAAACCTTGATTATTTATTATTGTACAACATCTGTGTCGTAAGTTATTTGAAGATGATTTATTTTTTATTTTTGATGATATAAACATATTTGTTATACTTTATGTTACATACTATTATAAAAGAAATTTAAATATTTAATTATGCATATTTATAAATGATATAGAAGTAAAAAAGAGCCACAAGAGTATAACACTTGACTCTGCTTAATAAATCATAATTTTCCCGAAACTTTTCCATATTTTTCAAGAGATCTCAAACATTCTCGATGACTGGGCACGTATGTGTTATAAAAAATAATGTGAAACAAAACTCTTTCAAACAAGAAACTCACTTAGAATTTTGCAAATAAGCCAATTTTTTGGCATCAATACAACTTCGCAGATTGTCTAGCTGCCAGGGTAACATGAGAGAATAAACAAAACCTGCCAAAGACAGATATAAATCACTCCGCAGAAGATGGGGAACGTGCTACGGGCGCGGACGTTTTATCTCGCGCGCAGGACGGGCAAAGCCAGGGATCCGTAGCGACGTAGCGGCGTAGCAGTGTAAACTTTTCATAGAGATACGATAGGGGCAGTTCTATACTTACTGGAATAATGGTCTTGCTGGTGATACTGTCAATGGCCACAAAGAGACCTCTCTGCTCTTCTTAATTTGAAGAAGAGGAAATTTCGGATTTGAATATATTGTCGCTTCGATTGCAAAATTATATATATGTGCAAAATCATTTTTTTTGTAATAAAATTTAAACAGTTTGGAAAACGACTTTATTGGGTTAAAATCATAATAAAAAACAGGCAATTCATAATACATATACTTAACTTTTCTACCATGATAAGTAAAAACTTAGAAATTATAGTATGTATGGGGTATTATAAAGTGGAGAATTTGGAATATTTAACGAAAGAAAAAACACAGTAAAATTTTACTAAAAAAAGGTTTTTTGTAATTATTGAAAATTAACTTGACTTTGTACGTAAAAACACAATGTTTTCACAAAAAAGACAACAATTATTTACATAACATTTTAATAGTTTCTAATCGTAAGCATGGATGTTTGTGACTTCTGGAATTCTCTCCCACCCATCCGATCCTTAAAATCAGGACGGAGCGAGAGTGATAAGTCAACCAATAGTCTTGTCCTAACTTTACTCTTTACTCTTCGAAAAAGAGAGGTAGAGCAATTGGGTAAAAAGCAGTTTTCGTATGATTTTTTTGTGAAACCTTCTTATTATGATTCCTATTGCTCCACATTGGGAGCGTCATGGTTTAAAAAAATTAGACAACTTATTTTAGGGAAAGTTGTTTTTTGTTTTACTCGTTTACCGTTGCGTGTCCTATATATTCCATATGGAATTGAATATATTTTTTTAATATCAAAGTTTTGATATCAAAATGGATGCTGCTTGACAGTTATATTGGAAAAAAAATAAATTTAATTTATTGATCAATTCATTTTTGTAAAAATGTAGAATTGTATGAACTAACAAAATGTTCACGAGAAACAAAAAACCGAAAATTTGCATTTGGCGCACACGCAAGCGTAATATTTGAAGACATTTTTAGAAGCTATGAATAAATTCACTAGCAGTAAAATGTTTTTTTTAAACTAAAAGTAAAAATAAAACAAATTTATAAATTTTACACGCTTAAATGACTCTCATTAAATACAAAAAGATAACAAATACGTCATAATTTATGATAAATGTAGACATTTAAATAACTACACAAATTTTAAAGTACTTTTTCACAATTTTACTTCTACATCCCTGACAAAGTCCAAACGAAAACCTTTTTAAACTGAAAGTTAAAAAAAACATAAGTAGCGGACATTGTAAAAAATTATATCAATTTTTTTTTATCCGCTAGCTTCATGGAAGTAAAATAATCTCAACCGTTGTGGCGCTTTTAACTTTTTTTTATTTTAAGTTATGTTTTTTCATATCTCTAATCGATTCATATTAATATTTTGTTTTAAAAAATTTCTTAGATTTAAATAGCGCCAGGCGTTTTAGCACGAATTTATTTTCAGTCGATTGATCTGTTTAAGCAATCACTGTGGTTAAAAATAAATACATTTCAACTGTAAAAAGTTTTGTGAAATATATAATAGTTATCCCAAATACATCAAGAAATTAAATGAACTCGTCGCATTCTCGGTAAAATAAATCAAAGAAAATGAAGAAGCTGAAAAATATTTAATCTACGACATTGCAAGCAAAATTTCAAAATAATTATGCGTAATACGATTTATACTGCGTATCAGCAGTTGAAAGCTGAAGTTCGAAAGACTGAATATCGAGAGTTCTTTTCAAAAATATATTTCCTTGTGTTCTACTTGACATTTTCATGATCTGTTGTATAATTTCTCTACTTGAAGGTTTGATCTATTTGTTAAAGCATATATCAACAAGTGTTTCATTCTAGTTTGGTCGGAAATACGAGATAAAGTTTTGAACATGAAAACATGTCCAGTGCGTTTTTCGGGTTAACAGTAAAGAGGTAAAAGAATGGTAAGGATATATGGAGAAAAAAAACTAATTCTTCGGTTAAATGTAAATTTGCTTTCCAATATTTAAAAAATAAACTTTTATTACAACCATTAAAATTTTCCCGAATGCTTAAAACTTTTATCGCTCCTTTTATGACTTAACCAGAAAACGTACAGCGTCGTTTATTCAAATATTTATCGCTGAGCGATGTTATCGATAAGAATTTGTGTAAGTTGAAAAGTACTTATACTGTAATCATAACCATTCGATTATTTGTTACAATTTTGGGATAGAATCAACATTAAAAGGCAGAAATTCACGTCAATGTCTATTGTTTATAGAACAAAGACACACTTTCAAACGATCAATTGAATGTATACAAGACATAATTGATAGCTCCCGTTGAATAAGAAAAGCTTAGCACTATTTTCGATTGATTCAGTGGTTACTTTGTGAAAATTCATTTTTATTATAAAATTAACATTGATATCATTATTATTATCACTGGCTGTGTACTAAATGAAACACGTTATACTTCTTCGATGTTGAATTAGTAAAATTCACGTTTAAACATCACGTTTTTTATCAAATTTCATACAAATGCAAATCTGATTCTCACTCTCCTGAAAAGTAACAATATTAGATTTATCTCTCTTATTCTTTAGCTCACAAATTTAATATTGAGTTTTCATAAATTATTAAAATCATTAACTGTTACTGTAGTAGATTGTTAGTAAATAAGATTTTAAAAAGTAAAGGTGGCATTTTCAACACCATCGAATCGAGTTTCAATTGATCAAAAAAATCAATTGAAACTGTTCATACCGGGACTTGAATTCTAGACATCCGTAACAGTATCTAATGACGTTAACTACTGCACCACAAACCCGACATTAGCCATCTAACCATTGTGGGAAATGAATAAATACTTAACAAAACCTAAGATACCGACATAATGCGGATCCCGAGAGACCGAAGCTGGTGGATGTCAGAACGCGATCGCACGTCATAGAAGCCGGACATACCTCGCGCACGGAAAAGGCAACAATAATCTCTCGACGCCATCGACCACACTGGTCGGCGGCGGATCTATTTCAAAATGTTAAAATATCTGTAATTACAGCAAGTCAATAAATACGTTCCAACACGATCATTATCGTCATGGAACCATTTCTTGTCTGGAATTTAAGCCCGTCAGTACTTCAACGAAAGCCAACAACGCTGACCACTTGACTACAAACCCAACCATATACACATACCGCACTCAAATACGTCTTGTAATTCATGAATAACTATGTGTGATTAAATATTTTGTTGGCATAGTGGCAAAAGACGATAAGTTAAAAATCGACTGTTTTGAGTTCTGAATGCAGTACAATAGATAGATATGACGGCCTATCGTCTGAAAAAACAAGCTAAGCCATATTCCATGTATTTTTTACGAAGTTTGAATAGATCAATATAAATTAAGCCAATCTCATTTTAATTATTGATGGAAGAAAACTGTAATTCATATTACTATAAAAAAAAAAAAAGATTATGATTAGCGAATCTAATAAAGCAGTTGTTTTTATAAATAATAGTTAAAATATGTAAATAAAAAGACTTGAATTTCATGATTTTCTTAATAGGCGATTATCTCAAAACAATCTTTTTTGAGTTAACGTCTTCTGCATCTGTAATAACGATATAATATTCCTTTGGTCAAATTGTAACTAGTTTTTTAAAACCAGTTTTTAACTGTCAAATATTTGTTTGATATGGCTTAAGTTAGTAAATTGTTTTTTGTTTATCTCATAAATAACAATTTTCTTCGTTCGATTGTTCACCGACCTGTAATATTATATTTGCTAATATATTTTTAAAATATCTGGCATTACAGCTGACAGCCAATGCGTCAAATGTTTTGAAAATTAGAAATTCATACGAGATAAACTCGATGAAAATTTTTTTAGAAGTCATTCATATCCAAGATCAGAAATTTAAATTTGATATTGACTTTAATGGGACTTAAACCAAGACCCACCTGATAACTAGGGCAAACACTTACCACTTGACCACAGAGGCCGACGATAAATATATTATATAGCTAGCATCTTGAAAACCCAATATTCCCACACTTATGCTGTCGGCTAAGGACATTAGTTAAATAATAGAAAAAGAAACTAAAAACTTTGTAGAATATTCGTTACTGTACTTAGCATTGTACAAAATATATATTTCTATTATAATAAAAAAAAAATATTTCGTTTTCAATTCTTACAAAATCTAAATGGTTAACAATGTTGACTTGAAGTAATTTTAAAGTATTTAACTGTCAAAAAAATCTAATCTTCTTGATACAATATTTTGAATGATAAATGCTTAACATGATTCTCAAAATATACCATTTATTTAAATATTTGACAAGCATAAATATTTATGTTCCTCAGAATTTAATCTTTTGTTACATTGCTGTCTAAATATTTGTTAAAATATTCTAAATTTTCTGTATTAACATTTTAGTACATAAGATTATCATTAAGAATTTGATTTTAAAATGTATCCGTACAGAGTTAAATTATTTTATTTATTACGATTTCCCCTTGTTGACTTAAATAAAATAATTAATTCCGTTAATGTAAATAATCCAAAAAAATATTATCTATTCAATCCTAAAATATCTTAAACGCCAATTTTTCCTAATACATTTTCTTCCATTAATCGATTTTCTATAAAATTTCTGTTTAATTCTAAATGCAAAATATACAGTACTTTCTTAGTTATTCGACAATTATTTTTTATTCTTAACGTCAAATTCGTCTTTCAAAAGTATCCTTAACATCTAACATAGTCTTGAAACGTAATAATAGTTTAAATTATTCACTTCTCAAAAATCCGTAGTACCTAAAATTATTCGATATAACGGAAATAAAATAGATTTACACTTTCGTAATTTGTTTATTTCGCTTTCCTGCACATTTTATGATTTGGCGTTTAGATTAGATTAGAATTGAATAGACGACATGAGTCACTAAGTCGTTAAACACGCTCGTGGCGATTTTTCACAAAATAACTTCGTAATGTACGTATGTGCTCTATCGACACATCTATCAACTTTTTTAGTTACAAGTCTTTACTTTCTTCTTATTTCATCCAATGTTCGAAATCAGAAATTTTGCCAAACTTAAAAATGTCGTTTTTTAACACGATCTCGATCCTCATTTTACACTCTTCGAAAAAACGGCAGTGTTAAAGAATATTTCACTTTCAGTTATACACAAAAAGACGCAGAAAACTCTAATTAAAACTATCATACTGCAAATAACAGTTTTCGTGATTTACTCAAAACTCTAAACACCTTAGAAAGCTTGTTTACCGATTCAGCGACCCATATACGGCGTGACAAAATTGCCCTTGAAATAAAGTTAATTGAATTATATTTTTTTGTATTAAAAAGTGTAAAACGTTTGTTATCTTTCACGTAGTAGATACAATATATTTCATTCACCTAAGTAAATCCAAAATTTCAATTTTGCTTAGCTTTATAATTAAATGTTACCTTCTACGGCAAACAAGCAATTTAATCATTTTCACTAGCCGTTGTTTGGCTTACTGAGATTACGTTGAGTGCTTAGTTTACACGGCTATCTACGAATATGTAATGGGCAACATTCGGCCTTTAAACTCATAACGTGTTGCTATTGGTCAAGTATTCGGAGCTCATGTTAACTTTTATATTCTATTCATGAAAATTTAATATTTTCAGTGGTTTTAGTACTCGTAATAATGATTTATCACATATGTTAACCTCCCCGTTTCCATGCTAAAAAAATCCCTTCTGATATCATGCAGTCACATTTTGTTACCGTGTGAGTTTTGTCATATTAACGAATTTATAAAGCGAAATGACAATTTCAAAAAGTGAAATATGGTTTTATGAACTATTAAGTAATTATTTTATGTCATATATTTTTGTGTCAAACCTGAAATACATCGAAAGATGAAAGAATATTAATTCTTCATAGCAGAACGGGCTCGAAACTTCAGTGCCGTTTGAAACAAAACGGTTGCATACGGTACCTTTATGCATCTCGGACTATTACTGTACTATAATTTTGCATTTTTCGATGGAAAAATTGATAAGGTTTTCAAATTAAAGTTAATTATACAAAGGCGACGTAAACTATAATGTATTTTTAATTATAAATAGAATTATTTTATTTACAAACAGCAACTCTTTTAATTATTTGTAAGACCTTTTTTACAGATAATTTAAAGCTTTAAAGACTGAAGTAACTCATTGTTACACCGTCAGTACTGAAGGGTGAAAAACATTTTTAAATGATTTGTAAGAAACCATATATATCACTTAGTAATCTGATTGAGAAAAGCATGCTTCCAAATTTTACTCTACACATTACCTAGGATTTTAATTTATTTCGAAATTAAAGCGTACCCAATTAAATGTCAACATTTTGAGTCTGAGAATACATAGCAAGTAAAGATGAATGGATGTTAGCACTATTAGACAACCGCTCCTTGTCTAAAAGTTGAAAACTTTGTAATGCAATAGAAGCACTGTTATACAGGCATGCTTTAGGATTTAAACTAACGGAATTATTTGGAAATTAATACAGCGCAATACTTCAGTAAAATTTAAACTTTAGATTAAACTACGCTATAATACCATTTACTATTAAAATGTCAAGCCCTGTGATAAAACGTAAGTCAGTAGTTATGTTTCTATTTTTCATTCATGTAAGACATAGATAAAGTAAGCTCCGTGGCGCAGTGGTCAACGTCGTTAACAAAAGTTACAGATGTGTTGGGTTGAATTCCCGGTCCGGACAGTTTCATAAATTGATTTTTCAATCGATTTATGGATTCGTAGGCATGAATGTTTGTGATGTCTTAAATTCCCTCCGACCCATCTGAACTTAAAAAGCGTAGCAAGAGCGATAAACTAAGCACTAGCCCTGTAATACTCGTATCCTTTAATCCCTTAACCTCTCTTCGAGAAAGAGAGGTTAAGCAACTGAGTAACAAGCAGTTGTCGTAGAAAACGCCTTTTGAGATACCTCTATTGGGAGGCCATTTGCTAAAAAAGCGTAGAACGATAGGAGTAATTAAGAAGCTGTCTTTTTTAAAGCCCAATTTTCAGGACTAGATTAAGTGAATGAGAAGAGGTGATTACAACACAAAAATGCACGCCTTTGTGAAAAAAGGTTAAATGAAAAATCATGTTATGAACGTACCTATTCAGGATTTAAATCTTTTTCACACAACTAAGAACAAAAGCTCTACAGAATAGTTACAATGACAGCAAAAAAAATACGAAAATAAAACTATATCATTTTTTCAAGTACTATCTTCTCTGCTTCATATAATAGCCGATTCTGAAAAAGCTTAATGCACCCGGCGCCACTCGCTGACACTTTGGTCAAGCGCCATCTATTAAGCTAAGTTTCCGACCAACTTTACTTTATAAAGTGCAGTATTTGAGTTATTTAGACGTCCTGTTCTCCTAAACAAAAATAAAACTTTTCTCTCTGGCGTTCTACAACAGTGGAGAAGATAAACTATTCAAAATGGCGCGTATTTAAATAATATGAAACCTAAGAGACTTTAAATTAAAAGTTGCCAGCATGGCTCTCTACCTTTTCTAAATAGAAAACTTTAATATTCAACATAATATTATAAACAATAACTTTAAAACTGTGGATTATTTTTACATAAAAAGAGTAATTTCAGTTTGTTAACAAACACGTGTAGACGTATGTCTTAAAAAGACATTTTGATTATTTCATCTCAAGCATTTGATATATGAAATATCTGTGATAAACTATTTGACATCTCTTACTTGGCACTCTGGTATATGGCAGTGATCGGTATTCTCATTATTAGAGCCAAATATCAACAGTACAACGATTGAGATTTATTTTGAGAGCCAATTTTTGAAATCTTAAACTATATAGGTTTAATTAAAGTATTAAGTGTAAATTAAATTTTACGTACACTGAATAAAACTTGATATCATCTGATATATAATAGCCCAGAGAACTCTGTAGACGCTTGAGTGCTCGGCCAGAGCAAACGCGCGACAGCGGGGCGGGCGCGGCGTTTGAAACTGAAATACGAAACTGCTCACGACAAGACGCGACAAAACTTCCAGTCCCTGTGCATAAACTAAGGACATTACAAAAGCATGCTATACCTTTGGCAGAGCCTTGGTTTGCCAGTCACTAGTCTATAACATTTTACAACCATTCTCCATGCATCTCTTTCCCGAGCTTTCTTTCTGCAGTTGTTCACACCTTGCATCTCTGTATTTCGTTAGATTTTTTTCTCTGGAGACGACATAAAGGTCGAATACCTACAACGTTCCATTACTTACCCCGTGAAGAGCTCTAGAATTTTCACATCTATGAACTGAGTCTTCTAGCTTTCAACAAATAATTTAACTTCAATTGTTATATCCGATTCGTTAGTTTGTATTATACCTATAATGTTATTTTTATATTTTAACTTGTAAGAATTGATTCTGGTCTTTTTGATTTTTGTTTTTCAGATATTAAAAATTTGGTAGATGCTCCTAGCTGCTCTGCGTTCTCTACTTATGACGGCTGTTTATTGTTAATATTAATTACATATTTAATATTTCATTGGTATTTAAATAGTACACTAACTTCTTCTTAAAATTTTCCTAATCGGCTATTTGCTTAATGCATCAGTAATGTCATTAAAATTTTTTGCTCAGTTAATGGACTTTGAATGTAGCTATATTTGTGATTTCAGATTAGTATTTATTGATTTGTAGTAAGACATTAACATTTTAATTGTAGACTATTTTATTTTGTGTAAAATTTGTTTGATAATCAGTAATTTCTTGTCTTAGTTCATGAACTAATTGTTTATATGGCCATATTTTTTATACTCAATTTTATATAAATAGGCCTGTTATACTTGTATTTTTATCAGTTGATAATGCTCGTGATGATCAAAACCGGTTCTGATCATTATAAACATCTGGAAGAAGTGCAAACAAATTGTGTCTTATTTTTTAAAATATTTTAAGTTCTCTTGAATTGGTGAACGCACGGATGTGATAGCTTCGGTTTTTTCTAATCAGTTAGTAAACATTTCACCGATAATTTTGTTTTTAAATAATTGAATAATCTAACGCCCAGGAGTAGACGAAACTATTGGATTTACATGAGTATAAAGGGGATGGTTAAAACAAGTTTTAGATAAAGTTTTTGAACCACCCGATATTTTTTTCATGAAATTTAACACCTTTTCTGAGATATGGTGTGTGTAAAACAATAAATGCAATTGAATGGTAATCAAATAGCATCAAATTGTTTTATATGTAATTCCTGTCAAAAAAATAACATTTTATAGATGAAAACTACTAAATATTATAAATCATGATGCGAACTTTAATATATACAGGTAGGTAAAATAGGGATTGAAGGATTGGGCAACGACAGGACTAGCAGTTAGCTAATCGTTCTCTCCACGATTTATTTTTAGTATCTGATGGGTGGGTAAAAGGGAGTTCAGGAAATCACAAACATCCATGTCTATGAACATAAATCTATGAATCGATTAAAAATCAATTTATGAAAACTGTCCGTACCATGACTTAAGCCCGAGACATCCGAAACCGTAATCAATGACGATGACCACTGCACCACGTATAATATTAATAGGTCTTTAACCTTAACGTTTTGCAGTCACATTTCGTTATCGTGTAGGTTTTGTCAAATAAACGTATTTACAAAGCGAAATGACAATTTCTAAAAGTGAAATGTGGTTTTATGTAGTATTAAGTAATTATTTTACGACATATTTTGTGAGTAAAACGTGAAATACAACACAAATAAATCAAGCTATGGGAAATTATCGAAAGACGCAAGAAGTGTGTCTTGTTGCCGTTTGAAACAAATCGGTTACATACGGTACGTCTTGCATCTCGGATTGTTACTATACTATAATGTTCCTATATAATGTTACTATACAATACTATAATGTACCTCAAATTGACAAGTCTTTCAAATTATGATTAATTATACAAAGAAGACATAAACTATAATTTATTTTTAATTATATGTAAGACTATTTTGTTTACAAATAGAATTTCATTTTTTATATGACCTATTTCACAAATAATTTAAAGGTTAAAATGCCGAAGGAACTCATCGTTACACCATGGACATAGAAGAGTTAAAAATAAATTAACATTGCTTTTATGAAATTGTGATTCCGTCGTTTCGACAACCAACCTGGAAGTGATAATATATTTCACAATTTATTATTTTAATCCTATCATAATTTAGAATTTTCAGCTACGACAGCAAACCGGTTGAAAATATGTATACATCATTTTAGTCCACTGGCCTTAGTGTACTTAATCCAGACTTGAAAAAGGCAATGCTCGAGCTGAGTATTGATTTTCAAAAACTCATACAGAGGTGTATTAGTGACCCGCACCAAATTATTTCCAATGAACGCACATCAGAGATGGGTCAGATAAATCTATGCAAGCTATCTATTTTGCGAAAGGCACTTATGAGATAATCTGCTAAATTTAGCACGCAAAGTTCAATTTTGACAAGTGACGCTGAATAAACATATTCAATTTGCGTACTATAGCTAAATACATAAGCGAAATATCTCTTGACTAAATGGAGAAATGTCGCATAATTTAACAGACTTGCTTTTTTTTTGTAAAACAATTTCTTAACCCTGGTTATTTTTTGAAGAAATATAATACTTCTAGATGTTTTAAATTACATAAAATATGATTTCATCAATTAAATTTCGAACTAATTATTTTTGAGTTCTGACATTATTCATTATAAAAAACTATATCTAACAACCATGTTTATATCGTCACTGTTCTGGAAGAAAACACTAAATCGAAATAATGAAAAACCTCTCTTTTTCGAAGAGAGTAAGGATAGAATTATTAAAATCGTGCTCCTCACTTGTATTATTAAAGAGTTAGTTAAAGAATAGAGTGACCGTAATCCTGTGCGGACGAATGGACGGACCCGTGCGACGAACGTCCAGTGAGAAAGTATTGTTGTCTGTTTCTGTTGGTGGTATTGCGCGTTCTTCCTGTGCCTATGCTTCTGTTCGAGTATCAAGACAGTTTATTATTAAAAATATTAATTAATGTTTTTCCATGACGATTTTTTAACATTTCCACTCACAAAATGGAGCATATGGCCACCTAATGAAGGTATCTAAACATATTTTTTTCTTCGAGAACTGCTTGTTAATCAATTGCTCAAATTCACTGTTTTCGAAGAGGGTAGGGATAGAAGAATAGGGCTGGGACAGGAGGAGAGGTTAGCTCATCGCTTTTGCTACGTCCCGTTTTTATGATCGGATAGGTGGGAAAGAATTTTAGAATTACAAACATCCATTCCTACGAACAGAAATTCATAAAGTCAATTTATGAAAACTGTGCTTGAATCCGAGATATCCGTAACCGTAGCCAAAGAAGTTGACCAATGCACCACGAGCCCACTATTTTTTTTTATTGAAGATTGAAAACATCTGTAACTTTTAGAATTATATTGATTAATATATTGAATATTCTGTGCCGCTTGGCTAAGCCTTAATATTAATTTATTCCTCAACACTAGTTGACCATCAATTTTTGACAACTGTCTTTAATGGAAAATTGAAATAGCTGAGCTTTTAAGCCTCCAAAGGGGTAAAACTTTTCTAATTCATTGAATTTCGGTAGAAATAATTGAAATCGTTCATGCCCAACCATTGCATAATCGACAAACTCGTCGACCTTTTATTCTAATCCCAGTGGTGGTTAAATGTTAAAGTTTAGAAAGCTGAATACTGTCGCATTGAAATTAATTTAGCATTCATCTCTGGATCTCTTGAAACTTTATTATGTTACAATATTTCAGGTATTCACAGACATTTAACTTTTGACATTTTTCTAGTTCGAGTTCTAAGCTATTTATTTAATCCTCATTATCAAAGATTAAATCATACAATTTTTTGTTTGACTAGTGAAACTATCTTTTGTCAGATTGAGGAACTAGCACATCACTATTTATATGATTTTGGTATCATAGCGGCCATTTGAAAACAACACTTTGTGCAGTAAGTATTTTATTTTGAATATCTTAAGAGAATTTTTAAGGGTATCAGTGAATGAAAGCATATGCTACTTGACTCAACCAACAGTGGTCTTACAGGAAGCTCTGAAGCAACTCTGACGAAAGGTTGTCATGAAGTCCTCTGATAAGACATGGTCAACTACTGACACATTAACATGGTTGTTAAAAATAGAACACAATTTTTTGTTATCGTATTAATTAAGACGTGTTATCGATTACGAATACATTTGCTTTGTTATCATTCGGCTTAATACTAAACATTTATCGTTATTTTTGTTGAATTTTTCTTTTAAATCGTCAATTACTGGTACTCTTACCTTATTATTATACAAAATAAATTGCTTTTAATTTTTAAAGTAACAATATTTTTTCAATATTTTAAATTCATTGATTCTTACTTTCTACAGTCTGTTTTTAGGCATAGTAGCTATTGAAAACTTTTGTAAATATTCGCATAACATGGTTTGGGCAGGTATTAAAAATGCCACCTGAGAGTGCAACAATCCAAATGCAAATGAAAGTGATTGTCGCTGAATCACTTCATAACGTTATTGAAGAAATTTTGCTGATCATGAAGCATTACAGCTGACCAAAGAAATACATATACATTGAGGTTTAATTTTCTTCATTGGTGCAACCAAGATGAAGGTAAATTAATAGTTTTATTAATATATATTTTTTATAAATACAAACACAAACACAATTTGTATTATTTTATGCAAACATAAAAAAATTCAATTTGAATTTTACATCCACAAATATTCAAGCGAATATGAAGAGAACATAAAACGAGCATCGCTTAACGGTCGTACATTTTTCAATTTTGGTATCGTTCCAGAGTAGTATCGAATGAAACTCTGGAGAAATTTATACAGTCGCCACTTCTGCGACGAGTTGCATTCAATGAGTTTCGATTCATTTCAGACTGAAATTTCGACAGTTATTCTTATGCGGAGTACAATTTTAGTTTGAAACGCTAAATTTATGCATATTTATTACATCTCAACAGCTTTAACGCAAAAAGTGACGTTACATTACTTTTGTTGTTTTATAATTACTATCGTATCACTTAAAAGTAAGGAATGAAAGGAAACTGTAGAAAACTCAGGACGGCTTCAGGATCAAATAAGGGGTGCGTGCGTATAAATTAAGGATTCCAACTATTCGTTATTATCAACTATTTAAATATCGAATAGTAGAACTGAAACTTTACGAATATTTTCGAATATTGGAATAGTTTTTGAAGTACAAGTTGGTTGCCCCACCTCCACCCATTGTTTGCAGCGAAACGAATTTACTCCTCACATTTTTGGCAAGATGCAGAACTGCACGGGACCGATCTTTTAACCACGCACTGTTGTGCTTAAGAAAAGAAAAGATTGAAAGAAAAAAAAAAAAGAAAATGTGACATGCTCAGTCACTTAGTTTAAGCTATATTAAGTACCCTGTGTATCCGTATACTGAGAATCCGCTGTAGCGCTAGAGTTTAATCTACTCTTCGTTGAATCTTAAGAGGAATCGAGAATATCCCGCTCCCCATATGATGTTGCAAATTTAACGAATGCCTTAAAGTTGGCCTTGAGATCAAGTCAGCTCGGCCTATTGGGCCCGTATGAGGATGGACCACAGCAAACAGCTCTGCTCGTTTGACATTCATCTCGGGGCAGTCCCACAAAACGTCATTAGCGTCCTGGTGGTTGTGCCCACAAGTTCAATCCGGCATTTCAACCAACTTGCCCAAAGCACAAATAGTTTACCTTTGAACTTGCCATGAAGTGTGAAAATAATATTCGATTTGAATAATTAACAATATAACATTATAAAAATAAAAATTCCATTATAATACAATGTTTAAAATTTGCAGCTGCGTCTGATTACCCCGACTTCTTCAATTATGTCATGTTTAAAGGGTTTCCTAGTCCCAAATTATTCGTTAAGCTCAAGTGTTATGATAAGATATTAAAATTGTCCGAGATGGATGAAAGCCAAAAAACGACTACCTGGAGAATTCATTATTTTTCTTCAAATCTGGAAAAATTGTAATGTTCTTTGGTTTTTTTTATTCACATCATTGAATATTATTACAAATAACATTCGAATAGTTCCCCAAATATTCGAATACCGAATATTTAAAAAGTGGTCGAATGTATTCGAATATTGAATATTCGATTTGGAATCCCTAGACTATGAATTGAAACATCACAAACTTCAAAAGTACATAGATCCATAAAAATCAATTCAGAGTAAAATGAAGTAAAAAATATATTTTTTCAATTTGTGTAATAACGATATGATTGAAGCATACGATAATTTTGAATCTTTCAGCTTTCAAATCACGATGAATTGTACGAAATCAAACATACTCTATATTTTTTTTTATGTTTGAATATTATGACTTAACAGTACGTAGTAAAAAAATTGTATTTTAAAGAATAACTAATAATGTACAATAATTGGATTCAGAAATTTTTATGTTGCCTTCAGAAACATAACTTTTATAAAAATATACCGTTTTCATAAAATGTTCCATAAACCGTAAAAAACACGAAAATACCCAAAATATAAACATACAAAAAACTGCTGTATGAAATATTTCATTCCCAAAGTTCATAGGGTAGACATCTAATGTCGCACAGATTTTTTACCCTCGCATACTTAAAAAGGTTTGGTACCTGTCGTGTTTTCGTCCAAAAAAATCATTTGCATCGCAAGCTCTATTTACCCACCACTTATATGCGACAAACTTTTAAAGCGAACAGTTTTCAGCCAGCAGTACTTAACTGCGATACTTCACTTTATTTTGTATTTGGATAAAATATAAAATCGTCGTTATCGTGACAGAAGGCGTTACATCAAAAAACCTTATTTTGAAAATAATTAACTTCTTAAATTTTACAATCATTTTTTTTTTACCATGTCCTCTCCCAACATGGAGCATATGACCTCTAATGGAGGTATCTCAAGTTAATGTTTTAGCGAGAACTGCTTGTTACTCAGTTTGTCAACCTGTATTTTTCGAAGAGAGTAATGATAGAAGGAAAGGGTTTTTTAGAATGGGATAAGTGGGAAGGAAATTTAAATCATCACACACATTCACGCCTACGAATAGAAACCCAAATATCGATTGAAAAATCAATTCATGAAACTATCCGTACAGGGATTTGAGCCCGAGATATCTATAACCGTAGCAAACGATGTTGGCCACTGAATCACGGACCCCGACAGCAATTATTTACTGACCAAATATAATTATTAACTGACGTTCTATTATTAACATTTATCCAATAAATAACTGACCATATAATAAGATGCCGTCAAATAATGGATGTTTCAGCGATTTTCATACTCAAAAGATACAGCCGAAAATAACTAATCATCTTGTATATATAATTTCCCAGACCAGAGATTCTAGATCGTAGATGAGGAGTAAAATATATTATGTTAATATTATGTCTAATTTAGGGCTTCATTTAAACATAATTCTTTCAAAATTTTGCATAATTCTTAGTACATTATCTAGTATGTATAATATTTGTATATGTTGATGATTATTATTACCTATACTAAGATTTATTTAGTACTAGTGAGTACCCGGCATGCGTTGCAATGCCACTCAAAGAAAGAAAAGGTTTGTGTTTTAATTCTGTTTATTGAACTGATTTTGGATTAGAGGTCTGCACAGACCGAAATTTCATAGACTTACCCGGTTCGAGCGCATCATCTTCAGGTCTGAATCCGAATCCGAGTTTCAATATCACACTTGTTATAACACAATATTTTTGTTTGTCGTCTGGTGCGTACACGAATAAATCAGAAGGTTTTTCCTAGACGTCGCTGTATGTACGTATTTGATTCTTTTTTTCAATTTTAGATTTTCAATTTGTTTTCTTCAGAACCTTCACGGATGTGTGCACAACAACTCACCGAAGTTTCATCGAAATCGTATGAATGGTAAAGGAACACGTAAAGGACAAACAGACATTTATTTTATATAATATTTTCCGGCATGATCACAATAAGTCCTTCCTGAAAGTTTCGTCGCGATCGGTTGAGTAGTTTAGGAGCCTATAAGATCCGGACAAACCAACAAACAGACATTCATTTATATAGGTATAATAGCCCTGACCTGTCTGTAAGTGTTTTATTATTATCACATATCTCATGTAGGTATGTTATGTTATGCAATGCACGTACACAACACACAACAATACATTTATATATTACTAGCTACTTTAGACGTTTGGTATTTCAATTTCAATACCGTCATCTATTACGGGCGTCCCCCTAGTTCAAAAATAATGACATTCAAAACGGTCATATCCCCGCAGAGAAAATAAGAAAAGCTGCTTGGCGTTAGAGCATATACCTCGAAATTCCGCTTACGATTTAACATTTTTATTTTTGCGTTGCTTAGTTTTAATCATAAATATTTATCATAATATTATGAACAAAATAATTCATAAATACTTTATTGTTAAAAGTCGGTTTAAAGTAGCTCTGTTTCATAATTATGTAAAGGAACAATTAGTTATGAAGTATGCACGCATGGATGTAATTTTATGAATGGGCCATAATTTTCTGTAATCTTAATGGATCTTCTACACTTGTATTATAAATTTCATTTTCTAGCAATTTTCCACCGAAAATATACTTGCTAAATGAGAAAATATATAAAAGGTAATATGGCTTATCTGATCGCAAAATTTGCACGATTCTAGTTTGTGGGTTGCAGAATGCGTATTAGAATACAAAATGGAGCACGTTCAAGAATTGACAGTTCATTAGTTTTGATATAATTTAAAATTTAGACGACATAATTGTATGAGTAAAGTTCAAAATAGTTTTGATTTAATAAGTAAGAGTTGACAACAAAAAAATTACATGCTTACTTGCAATTCCATCGATTTAATTATCTTTAAAATATCAGTAATTTTTCGTTAAGCACGTAACAAATCTCTGATTCTACTTGCAAAAAACGAATGCTGCAAATTAAAAGCTATATTTGATTTCAAACTTATTTATTCATTTTAATCACACTTTATTATTTTAAAATGAACTGTCTGCAGCTTGGATATGACTTTTTTGCCCATTTCATAAAATACATTATTAAAAAATAATAATTAATCTATGGCTTAAGTTTACATGTCGTAAGGGCAAAACATTTTGATTTATATTTAATGATAAGAAGGTTGTCTTAATTATTCGATTTAAAAAAATAATTATTACTATGTCGACGACTTCAATATTTCATTGTCGCTATTAGACTGTTACGAGATAATAATTTTCTCAATGGTACATAAATGCACAATGTTTAGCAAAATAATATAACTATACAATTACTCATTTTAATTTGGTACTAGTATTTTTACTCGGGTTTTCCCAAGATAGGGGTCACTTATATTATTTCATTTAACACTTTTCTCTTCTTTGAAGACCCACTTCTTATAAAACCCACGATTTCACTAATTTAAATTTTATAAGTTTAAATGATGGAAAATTTTCCTGTCAATCTTTCAATTTTTTTACAAATTTTACGATTCGTATGAAAATTTATAATTTGTGAGATTTATTGTATTACAAATTTATAGTCGCTAAGCAAATTAAACACAGATTTACTTGTTATAACGACGTGACTGACTATTTTGTTATGGAGCGATTGCTATTATTTATTTTTTGTTGCTTTTCATTAAGATATCAAACATAATATATAGCGTTTCCAGATTGAGGTTGAATGTTAAAACTTGAGAGTTGAATATTGAAAAAAAACGCAGTTGAACTGGAAACTGCAGACAGAATGACATGTCACTATTGTACACCGTTTGGAAGTAGTTCTTGTTATCGTTAGACATACAAACATACAGATTTCTACATGTATTCTGTGCTCTGTGGTAGAGATAGTAAACATAACTTTTAACAGTTTATTCTGTTCGTAGTATTAATTACTGTGAGTGATTTATGTTTGCAGCATATAATATAAATTACCATTTCAATTAATTACATCTTTTAAATTAAAAAAATACTTATTTGTGCACTTTTGTTTATCTACACTTCTTTCTATTTCCAACGTTCAATTTTAATTCATTATTGAAAGATTTAGTTTTACCAAACTAGAATTAATCTCTATCTTTGTATGATTAACTTATGTTTAAAAAAATATACATATCTGTCTAAATTTTCTATTGATTGAATATGAAAATTAAAAAAAAAACTTTATGTAAGTACCTACATCACTAAAAAACATGAATGAAATTTAATGACTTTTTGTTTTATTTTTAGCAAAAAGACCTATGCGGCAATGCGTCAGCTGTTTATAAAATAAACATTAAACATAACTAAAGGCCACTGATAAAAATGAAAAACAACGCTTACATGGTTAATATTGTTGTTTTTCATGCATGTGAGATTTATTTCACAATTAAGCATCATGAAAATAGCTTTTTGTAAAGGATTCCAAAAAAATACACCGAGCACAATTAATTTTGTTGAAAGTTTGTATTTATTTTAAAATCGCGCCGTTTAAGAGGGAGATTTTCAATGAAATACAAAAAATATGTGTATTTATTTTCATTCGTAAAAAATAAAATAATGTGAGATTTATTTGAATTGCTGAACACGAATGGACTCGAATTGACATGGTCAAATGCCTGAAGATACCGAAAGGTGAAACCTGGGAGGTTGGTGACAAAATACATGGAAATGTGCAAAAGATTTCAAATTTCAAGGTGTATACGACAGTCAGTTCAGCAACTATGGCAAGAATTTACTGGTTTACGATTTATGATTTGTATTGTAAGAGGATTGTAAAAAGCCTTCTTACAAATCAATAAATACAAATCTGAAATAAAACATAAAGCCACATTAAAATACAATTATCTGAGAAAAATATAATGAGCTTAAAAACAATTCGTAAATATTAAAATTCATTCTTTCGACCCTAATAAACATGTCAAAGTAGGACAAACAAATTGTATTTTATTTTTAAAATATGATATAATACGTAATTTCTACTGTACCCAAATATTTGTTTTATTACATACTTATTTCGTTATTGTTTTCTGATTGCACATTCTGATTATAAATAAAAATAAGTAAATTAGTACAATTAAATAATTCTTATTATTCATAATCGTTTAATCGAAAAGATCAATACTCTAAATAAATATCAGGATTTTGTATAATTACTGCACACAAATATGTGGCGACCTCTGCAAAACAATATTTTACCCAGTTATCAGTGTGTCACACAACTGACTACATAAATAACAGAAGCAAATTCGAAAAGTGAATACATTTTTTATTGCTTTCCAGAATAATAGAAAAAGAGCGTACTGTCACCCACCGTCCCATATTACTTACCAACCCTCCCTCATTCATGGCGATTGGATAATATTTCATCGGTGCGTCGACGTATAGGTCACGCAACACGAATTCCATGCGGTCCATAATATTAATTCGAGTACTTTAACTGCCTTTTTTTCTATTTTTATACTCTCTTGAATTTTCTCCTGCAATACTTCACTGCTCTATTAACTAAAAACGCTGAATTAAATAGCATTAATTTCCTAGACAAATTATCTGCCAAATGCGTGAATTTTGCAGGGTATTGAATTCTTAAGCTGTCAACATGACAGTAGGAAATCGATTCATCGATTAGACATGAAATATTTTTTGTAAATTTGCTAAATGGGGTGTCATTTAAGTTAACCTACACAAAGTATACCTCAACTTACCTAAAGCACGATGTAAATCGAAAAAATACCTTAGAATAAAATTCGCACGTCGTCACATTATAGTTATAGATTTTTTGGGCATAGTAAATGGAAATTAACGTCGTCGTTTAAATTGATTGATAAATTATATACAAATAATGACATTTGGTTAAGTTGCAAAAAACACCACCAGAGCGCTACTATCTATTTTTTTACCACTGTCTAATTTGGCATAACACATATATTAACAAACCCTATATCTGATCAGGTCGGCGTCCGTGGTGCAGTTGGTAGCGTCGTAAGCTACGGTTACCGATGTCTCGGGTTCGATTCCCGGTACGGAAGTTCATAAATTGATCTTTCAATCGATTTATGGATTTCTGGTCGTAGCCTGAGTATTTGTTATGTCTAAAACCGCCTTCCACCCATCCGATCCTCACGGAGCGTAGCAAGAACGATTAGCCAACCATTAGGCCTGTCCTAACTCTATCTTTCTATCCCTACTCTCTTCGAAAATAGAGAGTTTGAGCAACTGGTAACAAGCGGTTCTCAAAGAAAAATTCAGTTAAGATTCCTCCATTAGGACACCTTATGCTACACATTGGGTGCGGACATGGGAAAAAAATATCTGAGCACATGCTTATTCAAAAAATATATCACGCGTCACTTTTTTAATTTGTAACTGTCTGTGCATAAACGTATTTGTAAAATATTTCTCAGAGCCTGACCTAAAGAGCCACTGGCTGAATGAAAAAATTCCTTAATGCCACATGCTGCTTTCAAGCAATAGTTTGACTATCGCTGATCTAAATATTAATTTTCTTGCTTTGAATTAGATCTGTCATGAGTCGTTGACGTTCAAAGATAAACTAATTAACCTTAACCACAAACAATATTGTCAAAGACAATAAGATTATCTTCAGTCAAATTATGATAGCTATATTCCGGTCAGAGGAAATTATCGTAAATTTTGTTCATAGACAGTTTAACCCTTTAACGTACGTGTTTACATAAAAAAAAAATATTTTTTTTAATAACGCTCTAAGGTCTGGAGTACTAAACGTTGTACTAGCCATCAATAGCAATGGCTTCAAACTCTTAAGACTTGTTCAGATTGGGCGAGAAATTAAGTCGAGTGAAGAGTAATTTAGCTACCACTAAATGATTTAGTAACTGAAAACTGTCCGGATACAGTATATTAGTGAGTGACGTGTCAATACGAACAGAGCACAACGTAACAAAGCATCGGAATAATGTTTTTTCCATGTCCGCTTTCAATGTGAAGCATATGGTCTATTAATGGAGGAATCTTAACAGAATTTTTCTACGAGAACTGCTTGTTACCCAGTTGCTCAACCGCTCTTTTTTCGAAGAGAGTAGGGATAGAATGATAGGGCTATGACATAACTAGTGGTTAGCTAATCGCTCTCGCTACGCCCCGTGAGAATGAGAAGGGTGGGAGGGACGCCTCAGACTACCAACAGAAATCCATAAATCAATTGAAAGATCAATCTGTGAATTGAATCTGCGACATCCGTAGCCGTAGCCAACGACGCTACCAACTGCGCCATAAATTATCGGAAGAATTGAAGGAAGAAATTAGCGAGAATTTTTTTTTCGATATTATCTCTTTCCCTCCGAATCCATAAATATTCCAAAACGAATTTTACGGTAGTATCTTCGCTCCAACGAAATTTCATTTCTACGACAACTAATGAACTTGACTAAAGATATTTCGTTCAGACATATTTCGTCACTTGTTTAGTATTTAGTGAGATGTGGTGGGGGCCACTAGCTCGACCGAAAAATTAGAACAAAATGGATTGACTCGACTAAATAGTTTTACTAAATTGTTCGATTAAATTTGTCTGTTCATACACGGTTAGTTACTAAATTACTCTCCACTCGACTAAATTACAGTACCAATCAGAACCGGCATTTAGAGGGTGTATTCCGAAGCGTAACAAAGTTATTAGACTTTGTTGCACTCGCACGCAGGAAGTTGAATTAAGTTTAGTTAAGCTATAAATAATAATATTTTTTATAAATGGGGGTAAATGTTTTTAGGAATTGCGTTCCAATCGCTTTCCATAGGAAGGCGCGGACTCTTTGAATATCTTGTAATTTGTCGGAAATGCGAGCAAGTTGGCGTGATCGACGAGGTCGATAGATCTGACTTTTCTTCGTATGTCGGATAATCTTGAGCAATTTTTATTGTCCATTGTCAATGTTTGGACATTCCCAAAGGATGTGATGAGAATCCTAAATCATATCGTTGCATTCGCATAGTGACTATCTAGCAACCGGAAAAACTGAACGAGCTTGGTAGCGAAGTGATCATTAGCAGTTATGAATTGACTGGTCCAGAAATCAAAAGTCAAAACTTTGGTTATCTACATTTGCCACTTTATTTTCGAGAAGAATTTATAAGTTTGCTTACAGTTAGAAGACTTATCTCATCAATTCTGCCAAATCCGCATTTCAACATCAATTACCACACCACGACACACAATTTTATGGGCATGTAAAAATGTACGGATCTAGTTGAGGAGGAAGCAGTTACGGAATCTCTCCCATCTCGGATTCGAGTCCGTTACGCAGCATTACTGTTGAGCCTCTTACTTAAATGTGTAAGTCCAACGGACGTATACCATCCAAAACCGGGAATATATATTTAATTTGTAAAATTAATCTCAATTATCTCACATTTTATCGTCGAGCAAGATAAGAAATATTGCATCTCCTAAAACCAAAGATGAAAACGAACATTAGCGGCCACTTTACATCTGTAAGTATTATTATAAAAGCCGAAGAACTCTCTTGTTTCAAGAATCATAAAAAATACATAGAGTATATCAATTCGACATAAGCAATACAATCATTTTATATGGCTTGTCAATATTGTTCGTAGAGGAATTTTCACTACGAATAAATTCGTGATTTTTCAGAAGTACATTTCATGATTAATTCAATTATTCTATTCGAAAAAAACGGCCAAATCCAAAAGCAATCAGTTGACAAAAGCAAAACTCCTCTGGGAACACGTTGTTTGCTCTGCGACAAATGTGTTGTGAAGGAATTTTCAGAGCCTATTTATCATGTGATGAATCGAAGGGTTTTATTGCCTAGGGATGAATTTTCCAGAGTAGAAGCTACCTTGGGACTAACATAAGTGCGACACAATCTTTTCGAGTCCTTTACACGAATCTAGACTTAAAAAATATAAAAACCTTATTGAATTCAAACGAATATTTTATATAACAATTTCAACAAGGTGTAAGAGGCAGTCGATAAAAAAAAAACTTAAATTCTTATCAAAAAAAAGTTGAACATTTTACAAAAATAAAAATTATATTTTCGGTCATACATAAAATTTCAACTTCTGATGACAGAACAATGTGAAATAAATCGCAATAAAATCTCGGATCGATAAAAATTAATATGTCCGTATGTTTATATAAAATATCATATATTTTACAATTTAAAAATGTAAAAAAATTAAATTTGTACGATTTGTAGAATAAGATTGATGCTTTTAAACAGTGCTGCGCAACTGGTGTGCCTTGACGCACTGGTATACCATGAGACGATGTTAGGTGTGTCGTAGTGCAATGCACTCGTAAGAAGAAAAAAAAACAGCAATAAATTACATACAATCCACGAATAAATATGCAATATCGTATATTATAATATAACTGAAATCAGCAAAAACTGACCTGTATATTTTTTTTGTATGTAGTTCATTTTAGTATTTTTTTTAGTCTCAATGTACTAACCTGTTTGTTTTAATCTCTGATTTTCAAAAATAAATTTTATTTTTTTCTTTCAAAGATCAAATGAAAAGTGTTCGTTCAGCTCGCAAAGCTTCAGTAAGACCTAACCAAGTTAAAAAGGTTGATTTGGAAACAATTTAAAAAATCATAGCTATCGTGAGACAAAATAACAAAAAACAATGAATAATCTAAATTTAAGTTAGTTTACGAAACTTACAAATTTATTGTGCTGCGATGTGCCATGGGTAAGGTTTTGGAGCACTGCTTTTTAGAACACCTTATTTGACATATTGTTATTTAATATTTTGGTTGACCATGGGAAGATAGTGTTATGATGGATACTAGCAGGATTCTTAAAATCCCCTGTTAGAAAATGATAACTGAGGACCAGACCGGATGGAGCAAAACGGGGAAGAAGGATTGATTTGAGCTGCTTGCCATCGAATAAGAAGAATTTTAGTTTTAAAGTATTTATATTGTTCTCTTTAATCACTTTGGTGTACTTTTAATTCTTGGTAGAAAGACATTATGTTTATTAAAAACAGAACACAATTCGTTTTATACTAATGTCAGATTTTTATCAGTTGATAATGCTTGTGATGAATGAAACTGGTCCTGATCATTATAAAAATGTGGAGGTAGTATAAAACAAATTACGTTTTTTTTTTAAGTCTTCTGTTCAAAATTCAAAACTTTTCTTAAAAAACGAGTGTAAAAGAATATTTTAATTTTCCTTACACATCGAAAGACACAAAATAGTTTGTGTTATACTTAAAACATTCATACTGCCCATAACAGCTATTCTTGATTTACCCAAAACTCTAAAAACCTTCGGGAGCGTGCTGAGCTACTCAGCGATTACATTAAAACAAATCCAAAAGCAGAAAGTTAGTTTTTTATTATAAAGATATACAAAAATATATACTGCATGGCTTTCTCTCACAGTTGATTTATGACAGTCTTATTATTATAATACGTTAAATGAAATCTTTAAATCAAACAGTTTCGTATTTGAAAAGCTACGGCAAAGACACATTCCCCTTTTCACTGGAAGAGATTAGAAAATTCGGAAGGCTATTGTTTTACCCGCATTCATATCAACTTCTAATAATTGTAATTCTGACGGTAAACAAAAGCATAATGACAATTCATACAAAGCTTTTTCCTTAGGTATTGAAAACTAGGAATATGATATATCTCATACAAAAGTATGCCTTGATTACAGGATGCCACAACTGATACTGAAGGTTATTTAATATCCATTATGTTTATATAAAATATATATCTTGGACAATTCAATTTCAGTCTGTTCTAGCTTGGTATTCCAATACCGGCTTACCCAAAACCAATATACTGATGTTGTTACAGATGTTATTTCAATGCTGAAATACTTGTTACAAAAAAAAACAAAATATTGGTATTCAATACTCAAACTTTACATTTATATAATGGATCATAAATTTTTTAATCCGAAAAAATTGTTGTAAATAATTGAAATTACAGAACAACATTTTAAAGACTGCTCGTCCACCGAGCTTTGAATCTGAAAAGGGTATCTCTGCAGTCGATTGCCACCAACCATAATTGCAAATTCATACTTTCGAAAAAATTGCACTTAAGTTTTACGCCTTAAATAATTACAATTCATTTAAATTAATTACTGTTTCAAGATATAACATTTCATGTTGAAATACATTTTCTTTTGTCTTCACAATAATAAAGTTGTTTCAGCAAAATTATTTTTATTTTCATGTCCGCTTCAAATTTGGAGCATATGGTCTCCTAATGGAGGTATCTTAACAGACCTTTTCTACGAAAACTAGGTGGGATGGGTGGGAGGCAGCACTCAGATTACGAACAGAAATCCACAAATCGATTGAGCGATCAATTTATAAAAACCGTCCGCACCGGGAATTGAACCCGAGACATCCGTAACCGTAGCCAGTGACGCTACCAACTGCACCACGGACGCCGACAAATTATAGCTGGTATAAAATTAAAATTGGTAACTTTGTTATTCCACTCGTTTTATCAGTAACGTGACGCTTTCCGCCTCTTTAGAAACATCTTCAAACTATTTATTTCGCAAAACTATTTATTTCTAAGGTAAACAAGGATTCTAATTCTCAAATTAAACTTTAATTTCATATTAAAAATGAATTTGAAAAAATTTACCGCTGAATCCAAAGAAAATATTAAAATTATAGCTGTTAAAACAGCAGTAAAGATGAATATGAGTGACTGACATTGTTTTTAGTTTGCAATTACTATGAGAATCAAAATAAAACAGCAATGAAAATTGGAGCACTTGATGAACTAAAATTTATTTGTCATATTTAAATTTAAAGAAACAATAAATTAAATTGATTGATGAAAATCAAACCTTTATGCGTTTATGTAGATTTTTATTAGTTTGATATTGTGAGTGTAAGGGGCATCACTCAGCCAATTCTTGCTGTAAGATATCTTATTACTATTTCAACCTTGACGGGAGATCGGTGGCCACTGGGAGGTATTGTGATATCAAAATCTTGATGCAATTTATGTTTCGTTGAGATTTAAGCTTCCCGTTTTCGTGCTAAAAACATCCCTTCAGATCTCATGCAGTCACATTTCGTTACCGTGTGAACTTTGTCATAGAAACGCATCTATAAAGCGAAATGATAATTTCAAAAAGTGAAATATGGTTTTATGCAGTATTAAGTAATTATTTTACGTCATATTTTATGTTTAAAACCTGAAATACACAAATAATGTAAAATTATTAGTAAAAATTCTTCAAAGCAGAACAGGCTCGAGACGTGTCTCGGTATACTATAATTTTGTATTTTCGATTGTTAAATTAATGAGTTATTCTAATTATGATTAATTATACAAAGAAGACGTGATATTACACGTCTTCTTTGTATAATTAATCATGTAATTAATGAAAAGTGCATTATATTTAATGTACTTTTCATTTCTAATTATATGTAAACATATTTTATTTATAAAAAGCAAAATAAGAAAAAATATAATTTTAAGGTTTAAAGGCAGAAGTAACTCATTGTTACACCATGAATACGGGAAGGTTAAGAGCATTCATAAGAATAAAGAAAAACAAATAATTTGACTCATTGCTTCAAATCGTTAAACGACGTCACACATCTTTATAAAAACATTACTAGTAAAAAAATCTAAAAATAATAAGAACGCTTTCGGTTTTAGTTTTGCCACTAATTTTACTTTTTTTTGAAAGTCAGAGAATCAATTTATTACCGAAAGAGATTAATTATTTTATTAGTTGATACACTGCTCCTTCAAACGAACGAATCTTAGCTACCTATTCTATGTAATGAACAAGAGCCACTCTTACGCCTATATAAAAATTTCATAATCATTTGACACCTTTTAATATTGATTTCTAATCTAATTAGAAATGAGCAACGATTTTTGTTCTTATTCTAACACTGCTCTGTCAACAGCAGACAAAGACGAAACCAAATGAATCGTCGTTTAATTCAAGTTAAAGTTACGACGGCTAAAATACAGTATTATATGAGGGGTGATTTTATTTGGTCTAAAACAACTGAAGATAAAATGTTTGTTTATTAAAATCAACCTTTTTTATACTGTTAATTGTCAATTATTGCTGGAAAGGCTTTACATTTATAATTTTTACTCTATAGTTTTACCAAATGATCAGGACCAGTTTGACTCATCACGAAGATATTTAACTTGAGAATCAATAAAATTACTTAAAGTTGTATACATACATATGCAGATTTTGTTACGCAGTAGCAGGCAAACGAATTTTAGAGTTCGACAACCGCTCATTTCCTAAGCCTAGTTTAAATAATATCATCGGTATAGTGGCAGAAGGTATTCAGTCAAAAAACTTTATTTTGAGATAAATGAATTTTAAGAAAATCATGAAATTGAAGTCTTTCTGTTTACAAACCTTAACCATTACTTATTAAACTGTTCGCTTTATGCGATTCGTTTTAATTAATGAATTCTATTTAATTATTAGTCTTTCTTTTTTACCACTAATTATTTTGAACTAAATGACGTAATTCATACTGATTTCTTCAAACTACGTTAAATTGCATAGAATATGACTGAGTTGGTTTTTTAAGAGGATAGACCATCCTAAAATCTATCGTACTGCATTACTCACAACAGCCGATTTTAGACATATCGCCTTCTGCAACTATGCCGACGGTTTATAAGTTTTTTTTATAACGTTAAACAAATTATATACTTCATCTTAAAAATACTTGTTAATTGACATCATTACGATCGAGATAAGAGTATATCATTTGCTATTTTAAAACATCAAACCACTCATTTGAAGGCATAATTCAAATCGAATTCGTAGTTACATGAATGGTCTGCTCTATTCTGTATGATAGTTCAAAAATAAAATACTCTTTACAACGATACTTTTAATCTCAGAGTAGCAATAAATTCGCCTATAAAAAATGCCAAACACAAGACAGAAACAATAAAACAAATATAAAATTTTGCCATAAATTTAGACCCTACTTGAAAAGCAAATCCTAGCTACCCATCTGACCATTGTCATCGCAATTACGGCTAGTGTATAAGTACTTGATTTCGTTTGTATGCGTAAAAAGGAAAAGCCGAAAAAATCTAAGTATGTACTTTAAAAGGGTAGACTTTTGTGTAGGCAGACCTATGTATGTCTGTGTGCACAAATAAATGGCTTTTATTCTTTCTAGCTTTTTCTATTCATGGAATGTCGTCGAAAATAATGGCAAAGTGAAAAAAAAACTCCACCCCCACTGTGACGATACTTTCCATTCGTGTTATACGCGAAATGATTTTTACGTAATTTATTTTAAATAATATATATTAACAATACGTTGAAGATTTTGTTTTGTTGAGATAAAGAGGGTGTTTAAGCTGACTCACACGAGCGTAAACAAATCTTTGTAATTCTATGAACTGTTGAATATCAAACGAGATAATATAAATGAAGACTTATAAATGTATTTTCATTAACAACTGTGTTTATGATTAAATACTGTGTTAACCAGACAAAACAGAACATTAAAAAACATCACAGTGGAAAATAAAACAAAAAATATTTTTTTGTATCAATTTATAGCATAAATAAACACAAAATTCAATTTAAAACAATGTAATAACTGTAGATTTAATTAAAAGTTATATTTCATAGTTGAATCGCGTTAAGAAAGTTTAAGCTTACTAAATATAAAACAGACAGTTTAAAACAATATTTCAATTTTTTTATGCACCGAAAGACAGAAAATAAAATTAAACTTATCATAATGATCATAGCAGGCTGTAGAAGGACACAAGACTAGCGATATGAGACAATATTATAAATTGATTGCAGCTATAAGAACAAAGCCGGATCCATGGTGAAGTGGTATACGTCGTTGGCTTCGGCTAAGCTGCTCACGGGGTAGAATCCTAATACAGACTTTTCAGACTTTTCAGTCGATTAATGGATTTTTGTTAGAAAGCATGAATGTTTGTGTGATGTCATTAAATTCCCTCGCACCCATTCAATCCTAAAAACGTGGCGTAATAGATTTGCTAACCACTCGTCCTATCCTAACTCTATTCTTCTATCCCTACTCTCATCGAAAGTGCGAGGTTAAGCAATTGAGTTACAAGCATATTTTGTAGAAAAACTTCTGTTTTTATACCTCAGTTAGGATTCCGTATGCTCCCCACTAGGAATGGACATAAATCCATAAAAAACTATCTTAATCGATTTGTTTTGCTCTGTTCTTGAAAATACAGAATAAATTTCATCATCCTAATTCATTTATAATAACTTAATTACATAATTGTACTCTCATTATTTTAAATCGTCACATAATAACAAGAAATAAACCAAGAAAAGTGTGCCGTTAAAAAAATAATTGTATAGTATTTTTTTATCTTGAAGCGTTGAAAATTGTTTCAAATGAAAATTATTCAGTAAAAATGTATTATAAGAATTTAGTTAGAATAACTTGGAATCTATTATATTGAACACGTGTTTGGTTTTTCTGTTTAAAAAGAGAAATAAAAAAATTTGTGTCGAAAATTCAGCGAATTTTTGTTTTATGATTTCTTTAAACAGTCGGTAACAAAACAAAAAAAATATAACAGATACACTGTGTTATATGTAATTCCATGTAATACAGACGCCAATAGGATTTTGGATGTTTTCGTTATACCCAGGCAAAATTTTGTAAGAAAAACTTGCATTAACTACAAAAATAACATAATGTGAATGTAGCACTCGTGAAGATAGAACAAACACATTTTTATGCTCGGATATTTCTGAAAAAGTTCGCGTTTTTTCTCTCTCGAGGGTCTGCTTCAATAAATATTTGGCTGAATGTATGTAAGATGGAAACCACAGAAAGTCCTTACAAGCCAAAGCAATTTTCTCAGTTTATGCATATTTTTAAGCATGTTCCCTTGAAAATACGCTTTTTCGTTTGCCTCGCGAAATAAAAAAAACACCACCGTAAATATATTATTTTGTGAAATCGATATAGCGCCATGACTTGTGTCTCAACAGAAGCATTTTAAATATCGGCCAAGGGCCTTAATTTGGCAGAAATAGAAATTTAAATTCAGCTTCAATTCGTTTTTTACGAATTCATTTTAAAAATGAATATTATTGAAATAATATAAATATAAAAATGAAAATATTTTTTATTTTTGATGGATTCAGCGGTAACTTTGTAGAAATTTGTTTTTATTGTAAAATTAACATTGATAACTTAGTTATTCCATTGGATGTGTTACTAAATGTGAATGTAGAAATGTAGAAATAATTAAATACGGTTAGTCTGAAGATGCTTCTTAAAGAGGCGAAACGTGTCACCTTAGTGATAAACCATATGGAATAACTAAGTTATCAATTTTATTTTATATTAAAAATGAACTTTCACAAAGTTACCGCCGAATCCATAGAAAATATTATTAAGTGTTGATTAGTACTACCATTGTTTGTGTCTTAACCCCTCCCTACGTCCAGCAGAAAGAAACAAACCCACCCCAATCTTCATATTTAATACATTAAACAATAAGAATCATTGTTTACCTTAAAAAAATCCTTGCGATACGATTAGTCTGGAATTACTTCTTAACCCGTTGATAAGTGAATTATTTTTTACAAAATTAGGTAATTTTGAATATTTTTACTATTACACATAAAAATACAAAACATTTTTTTTGTTATGGGTCAATCTGGGAAGAATATTTCTTATTATTTCAAGTTATGCATATTTTTTAAAATTTGTATACATTAATTAAAAACGTAGTTGAAATAATTCATTATTAGATACTTTCAAATACTTTTCTAGAGCATTCACTTCCAATTCGGCTCCAAATCTTTATTGCCTGTATATCTGTGAACATCTGGTTGTCTATTGACGCTGATTTCAAGAAATGAATTTTTACGCTCAATTTATATACAGATTTGTTTCCAAATATTAACCGTTTTACAAAATTCTTTTGTTCATTTGACACAAATAATAAAAATAATGTGACTGTCAAAAAACAATGATAGATATAATATTATGTTATATCCATATCTGAAAAAAAATATGATAATGGCAGTAGATAATAGATGACACAATGCGCCGCCGTACCGGTACGGCGATACTCCTCAAGGGGTTAAAGAAGCAAAACGCGATACATTTAGTAACACTGATAATGGAATAACTAAGTTATCAATTTTAATTTTATATTTGAAATATTTTCATTTAAACACTATCATTGTTATTGTAAAATGAGAGTTTGGTTTTATATATTAAAGGAGGAATTTACAAATCTCCTCGTACAATATTAGCAAAGGAAAAATCATTACAATAAATTCTGTAACGTAGACTGAATTTAACATGTTGGTTTTTACCACTACCACCTGTTGTGTATGTACAGCTAATGTCTAATGGCCGCCTTCTACAGCGCTGTAGAACAAAAAAATGTGTTTTTTCTTTTTAAATACAATGCCTTTCATCTACAGCCATAGTTCATTTCAGACAGAACAACTTGCAAGTCAAGTTTTTAGTCCTTAAATTCTCAATACTCAAACATACATGTGCCTAATTTTTATGTACGCGGCCATTACCAAACATTTTGTTTTCTTAAAATGTATTCTTCGTGGCGTTCATATGAGCTACCAGTTGTAGTAAGGGCGTTCAATCCCGGATCCTTTTAGTGACCCCAGGATTAATCATTATGCGTTATTTCATGTTTTAAATTGAACATTGAAAAATAAATTTGTGTTCATTATTGCTCAATTACAATGAATATTTATGATATTGTATTTTTCTTTTGTGTATGGTTATGTTTTTGTTTTTTTATTGATAAAATAATGCAAAAAAGTATTGTTATCACAACATAATAAAACTAAAGAATGCTGTATTAATTATGTTAGTGTTATAGAAAAATCTGTTCAAACATAATTTTAAGTACACGTTGTAGTTCATCAGGAAGTATTTAATTTAAAATATGGATTATTTCTTAACATTAACAGTGAATCCCGAAATCACAGGATTGACATTTTGAAAATCTCGGGATAACGAGATTGACTTATTCACGAGAAACCTGGGATTAGAAGTCCTGGTTCTGACAAATGGAGTGATACTGGAATAGTTAAAAACAATATTTGATAATTATTGACGAACACATATTTTATGATATCAGTTATTAAATTATTTAATCGATTGACTTTGTTGAGTCTGTGTTTAAAAAAAAGTCAAGTGGAATGTTGTGTTATAATCACTTTTTAACATATACAGTGAATCTTGAAATCCCGGGATTACGAGTTTGAGTTATTGACCGGGATACTGAGATTGGAAACCCTAATTGTAATGGCGGTATTTTTGGTATTTTTTTTTTGTTATATGTACTACTGCCTTCATTATGTAATATTATATAACTGTATGGCGCTTTAGCGTCAGCTGTAATGCGCCACGTAATTGCGAGTTTTATTTAAAAATAAACGAATAAACAAAATTAATTGTTTAGTTGTGAGTTCTGAATGACGACAATTTAAAGTTAAACGATAAAATTGAACGATATTGTCTGAAGCACGCATCGTTATAAACCTTAAGGGTCTTTTATAGACCAAACTCAATAATATCCCTTGTCCCATCAACGTTATAGTTACGGGCCCATTCGTATATTTCAAATTATGATTAAACGAGTGGATGATTTGGTCACTGTTACGGGTTAGGGATCTTTGACAAAATCTGGGGCATTATTATGGCTCTTCTAGGGTAGCAGTATAAAAGGGAGGTTGGAAAAGTAGCACTCGGTAGCAGTGGCGTCGTAGAAAAACTTACACATCATATTTCACATCTCATAACCATTTACAGAAAAAAACATTTCATAAATTAGTACATGTTGTTAGGAAGGTTTTATTCTTGCATTCTTCAACATTTTAATCAAGGAAATTATTATTTATACCTAACAATAATTAACGTTAAAATCATTTTGTATCATAAATTATTACATTTTGGATTTGACCACTTCTGGTAAGAAATTCTGGACTTGACCACATTCGAAAAACATTGACTCGCCCACTACAAGTCGTCAGCTATTACTGTTTTTTGGTATAAACTAAGGCTAAGTCATGTGAAACTATTAGTGATTGCGGTTGGCCGATTCAGATTTGATTAGATTTGATATGAAAAAAAAAATTACTTCCGGTTTTCTTTGAATGCTGTAGAATTTGTTCAAGTTTGTTAAATTATTTCTATAAATGTTATATCAGAGTTTCACAGTTTATACTCAGTTGAAAAAAAGTTAACTATGGATTTGAACAATTACAATACCAGACAACACATTTGTTTAGTAAAATTTCATTTAACCAACATAAAACAAACAGTATTTTTAGTTATATATTAAAAATTATAATTTACTGCTATTTTTAATCATTTTTCAATATGTGTTTTTGTATATTGGTACACTTATACATCTGACACTACTTTATTATACTTTAGATTAAAAAAACATTAGAATATATGAAGCATTAAGAATCAAAACGTATGAATGTAGTTCTATAGGTGTTCAATAGATGCACTTATAGAATATCAGATTTCATTCAAAAAATCACTAAATTCAATGATTTACCGTAAGCAAATTAGCCTTCGTTTCAAAACCGCTCTAAATCTACTAGTATTTAATTTTAAAATGTACTTAAATCCATACCTCACAAATAAAACCGATCAAATCCCTTTTTCAAATTAAAATAGCTTAAATAATATATATTAAAGCTGCAAAACCCTTTGGTATATTCATTTTTAATCGCTATTACACTTAATATTTATTTTTGTTTTCGGCCTACGTAAATATACGTCAATTGAATTGTTCTCAATTTGCCAACATTTAATTTCATGAATTTGATTGGTTTTGAGACTAATCGTCTCATATACTAAATAATACTTATGATTAAAAAAAGTATCTTATTTTTCTGATTATTTGAATTTTCACTGGCACGCACATGAATAAAGACATTGTTAAGCCTCCCATAGCGCAGCATTACCAGAGTGGCGTAACAAAGAGGATTATGAGAAGCATGTAACCTCTTCATTTTCGTGTTTCCTAATACAATTTTATACTTAGAAATAAATTTTGTAATACATATTTACATGCAGCTCGTTAAAAGTCAATGTATTGTAATTTTATTAACAACTAACTTTCGTTTCAAAAGCAATCAATTTTGTTCAAATAATTATATTATCCACTTTATTAACAAAATACATTCGATCGCGGTGGTCGCAGGCTCCCATTCACATATATTTTATTCAATCTTATATAAAATAACCCAGACAGCTCTGTAGATGTTTTATTATTATCACATGTAGATATGAAATTTTATCATGACTTAACTGTTCGCGGTGTATATATAAAATAAAATATTGTGCAATGCATACACAGTTCCGACGTACTTTCTATTTTAGAAATTTGGTATTTATGTCAATAACGTCATCTATGACGGGTACGGTTATACCAGTTTATGAATAAAAATCCATGAATATCTCTGATGACGGAACTCATAGATTAGTTTTAACAACAAAACAGTAATTTCCCAGCCCTATTCGTCTTCCTGCCAGCTTCTCTGGTCTAGTGTTTTTTATTTTATATTTCAACTTGACGGAGCGCTAAGTCATAAGGCGCTTTAGTGTCAGAGTTCTTCGAATCTCCTTCATCTTAATGGTGCTGTTCTTTGTATTTCACTTCCATAGTTGCCGATAGAAGGGTGTGATCACTGCAGAGGTAAATCCACAATGAAGCCAGTTCACGTGGACACCATATGCATTTATATAAATATACCACCATGCACACTGCACTCACACACATATATATAGACGTATACACACATGTGTTACTTAAGATACGGTAGATTACCTTTCACCAAAATAGTTCCACAGCAACTCTAGCGACTAAATGGTAGAGCCATGTATTTTTTAAAACCATTTGCGTACCAAATGTAGAGTAAATGGCTTCTTTTTTCATGTATCCCTACAAAAACTTTTCTACGAGAGCTGCTTGTTACTCAATTGCTCAACCTGTTTTGTTTTCAAAGAGAGTAGATCTGAGGAATATAGCTTTGAACAGAAATAGTGGTGATTAGTGATTTGAGACATGATAAACATTCATCGAAATCTATAAATCGATTGAAACATCAAATTATGATACTGTCTGTACCGGGGCTTGAACCTGAGACACCCATAATTAAATACAACGACATCAACCACTGCACTATGGACTTAACAAAAATAAACTAAGTAACTTAAAACTAAAACATACCTAACTTAGGAGGTATGATAAAGAAGTTTGAAAATGTGTCAATTTATTTTAGTAGGATATCAATTGAAAAATCAATTTTTAAAACTATCAGTTGTGGAATTTAGTGGAAAATGCTTGCGATGAACAAAATCAGTCCTAATTATTATACAAATATAGATATAGTACAAAACTGGTTGTGTTTTATTTTTAAAATAAATACTGTTACGTTTCATATTAATAAAATGAAATAATAGAGTGATATTAGGTAAACTAAATCAACACCATTTATGAAGGAGTATAAATCGTGAAATAGATTACGCAACATGGAAGTGAGTAGACAGAGAATATAATAGACTGGTACATCGGAACGTTAGGGATTTGTTCTCTCAAAATATATTACATACGCTAGAAGATTATCCCATTTGGATTTAACCACGCGTGCTGGCTTCAAACCTGTTTAACTTAAATAAATCTATGCTATAACTTCGGGCACCTTTTGTTATGTTACTTTATTTTGTGACACTAAGGAGAAAATATTTTTTGCTCGTACGTGTGTACTTACAGAATGAATAATTTGAACAAACTTGTGGACTGCACATATTTTTTAATTTTTAAAATGCTTGAGAATTTAAAAAGAAAAGGATCCTATTTTTCAACCATATCCGCTCCCAATTTTGAGCATATGTCTTCCTAATGGAGGTATCTCATCACATGATTTTTATCAAAAACTCGTTTTCGAAGAGAGTAGGGATAGAAGGATAGGAAAAGGAAAAATGGTTAGCTAACCGCTCTTGTTTCGTCCTGTTTTTAGGATCATATAGGTGGGAGGTAATTTTACACATCACAAACATTCACTCCTACGACCAGAAATCCATAAATCGATCAAAAAATCAATTGATGAATTTGTCTTGAACCCAAGGCATCCGTAACCGTAACCAACGAAGATGACCACTGCATCATGGAACCAATACATCGTATACTGTACAGTAAGTATAATATATGAAATAATTTGTTCCTTATTTAAAGGGAACTAAAAAAAGTCTTTTCCGTCTCTTTATATAACATTTTCAAAATATAAAATATTACAAAAAGCGGTGTTGTTCACACTATAGAATATTGGGGTAAATAATATAAATTTTGTATTTTTCATTCAAATTTTTTATCATTCAGGAAATAATCTCTTATCCCTCATCTTAATAAATCAAGCTAAATTTGACATCTGTATTAAAATTACCTTTTCTATTGTCCTGCTGACAGTTTAAGAATTCAATACCCTGCAGAATTCACGCACTGATATATTTTTATATAATCAATTACATTTGTTTTAAATTTGGATTATTGAGATTTTGTACACTTCCATGTATTTTGTCACTAACGACCCGGGTTTCGCCTTTCGGCATCTTCAGGCATTCGAGCACACGAATGGACTCGAACTGAGAGACAGTAAACAGTGTCTAACGTTTATATAGAAGATACAAATGCGACAAATATTATTTACGAGGTAAGATATTATACGTCTGAGAGCCACACTGATACCTGAGTTAAAATTTCGGGAATCTCCCTAATCCTTATTTTGTAAACACCATATTAACAGAGTGGCGAATTGCCGAAGGCGTTGCCGCTTTTCAACTTCTTTTAGAAATACCAGTGATTTTACAATTATAATAGTATTGTGGGTTTTGACGGGATGTAATTCGACGAATGGGTAAATATACACAATCATTCCACATTTAGTGACATCTGTTAGGTGTTTCAACGTATCGGATATAATAGCGGAGAATTAGGAAGGTTCAGCTGCTCATTCAATATCGGCAAGGAATTTAACTGGGCTCTATTAATTTCCAAAATTTCTTGATAAAATAATTTATGATCCCCCATGTTTTTATGCAACAGCTTAACCCCATCATCCTCATTAAACGTATGGTTCTCTATTAGCAAGTGATTTGCGAATGTCGAAGTTTCTTTTTTTAATCTAAAAGCAGCTAAATGTTCTGATACCCTTATATCTAATGTACGTGTGGCTTTACCCACATAGAAATGTTGGCAATCCTTGCATTGTAATTTATAAATACCAGATTTGTTCTTAAAGTTTACTCTACATTTATTGTTAATAAGTAATTTGCCTAGAGAGTTTTTGCAATAGAACGCCGGTCTAACACTATCAGCGAGTTGTTTTTTAATTTTAAAGCTTGCGCAACCTAAGTAACTAATTCTATGCCAGATTCTAGGCTGGTCTATGTCTTTAGACAAGTTCCCGAAATATAGCATCTTTTCTGCTAATTTACGTTGTTTTTTTGATACAAGACTATCTATAAGAGACGCCTCATAGCCATTATTAATGGCAATTTGTTTAATAATGTTTAGTTTGTTTTCAAAATTAAATTTATTTAGAGGTATAGTGACTAATCTGTGAGCCTGAGAATCACTGGTATTTCTAAAAGAAGTTGAAAAGTGGCAATTCGCCACTCTGTTAATATGGTGTTTACAAAATAAGGATTAGGGAGATTCCCGAAATTTTAACTCAGGTATCAATGTGGCTCTCAGACGTATAATATCTTACCTCGTAAATAATATTTGTCGCATTTGTATCTTCTATATAAACGTTAGACACTGTTTACTGTCTCTCAGTTCGAGTCCATTCGTGTGTTCGAATGCCTGAAGATGCCGAAAGGCGAAACCCGGGTCGTTAGTGACAATATACATGGAAGTGTACAAAATCTCAATAATCCAAATTTGATATTGAAATTCCATCAAGCACCCTCAGTCGATGTCTTAAATTACATTTGTTTTAGTTGCAAAAAACACTGAAGTGCAGACAAAATCATGCCGAATTCACACACTCTTTGCCTAATTCATGAATGAGGAACTGCGATTGCACTTTTCATGAATAAGGCAAAATTTTATCAATTTATTGTAACAAGGAATTTCACACAAGTACTTGCTGCCGAATCTATTATGTAATTCGACAAAATATCATAATTTTCTTGACCGTTTATGCGTTTTCTAGAATAATGATGATACGCAAAATCGTAGCTAATAAATACATTATCATTCGATGGGATTGGTTTCCAATTATATATTTACTCATCGATAATTGCTAAGTTCATGGTATGGTTACATGTTTAATATCGGATATTATGGGATCGTGAAGCGATTTAATTCAAATATACGACTGTAATTTGAACAAGCTATTATCTTGTATGAATAATTATTATCATACACTCGGATACATACGAGTGAAAATGATACATTTGCACGAGAACATATAACTTTGTGTTATACATGTTCATCTAAACTAATTAATTTATTTTATTATTACAACATTTTCTATTTTTTTAAGCAGCTAAATAAGCAGATAATAGCATTATTTAAATGAGATATCACGTGATATAAAATGAGGAATATTTTCGATTGATAAAAAATTAAAATTGATAACTGAGTTATTCCACTGACTGTGCTACTATTGTAAGGCGTTTCGCTTCATTAAGAAGCATCCTCAGACTAACTATATCGCTAAGCTATTTATTTCTAAGTTAAGCAATGATTCTAATTCTCAAATTAAAAATGAAGGGAAGGGCGGGTTTTTTTCGTTTTACTGGACGTGGGGAGGGGGTAAGACACAAATCATGATAGTAGTACTAGATAAATATTAGAATTAATGAAAATAATTATAAGATGTATCGGAAGTAATATTTTTTAAAGTTTACTAATCATTTAATTGAAAATCATGGGCGAAGAATTTTCCAGATACCCTAAAAAGACACGTAAAACTGTAATGAAAATGAAAATATTTAATTCTACCAGAAAAAGAGCCCATATCTATTATATTTCGGCATTATGTCATATTCAAAACTATCATAAACAACTATATAAAATATTTTATATGTAAGCGAATTCTAAATATTATTTTTCATGAAATTCTGCAAAGTAAATTCTAATTAAATGTAAAAAGGGAAAATATATCACACATATTATGTATCAAATTAAGTTGAATAGATATTTTGCTTTTCCTTAGAAAAAAGCCAAATAAATGAATAAATTAAAAAGATATTTTACAATTATTATGCTTAAAAATTACAGTCGTAAGAAAAAATACCGCCATCGGCAAAAGTCACATTGTGAACAAAGACATTTAAACTATTATATAATGTCATCTTTTACAGTTTGCATTAACTAATAATAAAATGTGGTAAAGGTAAATCACTGGTTATGTTTCATTTTGTAGAATTTGTATATTGTCATTTAATTTATATAGACACAAACAGAATGGCTAAGAACTTTATTTGTTCCCTCTACACAATAGTAAAATGTTCTACATAGGGTTGACGATTAATGCTGCGTATCGGCAGTTCAACGCCAAAATTGGAAAGACTGAATATCAAGAATTCTTTTCAAAAATATATTTCATTGTGTTCTGCTTGACATTTTCATGATATGTTGCCTAATTTCTCTGTCCAATGATTTTAACTATTTTTTATACATATATCCACAAGAGTTTTCTTCTAGTTTGGCCAGAAATGCGAGATAATGTTTTGGACATGTAAACACGTTCATCGAGTTAAAATGATTTTTTGACTCAAAAATTGAACAAAAAACAATCATTTTTTCGATGTACAACGCACATTAAAATATTATGTATTTGGTTAGAGCTATTGATTTAAATACTAGCATTAATCAAATGTGATAAAACTTACATAACCATAAAGTAACCCTTTGATAGATGATTCAAAACTGGAAGGTAATCATGAAAAAACCGTAATTTTATTTGTAGCCCCGTAAAACCCGGACGCTGCAATATGGGCAGGTGTGCGCAAACATTGTGCGCTTTGATAAATGCTTTTTTAGATGCGAAGGATTTATGTGAGGTCATTTTTTTGTCGCCTATGTCGCACTTTGTTTTATTTACGGACCGCTGTGGGGCAAATTACACAAACGGGAAAGTTTTTCGTGTGAATTAAGTTATTGTTTTCTTTTGGAAGGTTTTTTATTATGTCGCATTAATAATGTAAATATGTTTAAATCAACAATTCAACACAAAAATCAACTGGGCTATCGTTAATCTAAATGGCACTGAACTTGGATATAAATAATTACTTTATAAGTTTTCTGAAATATTCAATGTATACAGTGAAACGGCTTACAATCAAATGCACTTTTGTTTAGATCATATTCACTTTCATAAAAATAGTGTCACTTATAACAAATACATTCTATAAAAAACAAAGTCTTTCGTTGAACGTGATCCCACATAATAAAATATATTTTAACATTTATTACTCTTACGAAAAAATATTTTCACTCAATATAAACACTCACACTTTGAAACCGATAGTTGCATGAAGCAATGAAATGTCACTTATTCTTCTACCCTATATTAGACCGCTTATATTGTCTTTGCTTCACGCATTAGAATACATTACACAAACTAAACCAGACCAACTCTAACATAACCTGCTACAACATAACTTACTTTGTTAAAAGAATTCGTGACTACGTGGAAACTATTAAAATCAACATTTGAGTGTACTAAGTTAATAATATCTAATCTAAAGTGCAAACTATTGAAATAAAAGTTCAAGTGTACCAAGTGAATACTATCTAACACAAAGTGCAATTATTTATAACCCAAGTGAAACTCCGATCTATCGCTTTTGCATCATCCTTTTCCCGCATATATCATATTTTTTTATCCCGTATCAGCAAATATAAATAACACTGTTAAATTGAGTCGCTGATTCGCTAAACACGATCCTGGCGAATTTTAATAAATTAAATTTTTAATTTATGTATGTGCTTTATCGATAGATCTATTAATTTTTCTAGTTGGAATTCTAAATTTTCATCCTTTGATCGAAATTAAAATAATGTCGCTTTATGTTTTCGATGCGCTCCAAAAAAACGACAGTGTAAAAGAATATTTTACCTTTTCTCATACACCGAAAGACACAATACACAATAATCTAAATTATACTTAAAATTATCATACCGCCCAACACCGTTTTTCGTGATTTCTTCAAAATTCTAAAAACCTTCTACAGCATGTTAAGCGACTCAGCGACTCAATTTTTCCTCATTTATCGTTTGTTTTGAAGGCTCTTAAACAGCCGTTAATGTTGGTTCCATTGTACATGAAGTATAAGTACATATACACTCACACACAAAAAATATTGTGTATAGCCCAAAAAAGAACATGCATTAAATTTTATATAGTCTGATTATAGAAAAATAAATATTTTGAAAAGACGGAGGAATAAATCCTTTTGCTTTTCTACAGTCTATATAATTATATATATAAATATAGTGTATAAGCACATTTTGTGTGAGTTATACACAATATTTTTTGGTGTGTATTACGTCATTTTTCTTTTCCACGGTCGATACACATGGTACACATGACGAGCGGATATGGACATTCTTGTAATGTGACAAAAATACCAATTGTATTTATATCCTCTTTTAAGCGGCTTGTATTACTAGGGTTGGCAATACAGAATGAATATATAAATACCGGTTTACGGTAATTTATAAAAAAATACCGGTATTCAAAAGCATTACTAAAATATATAAAATATTGTCTATTACCATGTCTGCTCCCAATGTTTAACATATGGCCACCAAATGAAGTATCTGAAGAGAAGCTTTTCTACGATAACTGCTCGTTACTCAGTTGCTCAATCTCTCTTTTTTGAAGAGAGTAGGGATAGAAGGGATCGGCTAGGACAGGACTAATGGTTCAATAATCACTCTCGTTATGCCCCGTTATTAAGATTGGATGGGTGAGAGGGAATTTTAGACATGACAAAAATTCATGCCTACGAACAGAAATTCACAGAAACTGTCCGTACCGGGACTCGAACTCGCAATATCCGTAACCCTAGCCAACGACGTTAAGTAGTGCACTACAGAGCCGACTTGGATATTATAAAGATATATATTATCATAATCTTTGACGATTTATTTTTACAAAAAAGATTAAACTAATTAATTTCAATTAAAATATGAACCTAATAACGTTAGTTCATTGATTCTGAAATCTGTTGATGTTGATAAAACATTCATGCCAATACGTCCAGTTGCAGAAAAAGCCATATTCAATTCAAAAATGTTAAACAAACAATCATTTAATAATCATACCGTTAAATATTGTTAAATTAAAATGCCAACATTTTTAAAATAGCTTAAATACCGAGATTCCGGTTTCGGTATGCCCGGTATTGCAACCCCTAATTACAACTTCCTTAATATCGTGACACGAGATAAATACTTTGATAATCCTCATGATTCGGTTGTCTGACACGAGCATGTAAATATGAATAATACACGGGCTAAAATATATGACCCTGTGAGCCTCCTAACCTCCCAGGGATGACTCTCAAGTACATGGACCGTGTTGTTCCTCACACTATCGCATTCCCAGCGGTGATACAAATCATAGTTCTACATCCTTTCTCCTTGTAAATACAAGGCCTCTGTTTTATTCAGATAGATACAGTCAAATACTTTATTTATGCTGGAACATAACAAATCATAATTCTTTAGCCTGCTCAATCTACTTGGGCGTTTCGTAATAAAATATACGGATAAATTTAGTGAAAAAATGTTATTTTGGCAGACACCTAGTTATGATGTTTACTCATCCAATTATGAATTGTTTATTTTTCATAACACCCATTTTTCTAGGAGCAACGTTTGATAGCATATAAGGTCTCTATCATTTTTTTATCAGTGTCTGATAACAAAATTGAAAATTTCAAATAATGAAAAGCGTTTTAACGTTGGCATGATGCCGAAATATATTTTGCGTACTCTCGAAGCTACCCATCATAAAAATACTGTATTTCTGACATTCTCGCCTATATGACAGAAATTAAAATTTATATTGCTACTAATGACCTATGTTTTTGATACCTCAAATGCATGGTTTACTACAAAAAGTACAAATAAACATTTTAATATTTAGTTAAGTCTAAACTATTTTAACAACCATATTATTACAAATAATCAATCAACTTGCATCCAATATTTTTAAAATTAAAAATTAATTTGGACATTACATTTCCTACAATCAAGAATTTCAAAAACTTTGGTTTGCTTTGTTTGATTGCAAATTAAAATCAACAACCACATGACACCTCAATATTTGATGAAAAAAACGTAATATTGATAAGTATATAATAAACTATTGAATATAAAAATAAATTTTAAAATCTATTTCAGTTTTGCAAAAAAAAAAAATTATACTTTACTGAGTACGGTATACATTACTAATATTATAAATAATACTTAAAGTATGTATTATTAATGTTTACTTATTTAAGAAATGGTAAAATTGATTTATAATATAATTTATTTAGATTAAACTAAGTCCAAATTATTTAGTGATTACTATTTTATATTATTTATGGGGTTCAAATAAAAATTTAATTTTAATAATGGTAATAATTATTAGGAATTCATGGGTTGAAGCCTAATTAGGTATGTCACCAACGAAATACGATATGAATTATTTTATACACTCATTGCCCACCTATGTCATTTTATTAATATTAAATATTTTCTCTTCATACTTTTACGTGTGTAGTATGTCGATTACAAACAATCTTAAAAAATATAATGTCTTTAGAAGTGTTTCTTGTTTATAAAAGTAAACATTTTTCTTTATCAAATAATGGAAACCCAATTACGCCGTCAAATAGACCATGGTCCCACAGTTGAACGATCGCATTTATTGGCGCGGTGAAAATTTGTGGTCGATTGTATAAATTTGGTGAGGTAAAAACACAACGGATCCCTTACGAGAAGGGTAGAAAGACTTGTTTGTTCAACGTGACCAACCTGGGCTAACTCCATACCGTTCCGTTGGAATAATAAAATGCGGTGAAACTCGCTCGGGGGTTTGTGGAAAACAGGATAAATACAATAGTTTCGCAAGACGTTTGGATATAATATATGTTTACGTGCATTTATTAAAACTCTTCAATTGTGAAAAAGTAAACGTACTCAATTGTAGTGCTATAAAATATTTTATGGGAAAAATATCTGTAATTACGAAATTCCGTAAACTATCTTTTATATAACATAGTCCTACTATTTAAAACTAGGATATAAATATAAATGTAAAATACCCCGTCAGATGATTTGTTTCATCAGCAATTAGTAAACAAATATAATTTTGTATTTAAAATGAATTGTCTCAATCAAATCAATCAAAAAATCTTTGGAAATCGAGAATGTTTTATAAGAACAAAAATAACTAGACACAACGATTGAAATTATTTGTGAAAATAATAAGTCCTCATATAAATGTTTATATTTATCCATTTACATTTTAGTTCAATTATGTACGGCCCTGCGTCGCTCTGTTATGTCAGTGGTCATGAAGAGATTTCGCAACTGACTGTGGATGCCTCCAGAGAACCTCAATTCTGCTTGTCTCTTCTTCTAACTGATGGGATTCCGGTGTCTTGGAAGACCGTCGGGTACTATCCATAGGATTTAGTCAGCGGAACTGAAGGATGCTATCATGTCATGGGAGGAAGCAAAAAAACAAGCGTGGTGGCCATACGATGCACATAGAGAGTGACTATGCCTAAGAGAGAGCCGTTTTAAATATTAAAAAATAATACAATCTCCTTCAAAATATAAGCCCTACATTTTGTAAAGCGTAGCAATTTTGTTAAGTATATTTTTTCTTCAAACGAACGACTAAATTCATTAGTTTATGTAAATCATACGTTCATACTAATATTTCAATACCTTATTTGCCTTGCAAGACAGTTTGTTATCTTTCAATTAAAACAAATAGTCATTCTAGTGTATTGTCAAACAGAAATCGTTCTTTTACATTCGATTTGCAAGAAACGCCGTTTTCCCCAACGTTGATAGACAAAATAGAAATTCAATAAGTTACACAATATAACGTCAAAATTCATGGAATATATTCACAACCATGGTACATATGGACGGTGTTTTGGCCAATTGATGTAACCTTCAAAATTGAAATTGTTCAGTAGAGAGTAAAAACAGTTTTTATCGAAAACATTATATATCGAGTTGCGTTATGGATCTTTAAAATGCACTTCTGTAAATTCTCATGATTGCAGATACGGAATTTTACTTAAGGAATGTCGATATAATAGTGGCTTACATAAAATGGCTGGGTCAGAATTCTAAAACCTAAAATCAATATAATATTATGTTCCCCTTCCAAAAAGTGGTCAATTTGTATTTCTATTTTTCATCATTTGGCCGACACCTACTCTGTCGTCTTTAAAATGAGATCTAATTATTAACTTTCCCGTTTTCAGGCTAAAAAAAAAACCCATTGAATCTCATGCAGTCACATTTTGTTACCGTGTAGGTTTGGTCAGATAAACGTATTTATAAAGCGAAATGACAATTTCAAAAAGTCAAATATGGTTTTATGTAGTATTAAGTAATTATTTTAAGTCATATTTTGTTTGTAAAACCTGAAATACGTATCTTACTATGCGAAATTATCGAAAGACGCAAGAATCTAAATTCTTCATAGCCGAACAAGCTCGAGACGTGTATCGGTGCCGTTTGAAACAAAACGGCTGCATACGGTACAGTCATTCCTCTCGGATTGTAACTGTACTAAACTAATTGTATCTATACCATACTATATCATAATATTGTATTTTTCGATGGTAAAATTGACGAGGTCTTTAAATTATGATTATTTATTCAAAGAAGTCATAAACTTAAATTTAAGTTTAATTATATGTAAAACTATTTTATTTACAAATAGCAGGTTTAAACGCCGAAGTAACACATTGTTACACCATAAATACGGAAGGGTTAACTCTGTTATTTAGGGTTACAACTATTGGCCAAAACACAGTGAATGTAATTATTATCTTAGTGAATCTTTTCATTGTTACTCGAGCAACCAATTCTTGTCAAGTTCTGAATACAATTATTTTAAAAGGCATAACATGAATTGTTTGAGTACAAATTGACCAAGAACGACGAGAAAGAGAAGAAATAATGGTCAGATAAGGTTGACATGCGAGAAATGTTCTTTGGCCATACGGGCCATTGCTGGAATGACTTCTGGTAAATAAACATACATATAAGCAGCGGTCGCCCACGCAGGGTTGTTATAATAACTCAAAAGTGAAATCAGTCTCGCTGTAGTCTAAAAATAACCAAAAAAATCAACCATTTTATCGGAACGTATTTATCATTTTAGTGTGAAAATATTTGAGGAAATCTCGAAAAACGTGCTGATTGATTTGGCAAATGTTCAAAAATGTACATCATGGCATGTTGTATGTCAATTTCATGTTTTACTGAGCGAAATTGCTAAACACGCTCCAGGCGATTTTTCAGTAAAATAAGTTTTTAATATACGTATGTCCTCTATCAATAGATTTATCAATTTTTCCAGTTACAAGTTTAAAATTTCTTCTTATTTCGTCCCCTGTTTGAAATTAAAAACATTCGAAACTTAAAAATGTCACTTTTTTACATGGTCTCGATCCTCGTTTTATATGAAAAAATTACAGTGTAAAAGAATATTTTACTCTTAGCGCTTGGCCAGAGTGAACGCTCGGTCTAGGGTGCGGGTTAGGCGCGCTGGCGGGTGACTTCAATGCGAGTGCGCTTAGTTAACCATTAGTTCTCTTCTAGCACAATTCATCTATCCCTACTCTCTTTAAAAAAAGTGAGGTTGAGCAACTGAGAGTAACAAGCAGATTTATGAATCCAGTAATTCTTTGGAATCAAAAAATAACTTCCTACTTATAGTCCTGTATCTGCAAACATAACATTTTACAGGAAAGCGTCTCAAAGATTCAAAACTCAGTTAAAAATTAACGGCCACATCTATCTTTTTTCAAATTTGGACAATGCTTTTATTTTAAATCTATTTTCTTTTATAATTTTAAATAAATAAATAGGTTTTGCGGAAAAGTGAATAGTTTTTGAAATATTACAAATACGACTTTGGACTTCGGATTTAAGGTAAAGACTTTCGTATAAGTGACTAGTTACGTTTTTTTTTTTTTTTTTAAATAAAACACAATTTGTTTGTACTACTTCCACATATTTATAATGATCAGGACCGGTTTCGCTCATCACGAGCATTATCAACTGATGACATTATCATTATGTTTTATTTTTTAAAATATAATGTCTTTCCACCAAGAATTGACAGTTAACACCTTAAAAGTAACTAGTTAGGTGTTTATACTTTACGAATAAATGGTGAAGGAGGTACTTTTCCCAATGTTTTTTGATGCCCATCACTTATGTGTATTATCACGTATGTAGCACTTACGTGATTATATCTAGGGAGTGTCGATCTGTGACTAGATATTATTTATGCATACGTCTTAATGGAATGTTTTGCTATTTTTTAAATATTTATATTGAAGGTGTTATTTAAATTAAAATATTTAAAATCAGAACTTCATTTATTTGTTTCAGTATTTTAATACGAACGTAAAACACGTGCTTATTATTTGATATTCACACATACCTTCGGGTTTTTCTGTCATGCAAATTTCACTTGAAGCTATAATTAACAATCAAATACTTTTTGTTGACGAGTTATATTATATTTTACAAAGCGCCATTATTCAGTAATATGCTGAATATATTAACATATTCGCTAACCGTTTTTTCTCGCTAAAATGTGGTTTGAATAAACTTCGCACATGTAATATGCGCATTGCTGTGAAAAGATTAATAATATTTATTTTGATTGGTAAAATCTTCTTATCTATACGCTTATATATAAATGAATTTTTGTTTGCTTTTTACCATTCATCCGATTACGATGAAAAATTGGTGAATTGTTGTATGCACACCCGCAAAGGTTTCTGAAAAGAATTCTAAAAAAAATAAAAATTAAAAATAATCAAATAGGTACAAAGAGCGACATTTCAATACGTGTGTGGCATAGAAAGTGGCGTTAATTGTTAAATTCCAATTGCCGGTCTTAAATAAAAAATTTAAAGGAGAAAATGTACTGTTGCCACTTATCCCAATGATTCATGTCAGTCGAATTCAAACGTCTGCAGTTTCTGATGCGACTCGCATTTGCAATGACCAACAAAGCACAGGGACAATCGCTACAAGTGTGTTGAGTAAATTAGGAAAATCCGTACTTCTAGCATAGACAGCTGTATGTGGCCTGCTCCCTTTCCACAAACCTTCTGATTTATTCGTGTACGCACCAGACGGAAACAAATAATATTGTGCAAAGCACTTTCTTCCTTTGAATGGCATTGCAACGCATGCTGTGTACTAGTATAAAATAAAATTATTGGTCGTAGGTTTGTAAAGTATTCAACCATGAAATCGTAATATCAAATATAAAAATTACGATAATCTCTCTTTAATTTAAATTATAAAGTGATTTTTACTCGCTTGACAATAAAAAGATAGTAAATATTCTCGGAAAATTTTTTTTTTACTATCTCGTAACACATCAAGTACTATCATTAATTATTACTTGTCAATACATTCCATCTTGTTTTATTGACTTATTTAATTCTATTAAGAAATCTATCGAGGTTATTCTATCATAACGCATTAAGTCAGTTTTTGATTTTCTGTTTTAATTGCAATTTATCGCTCTTCGTACTGATAGAAGGCATGAAGTCATAGGATATAACTGTGTATGAAAGGAAAAGAACGTGAAATATAAAATTGGTAGAAGAGAGCTAAAACAACATTTACATTTGTATGAAATTTTATGTGAAATGTGATGTTTAAACGTGAATTTTATCAATTCAGCAGCATTTATTCGACTTTTTCTTTTAATATTATATGCATGTATTTATGTATTGCAGTTATTTTAGTAATATTTAAATAGTTTTTTAATTAACTCGACCTTAACTCCTTTTACCTTTCTCAGGCAGATTTCTTAATTATGGCAAAAAGCATGATATAGCAATAAGATATTGATACCAAATCTTATTATTATTATGCCAAAGAGATCATTCCTTACAATGTACACAATCTTTTTAAAAATACAAAAACAATTATACTTAAGAGAAAGAGTTTTTTGAAAAGAAGTATTGCTTTAAATGCGATTGTCTCAGAGCTTGTTTTTATGACTTCATGCCTTCTGTTAGCATACCCTCGAGGTATTATATTGATAAGAGAACTATTTTTACTAATAATTCAAATGCACAAGCAGTACAAACAAATTGTGCTATATTTTTAAGATATAATGCTTTTCCACTAAGAATTGACAGTTAACACATTAAAAGTGATGTGAATAATAATTAAATCTGTATACACACACACACCCGCCGGCTTGAATCCAAAACAGAAACTTTCTTAAATTGATTGAGACACTTTGATAAATTAAGTATCCAAAGCTACCGATGACCCTTGTGTTATTCATACCTCCCCACCTACCAGTATCAAATTTATAAATGGGACGTAACGAGTGAAAATAGTTAGCTACTGAATGTATAGTCATTTTTAAGAAGATAATAATTAGACCTTTTTAAATGTGTTGTTTTAGTTTAGTTTTTTTTTTTGAAACTACACCCTTCATTCCTTATGTTATACTTAAAAGAGATTGATCAAATAATCAACAGTCTGTTCTAGTTTAAACAATTTTTCTTAAAACACTCCATTGAGAGTTCATATACTTCACATTGGAAGCAGACAGGACTTAAAAATACAATCTAAGAGTCATTATTATTTCACCTCATAATTAAATCATAATAAAAACGTATAATGAAAGCTTTTTTCTTCAATGATAAACAATACAACGTCGTTGTTCTGCAAAAAGACGCTTACTGAAAAATACCAGTTTTGAGTAATTTGACATTAAAGTTTTTCATATGTTTTAAATGCTGTACCTTTTTCATTTAGTGTATTTGTACAAAACTGTTTTAAAGTAAATGTATACTTTGTAAAAATAAGTGAGTTCTTTCATATGGCAGACTTCCAAATGAGGAATATTTTGATATAACTAAATCATTATGTAATTTTTTTGATTTAGTGTTTTCATTCAGAACAGCGACAATATTTAATCAGAAAATACAGAATCTGAAACATTCATTTATTTAAAACTAAGAATGTAGTAGCTGCAAGTTGATAATTATCGTTAAACGATTGGGCAATTAGTTTAAATTCCACATCGTCTTCAATTTAATATCTCTTAGGGTAATAACGTCGTAGCAAACTTCAAGTCTCTTTGAGTGAATATAACTTCGGGCAACTTACTTCACGCAGACCATTGCCCGCATATCAGTTTATTTTGACCCGTCATTAGCACCGATAAGTGAAGTGGGCCGAAGTCATCGATAAACCATTAATACTGATCACTTGAAACTATGGTGCTACCCTGACGGGTCAATTCGAGAGGCTTTAGAATAAGCGGATAACAGGGCGTTTGGCGATATTGAAAAGGTTTATGACCATTGCTACAGTGGATATAATAACGAAAACTTAATAAAATATTTATATTTTAATCATATTCACTTCCTACTCAGAGCATATGGACATCACACGATTTATCCAGTCTTCTTGCTTCCTCCCAGGTCATCCAGTGCCCCGCAGCTTCGCCGAACACATCCTATGGATTGTCATCAACTGCTTTTCAGGGCGACTGAATCCATCCGGTTGGTAGAATAGACAGGCAAGATTCAGCCTTCCCTGGGGTATCTCCATGCCAGGTCTATCGTCACTTTTTTAATTTGGACGTTATAAGTGAGTGGTTCATCCGCTGTCTTACCTCCGAGTCCCTGACAAAATCAAAAAACCGTGTCCCTAGTACTCGCCAAAAACATCTGTTTCCAAAGCACAGTATACGGTTATTCTGTGCTTTGGTGAGGGGCCATGACTCACAAACGTAAAACAGTACCATCAGAATGCATGCGTTCAATAATTGGTGGCAGTTGGTTCTGACCTAGTAGAACTGTGAGTCCCAGACTTTCCGCATTGAGTTGAAGGTTGCTGTAGCTATAAAATATTGCGAAACAAATTATATGTAAAAAAAAATATTTCATTAAATTTCTTGGTATACATAAGGTCAACGTAATACTTTGTATAGTCATCATTCCACTGTCAGAACTATCAGTAGCATTGTTTTGACGATGGTGCTATGTTGAAATAACTGCCAAAAATATTTGTCAATCTTGTGAAACATTGTTATTATTTTCATACAGTAATGTAGTTTTTTGAAGTGCACTGGTAAAATAGTTTTTGGCTAGAAAATAAAGTTTATTGTAAGCATTGTTTATTAAATTTGAATCAAAAAATTTGAATTATTTTTATATGTTTTGAAACTTACGACCCAAGCTTTGTCTTTCGGCGTATTGAGACATTCGAGTGCACGGATGAGCTCGAATTGTCAGTTTCAGAATCAAATTAAATATTTAAATTTCATCAAGCACCCTTAGTCGATTTCTTAAATTTACCAAAAAATGTGTTTGTGTAAAATTCAACAATGAGTATAAGAACTAAATAAAATCAAAAAATAGTTTTCATTTGTTTTTTTTTTTACCATGTCTGTTCCAAATGTGGAGCATATAGATTCCTAATGAAGGTACATCAATTCTCTGCTCGTTACTCAGTTGCTCAACCTTCTTTTTTAAAATAGAAGCAGTGGTCATTTTCGTCCGTAGCCATGAATGTTTGTGATGTCTAGAACTCTTCTCTCACCTATCCGATCCCAAAAAAGGGACATAGCGAAATTGGTTAGCTAACCACTTGTCCTATTCTAGCCCTATGATTCTATCTCTACTCTTTTCAAAAAAGAGAAGAAAAACCTTTGCTCACATACCTCTATTAGGTTGCCATATGCTCCACAATTGTGAGCGGACATGGAAAAAAAGCTCTTGCATAAAAATCTAAAATAAAAAAAAATCCAAGACCTCGTACATGTGCTTGAATGCCTTAAGTTACCGACTGACGAAACCCTGGTTGTTACTGACAAAACTTAAGGAAGCGCATACAATTGGAAAGATTAAAAAGAGTAAATACAAATGACGCATCTTATGTCTCATGGTTATCCTAAAATGTACCAGCCCTAATCTTATGACAGTGATCTCCAAGTCCTGTTCCACAGACAACAGTCCCCAGCTTAACTTAGATTAGCAATAACATATAAACTTCTGTACGAGATGATGACACGTGATCCAGCGAGCAGAATCAAGAAGCTTGTGATATTAGTCAAATTGCGTTTACTTTTAATAATATTTACACATTTTTACTAAACATAAGTTTTCTGATAAAAAAACGGATAATGTTATCGTCATTTTCAAATGCTGTGGATGTATTATTTTTCAACGAATGCGCATGCTTAAATATAATATACTTATATTAGAGCTCTGCACGGGCACGGGGTTGGCCCACGGGCCTTTAAAAAGGTTGGTTGAATTTAATTCTCTAAACAATATTCCGGTCTATGTTCGAGTTTTAATTTATATTAGTTTTTTATGAATATTGTTGAAAAGATGGAAGCGAAGATGAAGCTAAGAAACCCATTAAATTCGTGAGCTAATTGAAGTTTAATATGAAACAATGCTCTCTTTATTTACCAATAATCAATAGTTATATTACTCGTCCACTCATAAATACAGTATGATTAATCAGTATCTGCTTTCCAGTAAAGTCTTTGATGATTGGCAATTTGTGTGACAGAAAATTCATTATTAATAAATAAGTGTGATTCGTTAAAAATGAAAGTTATTATTGAAAAAAATCGCTATTTTTTCGGACTGAGTCAGGTTTCAGGTAAAAAGTGAGATACTGAGACTCGGGCTCGGGCTTATTATTGAAAAATTTCTTCCCGTGCAGACCTCTAACTTATATACATAGCATAATATATCTTCGTCCAGTGCACTCGAAGCGTTTTCAGATATCTGCAATATCCGGTATAATCTACCTATCTCGCTTGCAACACCTTCCCCCTACGTGACCCTCTGCGGCCCTAATCACTTGAAAACTTGGCCCGCCGACGTCACGTGAAAACTTAGTCACAAATCTTGTGTACTGTGGTTAAGTTTTCGAGTACTCTTGACTTAACAAGATTTTGGACGGAAGAGCCAGGGAAAGTTATATATGTGGACAATGGCAGTGCCGTCGTGAAAACTTTGTCTTTTATATATTCTTTGATTCGATTAATTTTACTGTTATGTAAAACTATGTTGTAAACGTGAATAATAAACAATTAATATATATCTTAATTTAGAAATATCCTTCGGAAAAATGAGTAGACTTATAAAATAATTTCATCTTTTTTTATTATTTAACCAATTGAGGCCAATTGATGTAACTCCAAAGAAATACGAAAATGAGTTAATGATTGGATCTCATTTTAAAGATAGATGACAGAGCAGGTTTCGACCAAATGATGAAAATTATAAAAATAAATTAACCACTTTTTAGAAGAAAAACATCATTTTACACTGGTTTTAGGTTTCAAAATTCTGACTCTCCTCCCACTTGATGTAAGCCATTATTATATCGACACTTCCTACGTACAATTCCGTATCTGCAAACATGAGAATTTACAGAAGTTCATTTCAAAAATTTATACGCAACTTAGAATGCATGTAATGTTTTCACTAAAAATAGTTTTTACTCTCTCCTAAGCAATTTCAATTTTGAAGGCCAAAACACCCTCAATTTCTATTTTACTAAAAAGTAAATTTTTGCAATACCAAAACTAGACATATGTCATATTGATTCCATATATTATAAACCCTATAAATCATTAAGAAATCATTCAACCTTTCTTACCATAACTAGACCTTAACAATATATGAGTTGTTGAGTCGCTAAACACCCTCCCGTTTTTAGTAAATCACGAAAAACTATTATGGGCAGATATGATAGTTTTAAGTATTATTTTGTTATTTTGTGTCTTCCGGTGCATGAGAAAAATTAAAATATTCTTTTACACTGTTGTTTTTTTGGAGCGACCGTGTAAAACAAGGATTGAGATCGCGTAAAAAACAATATTTTTAAGCTTGGAAATTTTTTGAATTTTGAACAGGCGATTAAATGGAATAAATTTTAGATTTGCAACTGGAAAAATTGATAGACCTATCGACAGAACAAATACGTACATTAAAAACTTGTTTTATTGAAATATCGCGAGCAGCGTGTTTATCAACTCATATCATTTATTAAGTGACTAATATTCAATAGCTACTAAAAATATGATCTTTCTTTCCATAACTTATTTAAAAAATCTATTATAAGTTTAAATACTTAATACGTAAATAAGTTTTTGAGATAAAAATAAATATTGAGCATTTACAGTTTTTTAATTAATTCCATTTAGTCAACCAATTAAAAATTACGATTTATTATTGATAAAGTGTATAGCAAATGCACTTTTATCGCATATCTATTTTCACGTTCACCACTGCATTTTTGTACATATCCTTGGCAAAGGGTGACCATTCTGCCATTATCATTTTCGGCTGAGCTGTAGTAATATTTACGTACAGAGTTTGCATGCTGAAAAATATAAACAGGTATGTAATGGAACCAAGACATATTTTCGGTTGCTAGTATAATATTAAATTGAATGCTAGTTAATTCGTTTTTAAATATGAATTTATTTGAATGTATTATAGGCAAATAAGTGTAACATTATTGATTTATTTTTATTATCAGTAGAAGAAGTTTTTATCAAATTTTAAATCATTATTTAAGGCACGAAAAATTAGCAACATACCGCGAAACCAGGGCTTACGTTAGTTGTTGCAGAAATGTCGTCCGAGGACACTTTGTTGGTCAATTTCTAGACTAAATTAGTTATGAATGTAGTTTTGTAGAATATGAAATTTATGTACCAATCTTCAATACGAAACTTTCTATCGCCCCTACTACTTTTGTATCAAAATTATTTTTTTATGTTTTAAAAAAATTAAAAACCATGAAAAAAATTGATTTTAAACAGGCGCCATTTTACAAAAGATTTTTTTTTGTTTTCTCTGAGGCTATAACGAAATTCTTATTTTTTAAGAATCTTTTTTTAAATTCAATTTTAGATGAATAGAAAGACTGCAATCGTGTATACCAGAACACCCCTTTTTTACCCCCTACTCTACCAGTTTATAACTTTTTTAATTTTAATTTTTTTGTTCGAATTTTTTTGTGTATTTTAAAAGTGGGTACATATCACAAATTATCTTCAAAACATTACATATTTTTATGGATTTAAGCATTTTGAATTGAAAAAGAAATTGTTGAAAATTGAGAAAATGTGACATATTTGGTAAAATTTTTTACGATTATTTCTAAACTATGAAAATGGGGATGTCACTTCTCGTCACATATTTATGATTTTATGGACGTGAAGCTAATGAAGCTTTTAACTTTGAAAAAGTGAAGCAATGTGACGGAACTATGTAAAAAAGGTATACATGGTTTCTTGATGTTGAGGAATTTGATAAAGATCTTGCCTAGTCTTAAGCCCATACACATCTGATTGCTAGGGTAAAGTTCTTACCGCTAGACCACAGAAGTTGACATGATATGATTATTTTATTCTTAAAAAATTTTTCGAGAGAAACTCTTGTTTGTTACATCCAAGGTGTTTTTGTGTGAAAAATTCCATGTAAAGAAAAAATCTCTAAAACAAAGTACGTGAGAATTGCGTTAACAAGCTTTTCCTTACTTGCAAGCACATAAAAAATGCAAAATACTGCTCTAAGTGTACCATCACGTAAAAATTTAAAGCACTTCTAACCATTGCAACAGGTAAAGATACCGTACCAACGGACACACTAAATAAACGTTTTAACCAGGTTTCAATATTGCAAGTAGGGATTCCAACTATTCGTTATAATCAACTATTCGAATATCTAATAGTAAAACAAGAACTATTTGAATATTCAAATAAATTCAAGAAAGTAATTGTTAATTTTAAAAACAATAGCTCTGACGACACGTATACTGAAATAACTATCAACAATAGTTTTTGGTTCGTATTAAACGAAATACATTTCTTTTTTTTAAACCTTATGATAATGGTATTCTACCTTGTTAATATCAATTCATTCGCTTTGGTAAACCAAGCCAAATAAAAATTTAAATTTGCTGCCTAAACAGAACAGTTAAGACAGTTTATTATTAAAAATACTATTTAATGTATTTCTATGAGGATTCTTTTACCATTTCCACTCACAACGTGCAGCATATGGCCACCTAATGGAGGTATCTCAACATAAGTTTTTCTTTGAGGACTGCTTGTTACTCAATTGCTCAACCTCCCTTTTTTCGAAGAAGGTAGGGATAGAATGATAGGGCTAGGACAGGGATAGTGATTAGATAATCATGCCCCGTTTTTTTAGGATCGAATGCGTGGGAGAGAGTTTAAGACATCACAATCATTCGTGATTACGAAGAAAAATCCATAAATCGATTGAATAATCAATTTATGAAACTATCCATATTGAGACTTGAACCTGAGGCATCCGTAACGGTAGCCAACGACGTTGACAACTGCACCATGGATCCGATAATGAGGAATTTACTGGTATACAAATCATAATAATAATAATGTTAATTCCATCAACAAATCATAAACCTTGCTTCTACTTGAATCTTTTGAATTTTGTCATACCGAAGCATGAATAATTAGAAATTTATAATCTTTAAAATGAATTTTTCTGATTACTTTTTCAATGAATTTTAAAGGTTCATTGCAAGAACAATACAGCGAAAAATTTTCAGTTGATCCTATTAAATTATGCGTCGGTACAACATTTAACAATACGTTTTTATATGCAAATAGTAAAGGCTGACTTAATGAATGTTCAACACTTTTTCCGTTAAAAAAAAACAAAAATATATTTTTTCTTTCGCTATTGTCTAACGATACAGGCTTCAAATGAACAGAAGTAAGCGTCATATAATACGATTATATTAATTTGTATGACATAATCTGATATGTAATAGCACAGACCGCTCTGTAAACGTTTTATTATTATCACATATCACATGTAGTGAGAAGAATCGAATCGATGAGAGGCGAATGATCGGTTTTCGACGTCCTGGAAGGTCTAGGATCTCAAACAAACACCATGTCAAATCCGGTTCAACATTTATTTATTTTTAATCGAAGATGCAGTAGTTTAAAATAAAGAAAAATATTTATACACATAACACATTTACTTAACACATGAATTCACTTTAAGTTATAATGCAAGTGACACGACAATTAATTCCAATTTTAAAACAAACACAAACAATCTACAACGTCAACGGTGCTAGCCATGCTCGCCGGCAGCTCTCTTCGGCTTGAAGGCTAGTAATCGACTCTGGGAAAATCAAAAATTGGACTCCGGCACCGTCGGAGCAACCCCTTTCCGTCAAAAATGGACTCCTCTAGCGAACGTGTCCACTGACGATTGGCCGAGCACCCTTCGCGGCAAGAGTCGGGCCGATTTCTAGAAATCATTGTCATTAACGCTGTGCGTTTTCAGTTATGGACCCTAATAAAACTTAAACTTAACAAAAAAACCAGGGTGTGTCAGTAAGTATAAAATTTTCTCATGGCATAAGCGTTCGCGGTATATATACAATAAAATGTTATACAATGCACACATAGCTTCAACGTACTAGTTACTTTAGAAATTCAGTATTTCAATTTCAATACCGTCATCTATGACGGGTACGATAATTGGAAAAGATAAACATGCCAGTGTTATTTGGTAATAATTGCCATTATTTCAACGTTTGTATTCAACTTGTGATGTTTTACGGTAACGAATCGTGGCACTTGACAAAGACACAAAAAACCCGTATACTGAGTTTCGAAAATATATGCTTGCGTTGGATACTGGGGGTGAGGTGGTTTGATTTCGTGAAGAACTTGGAGATTAGGGAACGGATCACGCAACGCCCTGTCACATCGTCGGCCGTTGAGAGACGTTGAAACTGGTTAGGTCACGTGCTGCAGATGCCTCTAGAGAACCTCAATCCTGCTTGCCTTTTCTTTTGACCGGTGGGGTTCCGGGGTCCTGGAAGACCATCTGGTACTATCCACAGGATGTACACAATGTAGCTGAGGGACTCTGGCATGTCATGGGAGGAAGAAAAGAGATTGGCGGGTGACAGGGAATCATGGAGGCGTAGTAGCCATATTGTCTACATTAGGAGCAGATATTTTTAAAGAAGAGGAAGAAGGAGAAGTTATTTGTTAATTATGTCAATCACTTTTATGGTGTTAACTGTCAATTCTTGGTGGAAAGGCATTCTATTTTAAAAATAAAACACAATTCGTTTGCACTACTTTTACATGTTTATAATATTCAGGACCGGTTTCGCTCACCACGAGCATTATCAAGTTTTGTTAAAAAAAAATTATGTCAATATCTGGATAGAATGAAAAAAAATGTTATCATATATTACGATACCGGCTTCGATATGAAAAAAAAATAACCGGCGTTTTGAAATAGCCGAAAGAGTTTCTTTGTCATTAAATATAGCACATAAGTATAAATCAGCTTTCATGCTTTCGACTTTTATAATGTATGACCTTGTTACTAGATTCTCTTTACGAAATATTATCTAACATTCTTCATAGAAAACTTACTGACATCAAGATATTTTATCAAGAGATTTTTAAGATCTACATATTTTTTAAAATCATTATTTTGTTTATTTATCTCTTACTGGAAGATGATTTTAAGCTATTGATTATTATTATTTGTTGTTTTCTCACATGCTTTCAAGAAATTGTGTCTAAGACATTCATAATTAAGAGAATAATTTTATGATAAACACAAATTTTGTCATCATATGTAAATATTGTAGTGTGGCACTTAAATACTATCAATAGCACATCACATTAAAGGTGTTAACAGTCAATTATTGATGGAAAGGCATTTAAAAATTTGCTTTTTACTAATGCCACATTTGTATTAGTACTGGTTTTCTCAGCGCAGAAATAAAACAATACTCGAGACAATGTCATGAAATAATAAATTTATTTAAAACACTTGACAAAATGTGACTTGAAATGACTTTTAAACACAAAGAAAATAATTTCACTTGAATTCATGTTACGATTTTCAGTGAAACTTTTTTTTATTTAAATAACGAAATCCAGTCACGTTTCAAAATCGATTTTAATAAATATTTAATTAAATTTATAAATTCTTAAATATATTATATTCTTTTTTGTTTTGGCTTTATACTGTGCCGGACAAAAGCGCGAGAGAAAATAAAATAATCCATCAACTGAACGTTTATCTGGAACCAGGAAATTTAGGGCTTTGTTACTAATGTAGGGTTAACCGCAAACATTTGTCCATTGGTTGGCATTTGGTAAATGTGGCGAGGGAGTAGCCAGAAGATTTTCAAGCTTGACTCTTTAAACGTAGATGCATCCGTTTTTTTCTATACAGTGGGAAACCAAACACAATTTATCATAGTGTAATAGTGACAATTTTTAAACCCTCCGCAATTATGAATATAACTATTGATTTTAAAAACAGCGTTTTGTCCATACTGATCCAATGAAGTATTTATAGATTTCAGTTTGACAATAATTTGATTGAATCGTTTGTGATTGATTGGAAGAAATTGAATTTTTAACTAATCATTACTTTGTATTCAATTTTTACTCCCATGTTGTCAACTTAATTTTCAAATGACTTATTTACATTTTTTTAACTTTATTTGCTCCATATTTAGACATATGACAATTACACGGTTCCTCCAAGACCTTATGTCCCCCGCCAGTCTTCTTGTTTTACTCCCAGGTCAACTCAGCGTCCCGTAGCTCCGCCGGTTACATCCTATGGATGGTCAGCAGCGGCCTTCTATGGCAGCAGAATCCATCTGGTTGGTAGAAGAAACAGGCAGGATTCAGGCACATGTCCAACCTGCTTTATTTACTACGAGCTCGTTAAAAATGCTAACGACAAAATTGAAGTTTCACTTAGATTATGCTTCAGAACATATTACATAAGATTGAATTTAACATAAAATAAATGGGTAAACTAAGTACATGAACTCTAATTTTAACTTTACTCATTTCGTAGAAAAATTGCTTTTGAAAAACACCGCCTTATTATTGATAATCATTTAACGTTTCCAAGCCGTTTCAGGCTTCATTCACAATACATAGCATACCCAAGAGAGATTTAAAGTCTACAATGACCACCAGTGTCTTTTCAAAACAACGTAATTTCATATTTTATATGAAATCAGCAGTGATTTTGTGAAAATTAATTTTTTATATCAGATAACTTTGTTATTCCACTGGCTGTGTTGAGGTGCTAATTGTGACAGAGTCAGCGGAATTGTCAACTTTCATTTTATATCAATTTATTTTCACTGTCGGCTACGTGGCGCAGTTACGGATGTCTCGGATTCAAGTCACGACGAGGACAGTTTTCTGTTTGTAGTCGTGAATGTTTGTGATGTCTAAAACTACCTTCCTACCACTCATCCGATCCTCAAAAATGGGACGTAGCAAGAGCAATTACTCTACTCTCGTCGAAAAAAGTGAGGTTGAGAAACTGAGTTACAGGCAGTTCTCATAGCAAACTTCTGTTGAGATACCTCCATTAGAAGGCCATAATGGTAAAAAAAAATCGCATACAAACCGTTTGGCTTTTGGACATATTGCTGTATTAACTTCAGTGATTTTATTTAACAAAAGTCATAATTTTTGTTTTCACGAAAAGACAAATTGCTTCATTTTAGGATTGAATAATAAATTTGTTGATAATAATATTGCCCCAATTGGATGCTTCCTAAAATAATCATGGAAATACATATACCTATATAAAATCTATTTATTTAAAGCAAACGGTATTTCCATAAATAATATACTCGTATATATCAAACGGTGCATAGATTTATAAAGAAAGAACAAAACTCTTCTTTCAACAAAGGCATCAAGAGTACCTAAGAACTAATGATGTTCATTAAACGCTTATGCTTCAGTTAACATCATATAAATAAAGTTTTGAAACCGTCGGTTCATTGTATAAGTTAGTTTATACACATCAAAAGTCGGGTGACTTTCAGCTTCACATGTGAATAAAACTTGTTATAATTATTTTGGGAAATGTTTTGCTTTGTGATTAAATTTAATATCGCCGAGCAACTCTTAAATACTCATTCTATTGTTTCATAACCATTCATCTTCGCTGTTCAGTCTAAATGTATGAAAATTTTGTATATAAATGCTTCAACTACACATTAATTAAAAACTTATTTCACCATAAAATTGTGAAGGAATATTTTTAAAACGTGTTATAAATTTGTTTGAAAACGAAATGCAGAAATTCAATTCTAAACAGCTAAAATTACCTTATTTTTGTATTCATTGATTTAATAAATGTTTCTTATTAAACTATCAATTTCTGTCGCAATTGTCGTCATGTTACTATTGTTACTCTATTTTTTAGATAATGTTCATGTAAAAATTAATTTATTGTTTAAATATCAGTAAAGTAGAGAGTACTGGCTATGAATTATTTATTGTGTCACATTTTTCAGATATGTTGGAAAAAAATGGCTGTGAAACAAATAATTGACGTATTGGCTCCACTATAAGGCGACTGAAAAAATAGTAAAAAGAAGCGTTACCAAGCCGGTAACTTATAAAAAGTTTACCTGAAATATCAATCACAATTTTAATGTTTTATAATTCAAAGATAAATAGACGTATGTGACAATGATTGTTGAAAAACGGTTATAAATAACAACCGCACCCAGTCGTAAAAACTGTCCGTAGCGGGACTTGAACCCGACCGTAACCGTAGTCAACAACGTTAACCACTGCACCATGGAGCTGACACAGTCAAATACAAAAAAAAATTGAAATTTAATTTCATATCTAGGACGTGGGAGTTTTTTTCATTTTGAGTTGACCTTTACTGACATTGAATAACTATTATCTTGTGAATCCCTTGCTAATTAAATAGTAATTATTCAATTAAAATATTTAATGAATTCCCCAAAATATTTATAAAGGTTAACGCCCTTGCAAAGCGGTCAGAAAAATTAATATAGACGACGCTAATTCTGTATACGTAATTATAAATTTGGATTCCCGGGAAAATAAGTCATCAATTCAAGTGATGACTAATGCAGAAAATAATACAGCCCTACGATGCATAGACATTATAAAAGAAAACCATAGAAAACGACCTATATTATATCGTCGCGCCCCGAACTGAAGACATCTCTCCGGATCCACAAAATCGTCAGTTTAAAAACAAACCAACACCTTTAGTTAAATCTCATTAAATATACAAAAATAGTAACCCAATTCTTAAAGTGGTGACCCCAGCGCCATCCATTTCCAAAAAATATTATAGTTTGTTTTTTTTATTGTATATACAATAAATAATTATTTCCATTCACTTTTCGTAAGGACTTAAAACATATTTAGGAGAGAGGGATGTTTGAAATTTTGTTTTAATGAAGCATATTAACTGAACACTTAAGTAAATTATTTCATCATATACACCAGGGGTGGTGAATCTAGGGTACGAGTGCCAGGTGTGGCACGTACGAAAATTTATCTGGCTCGTGAACGATTTACAAATTCAATTTTTGTTTCTAAATAATTCATGCATACGATTTTTGGACTTGTCGTTTGATATTTCATCTTGTTACACTTTGAAACTGAGGTAACGATATGCTTGTGACTCACAAGTTGTGATATGACAAGTTGTGGCTTGTATACTACTGAAAGTGACAAATATAAACCTGATCATTGCATGTAAAACAGCAAAAATCTAAATGATAAATAACTTAATTTCAATAACGAAAATCTTTTTTGTTCATCAAAAACTGCTCGGCACGTCAGAGAATGGATGTAAAATATTTGGGAATTTTTGCCATGCGAACGTCAAAAGGTTAGCAATCCCTGATAAATACAAAACATACCATACGTCATATTCCAGATACCACTAAACGTTTTGTTCTCTAATACTGTCAAATGATATGTTAGGCTTGATATTTCCTTGGAAAATAGAACAATGACAAGAATAATTCAATGGACTTAAAGGTCTTCCTTTGAAATTACAATTAAGTTACGTCATAATATACTATACCTACATAACAGGTGCGATCACCTACTTCAAAACTAAAGAATTTCAATTCTTCCGTCTTTCGATAATTTCGTATAGTTTGATATGTCTTTCAGGGTTAACACACATATATTACGTAAAATAATAACCCAATACTACATAAAACCATATTTGACTTTTTGAAATTATCATTTCACTTTATAAATGCGTTTCTATGACAAAGTCCACACGGTAACGCAATGTAACTGCACGAGATCCGGATGGATTTTTTTAGAATGGAAACGGGAGGGTTAAAAGGAAGCTGCTTGCCTATTATTTTCCATTTTTGCATATATTCCATTGAATAAATCTAAATTATTTAAAGTAAAAAGCAAAATATAGTGTTTAGTTTACAAATAGGCGAAAGAAAGCTTGTTAAAGTACAGTTTTGACGATAAAGTATTGAAGAAATACTTTCAACTATTAATAACACAATTATTTAGGAAAAAAGTACCTACTTTATATTTTGTACTGTACATATCTCATTGGTGAAACGGTCCTGGAAATTCAAAACAGATACACTTTGAAAACCTCCAGTCTGTTTGTTCATACTTTTTAAGTCCACGATTCAAACACGTAAACCAATTTGAATAAGTTTTATTAATACATCCTACATACCCAATTTATACGTTTGTTTGCTTTCGATTATATTTTGAGGTGACTCGAAGAAAAATCATACAAAAAATTACTATTCGATGCGATATTATTTTGAGAACAATTTCTAAATATTATTATATTTAAGTAGGCATAAAATATATATTTATGCTAGATTCATTCAAATATAAGATTCATTCTTAACCCTTCCGTATTTATAGTGTAACAATGAGTTACGTTGGTCTTTAAACCTTTAAATTATCTGTGAAATAGGCAATACAAAAATTGAAAATTTTGGTATTTTAAATAAAACAGTTTTTCGTATAATTGAAAATTAAAAATATATTAAAATTAACGTTTTCTTTGTAGAATTAATCATAATTTGAAAACCTCGTCAATTTTAACATCGAAAAATAGAACATTATAGAATAATATTAGAGTATAGTAACAATCTGAAATGCATGGCCGTACCGTATATAACCATTTTGTTTCAAATATCACCGAAACACGTCTCATGCTTTGTCTGCTATGAAAAAAATAGATTCTTGCGTCTTTCGATAATTTTGCATTGTTTGGTATATATTTCAGGTTTTACTCACAAAATATGTTGTAAAATAATTACTTAATACTTCATAAAACCATATTTAACTTTTTGAAATTGTCATTTCACTTTTTAAATGCGTTTATATGACAAAACCCACACGGTGACGCAATGTGACTGCATGAGATCCGAAGGGATGTTTTAAGCATGGAAACGGGAAGGTTAAGTAGGCATAAGTTAAGCATCCTAGTTGGTATTCAAATATCAGCTTCATTCATTATAAATCATGCCAATGTTTCAGACACTTAGTCTTCCACAGTTTCATGCGAATTGTAAGATCTAGTAAGGGTGTTCATTACCTGATATGACAGAAGTTTCATTTGACACACGATTTCCATGCTAGACGAGAACGTATTTCCGGATATGTCTCTATTGTTTCACACATTTACAGCAACACAATATTAACGGATCAAGTGAAATGGTAACTATTGTATAGCATTCACGTAGTATAATCGAGAACGATGCTAATTTATTAAACGCTTGATTCAATTAATATAATGAAACATGCTTCTTAGGGAATGTTTAATGTACCATACATTTGAGTAAGTTAGCCCATCGGTCTAAGATTGGCCTACTACATGGAAAAAGATGCTGTTATAATACCATGATAATACTAATGCCATATAAATAATTGTTCGTTAAGCAAAGATATCAAGTAGCCCCTGATAGTAAAAATATGAATTGATGTGCAACATAATTTGTTTTATTGTTGAATTTTTAAGCTGTCAGCTTGGAATGACAAAAAACAATTTAAAAACTTATCTTGAAATAAATTGGATTCGCCATGTTTTTAATTTGTAACACTAATATGTAAATCGAATTCTGTATATTTTTTCCTATCTCAATTATGTACAGGATGTATGAGAGCATAAAAAAAGTTGCCAAGACTTAAAAATCCTTGAATTTATAGTAATTACAGTGATTATTTGAATCGTTACTCAATTTGAATGACAATTTTGCCCACGTTGTTTTATATATTTTTATATGTCAATTATGACAATAAATCTTTTTATGCCAATTAAATTTCATATTAAAACATTAATTCATTTCTATTTAGAACAATACCACATATAAATGCAATGGCGAATCATAAGAATACGAAAACCCACAGAACTGGGTCAAAGTTGCCCATACCAAGCGTATTTAAAATGAATAAAAAAGTTGCGAATGAAATATAATACTAATGTTGATAAACGAAATATTAAACATCGATTTTTGTTCCCGTAGTAGGTGTTGGAACATAGCTATTTAAAAAAAATGAGTTACTAGGCCTCCTCAGATCTTTTCATATAATCAAAATAAGATAGCTAGGTATAGATAATACGTATCGTCGTTCAAGAATTTATTTGAACCAAGTAGTTTTACCAGTTCAAAGAAAACCCGGTTTCAATGTTGAAATATGTATTCACCATAAAAAGCTATATTAATATAAGCTGAATTGATCGTCGATTTGGCTAATATTTAAAACGAGATACAACATTTCTACATTGAAAACAGATTTTCTTTGAACAGGTAAAAATGACTTGGGTCAAACCAATTTTCGAATGACGACATGTCAAAGATTGTTTTTTAATAAAAAACAATTTTTTTTGTACTACTAAAAGATTTTTAAAATTATCAGAGCCGAGCATAATCAACTGACACCACAAGTAGTGCAAAACCAATTCTGTTTTATTTAAATGCTTTTACACCAAGAATTGACCGATAACACCTTAAAATGCTAAATAGTTTTGTGGGAGGTGGTCATGAAACACTGGTTGCATAAACGCAGCGGGCTCTGGTGTGGAAAGCGCCTAGCAGGATACAATTTGAGTGAGGCTATTTCTTGTTTTTATGAAGTAGTTTTTACTCGGCTTCGTCTAAGATAGAGGCGCTTACATTCGGTTATTTGGACGCTGGTTTTGTAAGGGACGATCCACCTGCGTATAAGTCTGCGCATTCTCAAAAAAATATCACAAATCTTAATTTAGTTTCTCGCAATGATGTGAAATTCATTTACTGCCGGTGCGTTAAAGACATGAAATGAGGATATCACTGTTTCAAGTTTTATAATTTTAAATAATGGATAATATTCCGCTTAATCTCTAAAAATTTTTAAAATTTGTGAAATTTTTAACATATTTATAATTGCTAGGCGGCATGATGCTAAGACGTTGATAATCACGGAATAATTTTGGTATGGAACGGTTGCGAGGCAATTTTCCCCAGCTTTTGTTGCTTATTCCGGATTGTGTGTCAAAGATAAAGTGTTTTCAGTTTAAGGTTAAGATTTTAAAGTTAAAAATATCACAGTTAAACTAAAAATGGCAGATTAAATGCCATGTGAAAATCTCACGTCACTACTGTACACCGTTTAAAAGGAGTTGTTGGGACCGACAGACATACAGACAAACAAACATACAGATTTTACATTTATTTTGTGCTATATGCCTAGTAGAGATTCATATTGAAACTTGCCGATTAAATTTCGAATTTCAACATTAATATAATACTGTAAGAAACAATATAAACACCACAAAAAGAAGCCATTAAGATGATAAATTGTAAAACTTTGATGATTCTTCGTAAGATTTATATTAATCTTACTAATTGACTCATCTCCTCCTACTTTCTGTGAAACGATACTTATTATTGGTTATTTTGTGAATAAGGGAGGATGAAAGGGATGGTATCGAGGGAGAAATGAGACCCATTAAGATTGAAATTAGGTGAAATTAATGGCATAGCCGTCTTGCTGATAACAGTGCTCCCCTTACTTTGCGGCTAGTAATTAGACCTTAGTATGAAATGGGAACTGTTTCTTTGGATACTTCCTGAATACTGATTCTATATAGACTGATTGTAAATAAATATAGAATAATCAAAGATTTCATAATGACAATATTATAAACTATGAAAATTTGTAAATTTACATGTATTTCATGATTAACGACCCGAGCTTTGCCTTTCGGTATCTTCAGGCACTGTACCGCCTTTGCCAGTTAGAGTTCATTCTTGTGCTAGGAAATTCCATCAAAGATCCTCAGTCGATATCTTAAATTATTAGAAACTGTATTTCCATGAAACGATTTTTAATTTTTTTTAAATAAAACAAAATTACTTGTACTACCACAAACTTATTTACAATGATCAGGATCTGTTTCGCTCATCACGAGAATTATCAACCGATAAAAATGTAGAAGTAGTGCAAAATAAATTGTAATACGTAAAATGTAATGCCTTTCGACCAAGAATTTGCAGTTAACACCTTAAAAAGGATATTTAAATGAATTATTTTAGGGGTAGTCAACATTTCTGGGTGCCGATAAGCTTTTTTATTCAAAAGTAGTGGCAAGTCACCTTTTTTTCATACAAAAATTCGGTGATTTTTTAACAAGTAATAGAATTAATAAATAATTTTTAGATTGTACCTATGATTGGATTAGAATAAATTTGTTAATAATCTGTTATATTAAGATCAAAAATAGTGAAATATTTTTTTTTTTTTTTTCCATGTCCGCTCCCAATGTGGAGCATATGGTCTCCTAATGGAGGTATCTTGACAGAATTTTTTCTACAAGAACTGCTTGTCACTCAGTTGCTCAACCTCTCTTTTCTTTTTTTTTTTTTTTGAAGAGAGTAGGGATAGAAGGATAGGGATATGACAGGACTAGTGGTTAGCTAATCGCTCTCGTTACGCCCTGTGAGGATGGGATAGGTGGGAGGGAGGACTCAGACTACGAACAGAAATCCATAAATCGATTGAAAGATCAATCCATGAAAACCGTCCGCACCGGGAATTGAACCCGAGACATCCGTAACCGTAGCCGGTGACGAAACCAACTGCGCCACGGACGCCGAAATATTTAGCCATCATAATTTGTGTTAATTTGTTGAAATACATCTTGCCAACCGTTATCTTGAGATATAGTTCTAGCGACAGCGTGATTCCAGAATATTTTTAAATTATTAAAAATAATGTTTGTAGTAATAAATACTAAAATACTTTTTTTTTACCGGGTCGGATTCCAAGCTCTTATCTCCGTTACTTCCTAATGGAGGTATCTCAACAGAAGTTTTCTATGAGAACTGCTTGTTACTCAATTGCTCAACCTTTCTTTTTTTCGAAGAGAGTAGAGATAGGGCTAGGACAGGACTTGTGGTTAACTAACCGCTCAACATCACAAACAGTCATGCAACATACAAAAAGAAATCCATAAATAAAATGAAAAAAAAATCCATTTAATGAAAACGAAATTTAATATGTACATAACTAATATAAAAATATATTATACATAATATAAAAATATTGTGGCTTCATTATTTAAAATTGGAATGTTAACCCTAAATTCCAAGGTCTTATATTGGAAAGTTCATCCATTAGGTGGTACAATAAAGTCAATTAAGGATGTTTTTCATTTTACGATGACAATTAAGAAAATGGCTGCAAGAAGTGTTGGCTTAACCTGCATCAAAAAAGTCCCCTTGAAAATACTGCATGAAATCTTAACTTTAATGCAACAAATTTTCAATAGATTTGATATAGAATCACGACACATTGTTATTTATTAATTTATGAAGAATTGACCCTAGGAAGCTAACACAGAAAAAATACGCAAACGTGCTGGGGTATTTTTTTTAAATTTAACCATGCAAATACTGGAAATGAGCGGATTATCTATTTTAATTAACTTTCATATTTATTTAAGCTGACTTTTTAAAAAATAAAGCGATTACATTTTATAAAAAAGTACTTGAGATTCTTTACTGAGCCAAAAAACAACAAAATTATTCATCACCACAAAACTCTTACAAAAACATCGTTTGTTTTTAAAATATATTGGTGCCTTACTTTTATGTCTCAATTATATTTTAAAGTGATTTAAACTATCAATAAAGTTTTAGTAACACTGAAATTAATTAAGGGTATAATCTGTCATGTCCATGTTTTTACCTTAACAATAAAAATGTTAAATATAGAACTTAATATTTCGAATATATTAAATTATCAAAGTATTTAGTTCTAATTATTGGTTAGTTGATAGCTATTTCGGCTTAACGCCACCGTCAGAACTATGCTTAAACTTATTTTAGGTTAGCTATATAAGAGATAGATAATATTATGTCATCTTACTTATTCATAACACACAAGGAATTCCTTGCCAATTCTGAATGAGCAGCTGAACCTTCCTAATTCTCCGTTATTATATTCTATACGTTAAAACACCTAACAGATGTCACTAAACGTGAAATGATTGTATATATTTACCCTTTCGTCAAATTGCATCCCGTCGAAACCCACAATGCTATTATAATTGTAAAATCACTGGTTATTCTAAAAGAAGTTGAAAAGCGGCAATTCGCCACTCTGTTAATGTGTTGTTTACAAAATAAAGATTAACGCGATTCTCGAAATGTTAGCTCAGGTATCAGTGTGGCTCTCAGACGTATAATATTTTACCTCGTAAATAATATTTGTCGTATTTGTATCTTCTATATATACGTTAGACACTGTTTACTGTCTGTCAGTTCGAGTCCATTCTTGTGCTCGAATGCCTGAAGATGCTGAAAGGCGAAACGTGGGTCGTTAGTGACAAAATACATGGAAGTGTACAAAATCTCAATAATCCAAATTTGAGGTATTATTTATCATTCATTTAATTATATGCACTGAAATTTTATTGATTATGCGTAATTACGATTATTATCTTATATATAATAGTCCAGACCGCTGTGTAGACGTTTTATTATTATCACATATCAAATGTAGGTATGAAATTTTTTCATGACGTAAGCGTTCACGGTATATATAAAATAAAATGTTATGCAATGCACACACAGTTCCGACATAATAGCTACTTTTGACATTTTTCAATTTCAATACCGTCGTCTATGACGGATACAGTTATACTAGTTAATTAATAATGTATGTTACATATTTTTATTTTAAATAAAAGTTATGGTTTTGGAATAAGATATGACGAAAAAGTATTTATCCACAGCCGTTTTTTATACCGTCCAATTTAGCAAACGGAAAATATTGATAAAATATTAAACATAAATACAAAAGCAAACTTAGATGAAAAACACCGGAAGCATTTTTTGTCAGTGACAAATAATTTACGAATATAAAAATGTATGTATTTTTATTAACACGTTTGACTTCGACGTGTTTTCTGGGAGTTGTATATAACTAAAAGTTTATCAATAATGACCCTTCCACAACATGAAATTGACAAACATAAATGTTAAAGTGCTTATGTGGAAAAATAAAATATAATTAAATCGTTGACGATAAGTCGATTTTAGCTAATTCTCAGTCACTTTTGAGGTGTTCATTGTTAATTCTTGGTTGAAAGGTATTCTAAACTACACGAATGGACTCGAGCACACGAATGGACTCAAACTGAGTTCGAGTCCATTCGTGTGCTCGAATGCCTGAAGATGCCGAAAGGCGAAACCCAGGTCGTTAGTGACAAAATACATGGAAGTGTACAAAATCTCAATAATCCAAATTTGATATTGAAATTCCATCAAGCACCCTCAGTCGATGTCTTAAATTATATAAGAAATAAATACATTTAATCACTGCATAACATTATTATAAAATTATTATAAAATTCATTTTAAAAAGATCATGAATCAGCAATCGAGATTTTTTCAATTTAAATTTATGATTATAGACATCAGTGCAATATTTATTAAAGTTGTGTAATTTATAAAAACAAAAAAATATAAAAAATTCTTATATTAGAATGTGCTTATTCCATGATCTGTTAAGTCATGAAACCGTTATAGATGTGTAGTGAACTTTACAAAGAACCATTACTCACACGGGCATTGAATTAACTGAAATTTAAAGATTGTATTTAATTGTGCGAAGATAAATACAACACACATCAGGGGCCTAACACGTCAGGACGGATGCCAGGGACTTTTGGTAAGCACGTGGAGTTTTCCTTAGGGATAGCGGGTTGCGAGGAAACAAGACGTGTCTCTTTATACCCAGGATATGAAGTAAGGAAATAGGAAGAGTTGCTCGAATTTCCGTAGTGTGATATATTTCAATGCTATTTGGGTTTATTCACTGGGGCCTATTCACATCCAAAAAAAATCGGAATCATGTTTGCTTTTATTTTTAATAATTCTCGGTGAAAGGCGTCAAAATTGTATTTGGTAATAGCTTTATAAATGACTGAAAGTCCTTTCGTATAAAAAATAATCTAAAATTTTGTACACCATATAAAATTGCTTGCATAAAAAATGCTTTTTTTTAAAAACGCCACAACAAGAATCGAAAGATTTGCTTTTGAACATTAAAAACCATCCCAATATTAATTAATTTAAATATATACTGAGGATTCTTGAAGGAATAATATTAAATTTCCACATTCCAAATTTGGTGCAATATTAATTTTTTAACATTTTCTTGTTTCACAGTGAACTACAGACACACACTATAAACCTCTGTCATAAATAAAAATATTTAAGGAAGATAATTAAACACATGTTAAAGATATAATTATACATTTTACTAAAATATTTATTACTTAACGCGTCTGTTTTGCTATCACGTTGGTCGCGGTATTACCCATCGTAATTCTACCACTCTCCTACGCTGCTACGTTGCTACGATGCTACGTTTACGTGCGTTAATGGGCGTTAATATTTCGCCAGATATTATAACAATAGCCTGGAGGGTTGCGCTACGACACAGTTATGGCAACGGTATTAAACGCCTTTTCTTAGAACAAACGTCGGTTAATTACCTTGTTTATGGCAAAATATTACAATTTGATCGTATGTACTCGCTCGTACGTAGGCAATGTCAATACAGCAAACTTAAATTTTATACTTAATTTGAAAAAGATCAATTAGTCATAAGGCTTTTCTTTGATAGCAACTTTAAATATTGTTAGCATCTTGAATACGGTTCTTTAAACAAGTCATATTTAAGTTTTAATAGGATTTTAGGAATTAAGTTCCAAATTTTTCATTATTCAACAGATGTAACTTTAAGTATATGAAGGTATTTTAAAAGAACGGTTATGTGGACCTGGAGAGATTTATTCATTTCAATGCGTGAAGATAGAATGATGATCTAGAATATTACTACGTTATAACTTGTTACAGATTGATTTTGATAAAAATGCTCTACTTATTTTTTAAAAAATAAAACACAATTCATTTGTACTACTTCCACATATTTATAATGATCAGGACCAGTTTCGCTCATAGATTATCAACTGATAAAAATACAAACATAACAGGTTTATTTATATAAAATTGAGTGTAAAAATGAAGGTATATAAAACTGATGGTTCATGAACTGAGACAAGACAATACTGATTAACAAACAAATTATACATAAATCAAATGAAAAAGTCTACTATTAAAATGTTATGGACCTCTTGCAAATCATTAAACACTAATCTGAAATCCCAAATAGAGCTACATTAAAAGTCCATTTAGCTGAACAAAATTATTAATGACGTTACTAATATAATATACAATAATGAATCAGGGAAATTATAAGAAAAAATTTATGAACCATTTAAAAATAATCAAATATTAAGTATGTAATTAATATGAATAATAAACAGCCATCTTAAGTGGAGAAAGCAGAGCAGCTATGAGTATCCAATAAATTTTAATATCTGAAAAACAAAAATTACAGAGACAGAATCAATTCTTAAAAGTTAAAAATAACCTTACAGGTATAATACGAATTAATGAATCGGATATAACAAAGGAGAAGATGCAAAGACGGTTTGCTCATTCAATAAATTATTGAATGAGCTCTACTTATTGGCAATTTTGCAATAAGCTGATTTAAAAGACGACTACTTTATGAAAGAATTGACTGCAGATGCTATTAAAATTATTCTTGCAGTAAACACAGATCTCAGCTATCATTGCACAGACGTTTCGTTTTTTTTATATTCAATATGCGGTCACGGATTGATCTTGACAAATACTGCACCTATTCTAGAGTTTACAATATAAGTAATAATTTTATTAATTAAACATATTTACTACTATTATCAGTATTAATATAAATCATATTCGACACCATTTGAAATTACAATTGTAAAGCACAAAAGTGTGAGAAGGATTGCATTTGACATTACTTCTTACGAGACAAAAAAAAAAGAAATTGCCAATTTGACTTGATTTGAATGAGCGGATCAGTGCGAACAGACTTTAGAAGGCAATCACATCGAAGTGTTTGATCCGCTCCTAAGTGACTCAATCTCCATATCTTATTCTATCACTTCAACGTGTTTTCATGAATGGCTGACTAAATCTATTTAAATATGAATAATGTTCGATAGAAGAAAAATATAATATAAAGGCATTATTTCTTACGAGACAAAAAAAAATAATTTCCAAATTCAAAAAGTGAAAAAAAATATTACTTTAGAATGGAGTATCTATCAGTGGGGTACAAACATGTTTAACCTTCCCATTTTCATGCTAAAAAATCCCTTTAGATCTCAAGCAGTCACATATTATTACTGTGTGGGTTTTTATCATATAAACGCATTTATTAATTATATATTAATTATACAAATAAGACATAAACTATAATGTATTTTTAATTATATGTTAAACTGTTTTATTTGAAAATAATAAAATTTTCAATTTTTTGTATGATCTATCTCACAGATAATTTAAAGGTTTAAAGACCGAAGTAACTCACTGTTACACCATGAATACGGAAGGATTAAGAACAATGCATACAATCAATTATTTAAAAAGACTACTTAAAGAAGTGTCTAGAGTTCAACTGCTTTAACTTCTCAGAAATCTGCAACAGGAATTACAAATTCAATATTCAAAATCACCACATTTTAATGCACAAAATTCTCAAGAAGATTCAGTCATTTACTTTGTCGAGAATGGCAGCTAAGGTGGGAACACATTGCAATATTATGTAATTTCAGTTTCCATTGATTTATGAAATGAGCTATTAACTGAATATTTCAAATATTTTAACATTGAATAATTAGATTTTTTTTCGTCTTATTTTGATACACATAAACAAAAAATAAGATAGGTATTTATAAAATCATCATTCTTTGCTAATTATAGATATTTTTTAAAAAATGGTATTGACATATTCGTCCGGTATTGTATAAATCCGGTATTGACAATGTATATGTCAATTTAACAAAAATATATTTTTCAATAAAATGCAGAAAAATTAAAAATTAATTTGTTGTGTCCTTCTTCTACATGTTTATATAGATCAGGACCGCATTCACTCATCGCTATCATTATCAACTGATGAAAAAATTCAAACAGAATTATTTACATAAATTATTTATGTATATTTTTTTGACAATTTGTTGAAGATTCATTGTTTTATTTAAAAATGTATACATACCTTTCCACCGTAGATTGTCAGTTAACAATTTATTTGTGGAAATTCATTTTTAATATAAAATTAAAATCGATAACTTAGTTATTCCGCTGGCTGTGTTACAAATGCAATACGTTTCGCTTTTTTAAAAAACATTTTCAGACTAACTATATTGCAAGGTTATTTATTTCTCAAGCAAACAATGATTCTAATACTTTAATTAAAAATGAAGGGTAGGGTGGGTTTGTTTCCCTCTACTGAACGTGGGAAGAGGATAAAAAACAAAAAATGAATAATTAGGTACCATAACACTACTAATAACAACTAAATTAATAGTGTTTGGAGGTGAAAATCTTAATGAAAATAAATTTAATAGTGGTGAGCCACTTGTCTTTTTTAAAATGTTTTTTACGAATCGATTACTCTTAATGGATTTATTAATTTATAAAAACTCTTAACTATTCGTTTTAACATATTTTTTATTTATTTATTAAAAGAATCAAAACGCATTAAATTAGTGCACAGCCTGTAGAATAACGTTATCAATTTTAATTTTACTTTAATGAATGTGTTAAATGTAATTATATTAAAATAATTTGTTGAGGGTTATTGATAAAACGGTATTTTAACTCTTGTTATTATAAAGCTTTCTGATATTGACTAGACGATAAAACATTCATGATGTCCCGAAAATTTGGTGTGTAGCATTATAAATTTAATGGAAAAATTCTGACTAAAATATTTAATAACGGACAAAAAAGACGAACGACATTGTTAAAAATTAATAGTCTATTTTCAACCTTTAATTATACAACCTGAATAAATGTAACATCGGGACATAAAAAAGGGTACAATAATTAACCGAAAAATGCGAGCACAGGGCGACTGAATTGCAAGGGCTGAATATTACGGACTCAATTAAAAGTTTGCCCGCGGGCCCGTTAGTTAGTTTGACAGTATCGGAGTCGGCACTTCCCCGGCCCGGCAAGGTCTGATACTCAAATTTAAATAATGTAAAGTGAATGGGCTTGTCAAAAGCCATAAAGATTTTTATGACCGACGCATAAAATATGAATAGTCCGCAAAATATGTTTGATATTGTCCTTGTTTTGGAAATGACTTATTTAGTGCTCGTGAAAATTATACGAAAGATTGAAAAGCTTTTTTGTTTCGATTACTATGGCCTTTAAAATCTGGAGTAATTACATCATTCAAAATAAACTAAGCTTTTTATCTTTGTTTGTTATACTTCATTTTTATTTAGGATTATAAAATTTAATACTTTACTCTGATGTTTTCACTACGAGTGAAAATATTTCTTTGCCAGAGAATTTTTAAGTTCTATCCAAGCTGTGTAGTTTTATAATGGGATTTAATATCACTGATATAGATTATGTTTGAAATAGAGCGTGTTTTTTAAGGTTTTTTGAGCACACGTTGTGACTAAATATAAACATTTTGATCAGCTTGCAATTAGTATTTTATCTTTTACAACTCGTGTAGACTAAAAGTGGGAAACTAAGGTGTGTGAACAATTCCATTTTAGAATATAGCTTGATGATTGATTTGAAATTGTCTAATTGCGTGACGATATCTTTTAGAGGTATCTCTAACTTTAAAGTGTGTTCACTGTCAGCTCTTGGTGGAAAGGCATTATATTTTAAAAATAAAACACAATTTGTATATACTTCTTTCACATGTTCATAATAATCAGGACCAATTTTGCTCATAGCGAGTACAATATTAACAGGGCTATAGATATTAAATTGAATATTAAACAAGGAATACAAAACAGTTGGTTCATGAACTAAGAATATACAAGAATATACAGGTCATCAAAAAAATTAAAATGTTTTTTTTTTTCATGTCCGCTCCCTGTGTGAAGCATATGGTCTCTTTATGGAGGTATCTCAACAGAAGTTTTCTATGAGAACTGTTTGTTACTCAGTTGTTCAACCTCTCTTTATTAGGTCTAGGACAGGACTAGTGGTTAGCTAATCGCTCTCACTACGCCCCGTGAGGATAAGATGGGTGGGTGAGGAGGGAGTTTCAGACACCATAAACAACTGTGCCACGGACGCTGACAATTAAAATATTAAGGACCTCTTAAAAATCTATAAATACTATGATCTATTGATCTGTAACTAAGTATTTATTGATTGTATTTTAATCGGTTGATAATGATGAACAAAACCGGTACTGATCATTATAAACATTTTGGAATAGTTCAACCAAATTCTGTTTTATTTTTAAGTTAATAGTTGTTTCTGTATTCAGTTGAAAAGCTGCTTGAAAGCTTGTTTGCTGGAGAAAACGTAACGATTTTAATTTTATTGGCTTCGGCTTAAAAATTCTCATTAAAACTTACAGTAGTTTTTAAAATAACTAACGTGAATGATAATTTAAATCATTGCGTACAAAATGGAAAGATATTTTTCTCGGGAAAACGTTGTCATGAAAAACTTTTTTAGCGCTTTACGAAAACATTCCCATACTTGTCAGAACGATAAAAATATTTTTCTTTTATCAAAAAATATTCAAAGTAATCTAACCTTCTTCATATTATCAGATTTAGTCAGCCATTCATGAAAACACGTTTAAGTGTTTGAATAAGATATGGAGAATGAGTCACTTAGGAGCGGATCGAACACTTCGATGTGATTGCATTTCAAAGTATGTTCTTATTGATCCGTTCATTCGAATCAAGTCACTCCGTCACAAAAACAAATAAGTAGTGGTTAAATTATAATTGAATCCTATGTAATTCACTGTTTTTCTCAATGGCGTGTAACCATTGGAAATGAAACAAGAGAAACATTTGAATTTTGTACAGATACCAAAACTAGCATTACTATTATAGCTTGGAATGAAAACTCAATTGTTTTTACTGTCAGCTGCTATGATCCAGTAGAACTAATACGACATGCATGAAAACTACCGATCAACTAACGAAATAAATTTCGTAATAATTAAATACAACAATATGGGTGTGCATATCAAATAGATGAATCTATAATATAAAGGGTTATAAATAACTGTACTTTGTGATAGATAGTATTCACTTCGAATTAGATAGTATTAACTTAGTACACGCAAATTTTGATTTTGATAGTTAGTCAAGCATAGTCACTGATTCTTTTAAGAAAATGAGTTAAGTTGTAGTAGGTTATGTTAGGGTTGGTCTGGTTTAGTTTGTGTATTGTATTCTAACGCGTGGAACAAAAACAATTTAGGCGGCCTAATATAGGGTAGAAGAATAAGTGACGTTTCAGTACAGCTTCGCTTATTCAGTGAAAATATTTTTTCGTATTTGTAATATATTTCTTCAGTGTTAAAATATATTTTGTTATGAGGGATCACTTTATTTTTAGTGAAAGAATTTGTTTGTTGTGTAATGTATTTGTTATAAGTTAAAACTATTTTTATGAAAGTAAATATGATCTTAATATTTAATTGTAAGCCTTTTATACATAATTATCGAGTATCCATAAAATTTAACAAATAACGGTAGGTACCTAAAACCTTTTTTGAAACTGCGATTCATATTTCTTGGCACTTTTATGGATGGAATGTAGAAAGTAATCAATTAAATAAGTTGCATTTTAGAAGAAATATAACACAAATTAATGGAAATCCCATAGTGGGAAGAGGAAGGCCAAAAGCTTCAAAAGAAATATCTAGCAGAATGTCTGACTTAATTCAATTTGATAGACTAGATCAGCAATGGCAAATACGTGGGACGTACTCAAACTGGCGCGCGAAAATTGTTCGATTATTCGTCAGAAAAAAAAGAAACCCTGGACATTAGTGAATAAATACATGGAAATGTACAAAATTTTAACAATTCAAATTTGATATTGAAATTCCACCAAGTCGTCACCCTCAGTCGATATCCTAAATTATTTTTAATTCATAAATGATGTTGCAAACTCTTTCACATTCAATAATTTATGTTTAAATTAGTTTATGTAGGTATGTACATTCCTTTTTTAATACTCATAATGTTTGTTTTTCTTATTTTAGTTTTCCAAATTTTACCTCATTATTATTCCCAGCGTTCCAATTTTGACCCATCTCTTAAACTCGCATAAACCTATACGAATGAAAATAAAGAAAATATTTCGTTGTGTGTCATATGAAAGTTTGTGCCAAAATAAATTCAATTTGATTTCACGGCTGACGTGCGAGTATATTACAAATCAGTGCCCGCTGATTGGCTAGACGAAGGGTCACGTGGTCGCGATGAAGCGCACTCAACCAAAATTGAACGCGATTTAATTGAAAATAAGTGAGCTCCCGTTCCGCCATGATGACAGTGAAATTATCAGTTCAAATTATCAGGGTTTCAAATAAACGGTATTGTAATAACAAATTGATTGAGTCAGACATTTTATGTACATACTGAAATTTTCTTCGTAAATTATTCAAATAACGTCTAAGCTAGTTCGTACACCATATTTATATATTTTTTTGAATCATGAAAATAAAATATATCGAATATGACAATTAATGTAACCCTTAAAAAATACGAAAACGAATTAATGATTGGATCTCATTTTAAAAACGACATAGCAAGTCTCAGCCAAACGATATAAATTAAAAAAATAAATTGATCACTTTTTGGAATAGAGATATCATTTAACATTGGTTTTAGGTTTAAAAATTCTGAACCGACCGCTTGATTTAAGCCACTATTATATCAAGACTCCTTACGTATAATCCTGTATCTGCAAACATGAGATTTTACAGGTGTGCATTTAAAAGATTTATAACGCAACTCATCATATAATGTTTCCTGAAGAATTTCAATTTTGAGAGTTACATCAATTAGTCAAAACACCATCGATATCATATCAATCTAAATCCATGAAAATACTACTTACACGGGCATTGTATGATTTTCTTATCTTTAAAAATGACTGTTGAAAAAGTCCTCATGATACATATTTTATACCTATGCGGCAGAAGCTGATATGTCAGTTTTACCTTAACTTACAGGGGAAGAAATATGAACCTCAGTAAGTTATCAAAAATTCAAATTAATAACACTTATTCATTGGGTAGCACCTACCGGCATACAGAATTTTACCAACACATGCTGACAAATATTTTATTGTGAGAATAAATCCAAAATGACAAAAACGGACATGTAAAATTTTGTAATAAGCCACAAATATTTGGCTTGATATATAATATAAGTACTTGCGTACGTCTCGATTGTTTCACATCACTGATAATCACAAAAGATAATTTGGCTAATTCACGAATGGAGCAAAGATCTTACGTTTTTATGAAATAGACAATGTTGTTGCCTCTTACACTGATTGGATGTAACATGCATTATTATATTATGTATTTTAAAGAGAAAAAACACTTTTAAATTTAGATCTACTTTTAATTTAATGAGATTTATTAAATGAATAAACACTTACGTTATTCGATTGTTATCTGATTCTGAAGGGTCATACCAAGCCGAGTGGAAATATTTTGTTATCTGGGAAATTCACTTACCTGAAACAAAAAACATTTATCAGTATATAAATAAAGCTATACAAAAAGGTTATAATATCAAAAAATGTTGCTTTATTTCATAAATATTTGAATTATTAAAACTCTGTATACATCGATCGTTCAAACTCATTACTCAAGAATCAACAAATAACCTATATTGAGATAATAGAGAAAAAAATATGCATATCGTCACCGTAAATCAAATATTCTTGATTTTTACCCGAGTTTTATACGTTTTATGAATGGGTGTTTAACTATTAGGTAATTTCTGAGTATAGTCAATAGAAGAATATTTAGAAATATTGTTTTACTGACCTAGAAATATGAATATTTTGTTTAATTCTTTAGAAGGTTTTCTGAAATTTTTGAGTTACTTGAGCTTAAATCAGATAGAGCGAAAAAAAGTTACAAATATAACTGCATATTTAACTCATATTTAACCCAAAGTTGAACCTGACTAATGAACTGGACGATCGACATCCACAAATTATTTTTGTTATGTGACCGCGTATATACAAAAATACAAAAGTTCAAAGTAACAATTGCGCATATAGAGACATGTGTCGAAAAACAAATTATGTTTTAAATGAGAAAAAAAATCAATGGAACACGTTGCTTATCATATTTTAGTTGATATTATGTTTATTCGCATAAGGGAAGGTTTTGTTTAATGTGCATAAGTCATGGATCTGCATACTTGGGTAACTTTGGCGCAGTTCTGAGGGTTTTTGTATTTTTATGGTTCGCCATTGCATTTATATATGGTATTGTTCTACATAAAAATTTAATTATAAGTTGGTTGGCCCACCTCCACCCGTTATGTGTATGCAGACACTGTTTCATGGTCACCTTCCATAACGCAATAACGATCAAGAAAATAAACGAATTTATTCCTCATATTCTTGGCCCGATGCAGAGCTGCATGAGACCGATCTTTTAATCACGCACTATTGTGCTTAAGAAAAGAAAAGATAAAAAAGAATAATAATAATTAATTTCATCGATATTAAGTATCCGTATACTGAGAATCCGCCGTAGCGCTATAGTTTAATCTACTTCGAGTTGAATCTAACGAGGAATCGAGAATATCCCGTTCCCCATATGATGTTGCAAATTTATCGAATGCCTCAAAGTTGGCCTTAGTTGAGATCAAGTCAGCGTGGCCTATTGGACCCGTATGAAGACGGATCACTGCAAACAGCTCTGCTCGTTCGGCATTCATCTCGAGACAGTCCCACAAGACGTGATTGACACAGGTCCTGATGGTTGTGTCCAAAATTGCAATCCAGTCTTTCAATCAACTTGCCCATCCAAATAGTTTACCGCTGAACTTTCCATTGCCAGTTATAAACTGGCAAGCCCAGTATCCAGGCGAAAGACACTAAAACTCGTGTCTCCAGGTCACTTTCCGGAAGAATATATATGTTTGAAAAAAATATTCATATGGATTAGTATTATCATGATATTATAACAGCACCTTTTTGCATGTAGTGGGCCAATCTTACACCGATGGGCAAACTTACCGAAATTTATGGTACATTGATTGAAATAAAATATTAACAAAACCAAAAACAGTACAATAAGCAAAGCTTGTTGTATTCTACAAAATGTTTTTTTATTTATGATTGCCTAAGCAATAAGTTTGCTTGAAAGCATTTCTGTTGCTGCAATAAATTTCTGAGATTTTTATCATTTCGAAAATGAAGAATATCAAATGAAGGGAAGAAGAAAATATTCTATGGGTAAGTTCACTTAAAAACTGAAGGAAGACTGAAATGAATATTTAATAATGGATTTCGTCACAAACGGAACGCGTAAAAGAGTGACAGGTTATTTTCTGCATCAACAATCAATAACCATTAGTGCTCATCAAAAAACCCAGTTCAAAATCATTTGCTTTGAAAAGTTATTTTCGTTAAAACTTGTTATAAATTAAGCTACGTGAATAAAAAACTACTATAAAAATTCACTTGAGTATAGGGAAAACTGAAACTATTCGAATATTTTCTGACGTATAAAAATAATATTAAAAATTGGAATTGAATAATTAATAACATAACATTATGTAAACTAAAATAACAATTTAATAGTAATAATAATTGATATTAAAAATCATAATTGTTCAAATTTTAAATCACTGATATACCACTTTAAAGGTGTTCAATTCTTGGTCGAAAGACATTATATTTAAAAAAAAAAACACAATTAATTTAGTTGATAATGCTCGTGATGAGTGAAACCGGTTCTGATCATTATAGATATGTGGAAGTAGTACAAATGATATACATTAAATCTTTTTCCGCTTCTGTCAAATCATAAGTAGAGACGATATAAATATACCTTACAATACGGTTCCATTGTCTCACTATATTTGAAATTTGCGGCTGCGTCGAATTACTTCCAATAAATGAAATTATGGCATGTATAATAGGATTTTTTTAGCTCCGAGTCATTCGTCAAACGTACGATTATAATTTATGATAAGATACTGAAGACACATGAAATTACACTTAAAATTCCGAGATCCCGGTATTGAGAAAATCTGAATTTCAAAATCCCGGGATCATAGGATTGGATGTCCTAAAAAAGACACGGTGAACATTCATGTATCCTCAAATACAGTAGTTTACAAAATGTCTTCTGACTAACTTCTCATTAAGTAACACCACAAAGGTTGTATAAAAATATTTTTAAATAAAACATTTCAGATCTGCTTCAAACTGAAGAAATAATCTAAAGTGCATTTATTTATAAATAACTACGTTCAACAATTATGTTAAAGATAACTGCAGTTTTCATGTTTTTACTGAAAACAAAAAAGGTTCGATTGTACCTTTAGATCAAAATAAAATAATGAAAGGGTCAACACACCGTTTCGTCTTTTTGTTGCTGCAAAGGCCTATTTTTCACTTTAATAACCAAGCTTTGGCGTTGAAATGGGGGCGCTGTTATTCCACCCAAGATGTCAGAATATATTAGGCCAACAGAAGGAGAAGGATATGAATCGACCGAGATGTCTTATTTCTCAAAAAGTTACAAGCTTAACCTTACCGCTGGGATCAGTAGCGTTTACGGAAAAATATACTCCAACGTCAAATTAGGCTATGAATTTCACATTTATTAATTTTCTTGGAACGGCGATATTGAATTTAAAAAAATAAAATCAACTGTTAAAAATGATATCACAAAAGGATTATTTACAGAAAACTGATTTAATATGTAGCTCTGTTATGATTTTATTTTTATCAGTGTTTATGCTCGTGATGAGAAAAACCGGTCCTGATCATTAAAAACACGTGGAAGTACAATAAACAAATTGAGGTTTACTTTTAAAATATAATGCCTTTCCACCAAGAATTGACAGTTAACACCTTAAAAGTGGACAATATTAAATCGATACTTCAGTCCCAAAGTGTTACAAGTCAAAGTTTTGCAGTTTTGAGTTAAGTATGTACCATTACCCAAATACCGATATCTACCAGTTCCAAAGTTCAGCATGTGCAAATCTGTCTGTTTAGAATGCTAGTGGTTATTATAACTATAAAGCTATAACAACTACGAAAATTCTGTTAAAACCTCTGACACCTCATATGATTAATATTAGAAAAAAAATTAAATCATATTTATAATATTTTAAGCATAGAATATATTTTATAACAAATCCTAGAATTTCATTAAAATCTACATAACTTAGATGTAAGTAGGTAGAAGATTAATCCTACCAAAGTTTTCTAAGCATCTCAGAACTTTTTGAGTTGTTATACTTTGGAACTGAGGAATCGAAGTGGTTACTTTTTTATGAATATGTATTTCATTGTTTTATAATTTATGAGATTTGGCTGTAGGTATAGAATGATGATAGCGTGTGACGACTATGCAGTTCCAGACAGATGTCTTCAGTTCGCGGCGCGGTGAGAGAATGCCGATTCTTTTCTTGTTTGTCCATTTATATCGTCGTCGCTCTCTGTGTTCCGCCTTGGTCGCATATTGATGATTCGTCATTGATAATATTTTTAAACCTACATTCTCCTAAGTTTATCAAATATTATGTTTTGTAAATCTGCACCGTCGTATTGATGACTTGTCCTTGACACTTGAATAGTTTCATTGTCCAGTTTTAAACAATGATGGGCTTACTTGTTTGTGTAGCTGCTGTAATTCCCTGAATAAACATTTCAATGCTTGGTATTTTGATCAATTTATAAAATTGTATGGATGTCTGCGGTGGATTCATTTATTCAGACTAACTCTTTCCGATTCTTAAAAGAGCTTAGAGAAGGAAACCAGCATATTAAAAGCTGTTTTTAGCACCCTTTTTGTCCATCCCTTTTCTTTAAGCAACTTCAATAATCATAGTCTGTAAGATATCTTATATTCATCACAATGTGAGCGATATTTTTTTTTTCAAAAGATTATCCCGAACGCATAACCATTCTTTTTCAAATATTTAAAGGGATGAACAAGTTTTGGCGACTCTTTTATGGTAAATACTCACTTGAAATGAATGCTTGAAGCCAGCGTAATATCAATACAATATTTCTGTAGCGATGAATGATATTTACAAAACATTATACTTGACAAATAGTATTTATTGCAAGTCATCAACTTGACACTGCAGATTTGCGAAACATTATACTTTAATTATAAAATGCAGTCAGCAAATTCAAGTGCTAACCGATATATACGATGCCAATGCTGCGTACGTAATATAAAAAGTGAACGGTCTGAAAGGGCAAGACATAATGATTTAGGCAGAACACAGACAGACGACGACGGTATGTATGGACTACCAAGGGAAGGAAGAACTGCAGACATCTTTCCGAAATTGCATAATTTTCACACTTCATCTTCCTATACCTATAGTGAAATCTCGTCAATCCTAAATCAGTTAGTAATATATATAATATTCCTAAATTTCGATCACTTAATGGAGATTGATTAGGTCACTCGTCAATTGATTTGAAGTATATTCTTTTATTGATTTGAAACTTAACGTTCAGATTGCTAAACCGAGTATGCTATAGAAGTTTATAATGTTGATCAACAATGCGAATTTGAAATAAGATCCCACATTAAAAATGATGACGCTTTTTACGCAACGTTCTCAGTATGGGTGAAGAGATACCACAACTTCGCACAATAAAAATCGCATATCTGATTGAAATTAAATAATGCGTGAAAATTTTTATTTAGGAATTATAGCCCTTACCTGTTCAGCCAAGTTACACTTAAGTCCGAAACCGTGTACCAATCGGCTACGTGGCGAATTACATCTTTTAATGATTTTCAATGTATTAACCTCTCCTGTGATCAGGTTTTATTAACAGAAATCAGCCTTAAGTCATCTGCTAGTGACCTCCAAGTAAAGTTCCCAATTTGACTGTGATAAGCAATATCAGTTAAGAAAGTATATAACTAAACTTACACAACTAAAAAAAACTTCTTGCGGGTTACTGTGCTCAGAAACGGTCATGCTCCGTGATCCCGTAGGGAACAATATTCGTCATCTAGTATGTTGTTATTTTCGGAACGCTGACCTATATGACATTTTCATTTATATTTCGAAGGAATTGTATTTCAGTTATCTAAATTCGTCAAAACTCTCATTTTAATATCGTCATCGTACTGGTAGAAGTTGGTAAGTAACTTACTGACAGTTCTGAGTACAGAGCGAATAAAATTGTTAACTCGTAGGATAAAGTCTTTAGCTTCGGTATTTTATGTTACATAGATAGATTTATGGCAATCTAACACTAATCAAGCTAGATATAGCTACAATTTCTTGCCTAGAAATCTGTATTAACATACGTATATATTTAATGCATTTAGTGAGTAATTCCAGGCAAAGAATTTATATACAAAAATCTTATTGTACACTTACAAAGTTTTGGTCAAATTTGTTACATACCAACTACTGCCAGAACGGTGACGGTATCATATACACTATATGTTTTTTACAATTTTTATTTTGCACGGTGTTCCCCCAAACGTTGCGGGAAAAAAAAGAATCGGGTGTAATTTGTAATAAGAAAATAAGGATTTTTTTTTAAATATCAAGATTTTTCAACCACAATTTTTACCACACCAAAATTTCAGATTATTCGCGATATTTTTAAACATGAATTAAAAAAATATGAGATAACATAAAACAAACGCCTATTGCCCATTAAGCAAAGTATAATAAAGTTAATTGCAGATAGCTTCATGCTGTACTTCACTGGTGGCGCAGGATCGTGATAAAGCGAAAAATTTCCCATAAGCGATCGCGAAGCAAAGGAGAGACTTGAAACTAGAAAAAGTTTCACAGAAAACGGTCTTTGTGTACACCTAATCTCGCAGAGCCGGGATGAAAACGTACTTTGAAAGTTATCAGTATTTTGATAGCGGCAGAGAAATATTAACGCTCGCCGCTTGAGTTGCCTTAAAGCAACACCAATACTCTCGCCTCGATTTAAGCCCGTGCAAGAATTTTCATCTTTTCGGAGCAGGTTTGTAAACATAGAAGAATTAACCCGGAAAGGGTCTTCAACGTGAAGAATAATTTTATGCTTTTATTGTCAACAAAAAAAACTTTAGTGATTGGATTCGCATTTACTTGGAAGAACTCTATTAGAACAGGATAAAATATCAAAGTATTTAGACAGAAGCGGGATTTTAAAAATTAACTGCGGCCTGTGTGATTAGATCTACATTATACAGACAGGGACGAGTATTTCAACTAGATCTAAAGAACATATCGCACATCCCGAAGAAAAGTGTAGCAAATCAAAAAAAGTAAATTTTACAGAAAAGCGAAAACAAACTTCAAAAAAAATAAAATCTTCGAAAAAACAGTCCCCTAGACAAGAGAAACTATTGACCCTTCTCTGTGAATTAGTTGACTGACCATTATACGTACATGGGGTGTAGATTATTATGTTTACTATACTATTCCAATATAAAACGTAAATCAGAAATTTTTGATCATTTAATAATAATAAAGCAGATTCTAAATTCGCTACCCACTTCTTAAAAGAATGACACAACATAACTTCTAATTCATCCACGGTACATCTACATTTGTGTGATAATAGCCTCAGATTAATTGTGTTAGAACAACTGGAAATTAATAGATATAATCAAGACAAGGATTTCCTTAATGACCAAGCAAATATTAATTCATTACCTTTAAAAAAACTATTACAAGAAGTTCATGTAATTAAGCATAATAAATAAAATTTCAGTCAGCGTCCGTGGCGCAGTTGGTAGCGTATCAGATTTAGCAACGAAGTAAATAAATAGTATTTTGAACGAATTCGACATCTGTGTACTAAACTAAAGACTTTTTATAGAATTATTTGACTTCATCCAAAGATGGGCGGAGAAAAGGGGATATAGTAAGTTAAACAATATCAAAATACTAATCATTCGTATAATGATAAGATGGATGAATAACAGATTATTTTTTGAAAACCTTAAGAATATTTAATAGTGTGAGTAGTCATTAAAAGCTATACATTTGAAATTATAATTTAAAATTATTTCGTTCTTTTATTGTCATTAACTGTATAATAGTATTGAAATTCTTGGCCGTCGTATTCGGGTAGACAAATTTGACACTAATGTTTATATATTTATGTCAATTATTTAATAGAAGCGAATACTCGGCATGCGTTAAAATGCCACTTTAAGAAAGAAACTGTTTTAATTCTGTTTATTAAAATATATTTTGTTTCCGTTCAGTGCGTACAAGAATAAATCAGAAGGTTTTCCGAGATATTGTTGTCTGTACGTATTTGATTCTTTTTTTTAGATTCTAGATATTTTTTCAGAAATTTTCACGGGTATGCGCACAACAACTCACCAAAGTTTCATAGAAATCGGATGAATGGTATAAGAATAGGTGTTGAAACAAACAATTATTAATTATTATATACGTAGATTACACTCTCAAATCAGCCCAAACCGTGTCACACTTAGTAACATAACATACATAAATTTATTAAGAGGACGGAGTAGATTTTTCTCTTATTTCACGAAAATCGTTATCGAGGTTATCGAGATTTGATGTCTGAGACAAAATTTTAAGAGATAAAAAAACAAAGCTTTTTAATGGTAGTTAACTTATTACTGACAATGTACAATAAAAAACAATCATAGTTAATTCATTTAGAATTTAGTGTTATGAGATATTTCTGATAAAAAGTTTTACAGTTAGCAGTAAAAAAAATAAAAGCCACCTTGAAGCTTAACGACTTCTCTTCTAAAATAACAAAGGTTTTTTTCCTATCAAGGAATTTTTTTATTCATTGAAAGAAATATTTAATTCAATTACGGTATTACAAAAGATGTTAAATTCTTAAAATAATTTCAAGCCGTTTAAGTCTAATCCGCATTAAATTTCGTATTTTAAAGTTAATGAATCGTTTTGAATAGTTTATTGATATTCCAATAATATGCAAATAACATTCATTATTATTATAGGATAAAATGTCTAAGTATTGAGTTCTACCAAATTTTATTAGGTACTAAGTAAAATTAGGGGGGAATCCATAGAAAACATCGTAACATTTATTTAAAATTTAAATATTTAATGTACTAATTGTGTATTAATTATTAGAAGATTAGATAGAATTATTATAAAGATTAATGTTCTAATAATCTCATTCATCCGTGGTATGTATACATTTTTTTGATAAGAGCCTTAGACTGAATTTCTTAAATCAACTGGAAATTAACTGATATAATCAAGACAATAGTCTCCTTAATCACTAAACAAACATTAATTCACTGCAGTTATTTAAACCATTAGAAGAATCTCATGTTAATTAAGCACAATCAATAATATTTCATTAAAATTAACGATTAATTAATAGCAACACATAACCACCTTTACCAAAAATACAATTAGTAGAATTGGCATTTACTTGCTAGAACTCAATTATAATAGGATAAAATATCAAGGTATCTACTTCTACAAAACTATCGTTCTGACTATGACGTCAAGCCGAAATAGCTAGAAACTATCTCTCAATATTTTATTCTATAAAATTGGACTTCTATATAAACGTTAGACACTGTTAATTGTCTGTCAGTTCGAGTCCATTCGTGCGCTCGAATGCCTGAAGATGCAGAAAGGCGAAACCCAGGTCGTTGGTGACAAAATACATGGAAATGTACAACATCTGAATAATTCAAATTTGATATTGAAATTCCATCAAGCACCCTCTGTCGATATCTTAAAAAATGTATGTTGTTCATATCTTAAAAAATGTAATCACACAATATTTTCGATATCTCTTCTAAACAGTATATATGGCTAAGCGAAAATAAGTCAAAGTATAGTTCTGACGATGACGTTAAGCCGTAATAGGTACCCAATAAAAATGTTTACTAATAAATACTTATAGTATAATGGAGTTCTACCAAGTAAATGTCAAAATTATCATTATTATTTATTATGCATATATTATAGTGATTCTAGGTGTAATTAATAATTAATTATCGGCTTATAATATATTTCATCAAATAACCAACCCTCGAAATCATTCAATACGGCATCCATCCGTTTCGATCCGTCAGTACAAGTTTACACCTAAATATATGACAACCATATATGTGTTTTAAATGTTCTGTTGTACATAGGTTTATGCATTATTGATTATGTAAGTGGTTTTCAAACAGCGATGTATATATAGATACCAATCGCTTCCTCGACCCTAATCAAATGAATGGTAATTTATGCTGACGAAACGACGGATTGTCCCATGGTACGCATGTATACCCATACATGTTTTGCAAAGTGCCCCTCTTTGTACGCACTCTAAGTGAGTTATAGACAAATAAAGGAGGAATAAATTACGCGTTTATGCCATTGAAATCGTACAATAAATAAATTTTCCTGATTTTTATACTATCCGTTCCAGGAGGAGCTCTTTGTTCGAAAATAAATAAATAGTCAACTTTATTCAAAGTTCTCTCACACATAAATACTACAGTACAATTATTAAACATATTGTTATAAACCCTTCGTAGAACGTTTGATAGGTCGGAGGTCCTCAAAACAGAATTATGTGATGGCTATTAATAGTCAAAGTCGACAAACTTTTTGTTTATGTTGGGTATTTATGTCAGTCTAATTACCAGGATTTTGTTCAGAGAGTAGGTGATGAAATTATACTACTAGTTATTTATTTCAACTGTTTATTCAATTTGAAAATTACAGATATAATATTTAGTGGGTTATTCTGCAGGGTGTTACAAAATAAGTGATAAGCAAATTATGTTGTAATAGATATTGTATATTACAAATTTGAGTGGTCTTCTATATGATAACAATTATAGTTTAGAAGAAATGCATTTAAATGCACTCAAAGTCAATGCTCGAATTCGTAGATAAGATGCATTGTTTTTACGATCATTTTCGGCTGGGTGATAATATATTTAAGGGTGGCTTAATTGCTAACTATTCCAGGGTAGTACAATACAGCATGTAGCATACAAAATCCTTAACATTATGAATAAATCAGTAATACATTATACCGGTTAAGCTTTTGTTAAATTAATTTTATCGATTGATACGCCCATAACCGTAACCAACGACGTTGACCACTGCACCGCGGAGCCGAGTAAAAATTCGTAAACTGATTTTTCAATCGATTCATGGATGTCTTCTGTATCTGGTATAACAACTGACAGCCAATACACCAAATATTTTTAAAATTTGGAAAATCTTTCGAGAGACGAGTCTTTTAATGTGGTTAGCTTAATAAATAATGGTTAAAGTAAAGAGTTTTCAGGTTCCTTCACACAGTACATTTGATTTTTTAAGTTTATTTGTCATCTCTCGCATTTGACGCTCTTTTATGTTATTTAGCGCTGATTTTTCTCAAAAAGTATTTGTAAAGCTTCCCTTTCCAAATGACGCTTGGAAGAAGTATTATTTTTCATGTTCTGATTCCCAGAACAAAATTTCACAAAACACTTTTACTCCAGTTTCGTTTTTGTTTTTTGTGCTCTCATTGCATGGACTGCAATGCTTTATTCTGTCTGCGGCATTATTTTCTAGGTTAAATTAAGCACAATATACAATTTGAAATCTTCTACTTCAAGGGTTAGATAATAAACTTCAGTCAAGTGGTTTATGCAGAGCTGACTGGCTCATTGAAAATAATTTATAACTAAGTTCCTTTTTTTTCAGATCTTTTGGATGCTCTGATCTTCATTCCAAATTTATCATGAGATGTTTAGTGTTAATGTTGATTATATATTTAATATTCCATTAATTGTTAATATATAAGTGGTTCACAACTTTCTTTTAAAATTTTCCATTTTCTATTTGACTAATGAATATTTATAAACTCATTATTTTTCAAAAATAATTGAATTTTAATGCGGCTTAACTTTGATTTAAGATAAGTGTTTATTGATTTGTAAGTTTTAGGGTATTTTATTTGCATGAACTGTAATCTTCTATATATATAAAAATGAAGACTTGTTTGTTTGTCTTCTATGCATTCCTTTACCATTCATGCATACGATCTAGACAAATCTTTGGTGAGTTGGTGTGCGCACACCCGTGAAGGTTTCTGAAGAAAAAAAAAAAAATCTGAAATTCTCAGGCTCGGGCGGGTAAAGACAATTCAGATTCGGGCTCAGGTCGACCCGGGTATGGAATTCAAATTTAAGAAAAACATTTCTTACTATGTTGGGGTAATGAGTCCGCCATAAAGCAATAGTTTTCATAACTTAAATAATTTATTTTACATGTGATTTGAATATCGTTGGAAATATGGAAACAATAACATATATTGTTTGAAACGTTTAACTGAATTACTGCATTAAAAAATAAATCGGGCTTTTTTCGAGATCAGAAAAATTAACCTGGGCTTCGGATCGGGTTCGAGTAACAAACGTGATATTGAGAATCGGGCTCAGGCCTGGCCGGGACTGAAAATGACTGGGTCGGACTCGGTAATTTTATTAAATTTCGGCCCCCGAAAAACAGAATTAAAACACAAACCCTTTCATTATTTGAGTGGCATTGCAAAGCATACCGGGTGCTTACTAGTATTTTATAAAAATCAAAAGCTAGCGTGTTTTGACGATTTAAATCTGGCGTTCGGCTTAAATCGGTACGATATCGAAAATTGCAATTCGCAAAACAATTTAATTCAAATGAAAACGGTCGAACGGGAAACACCGATTCAATAAATCTGAACAAAAGTTTATTTATTGTGTCCCCAATATCGCTACTGAGGCAATAAAATAATATTTCTCTAATAAAAATTAAATGCACCATTTTGAAATATTTATTTTCGCATTAAATTGATGTGTGAACATTTTTATATTTTCTGCACTACTCTACAATTTAATTTGTTAGAAATTTTTGAATACTGTTCGAAAAGTGCTAGATATTTAATTTATCACTTTCATTCATTCAATAATTATATTTCTTTATGTTTATTAATAAAAGGTTTTTTAAATTTTGTAATGAATATTGGCGAGTGGTCAAAAAAGGCTTTTGAGATTTAGTCAGTCAACGGCTCAAATCGGCAAATAAACACTCTCGTTTACATGTGTTTTAATCATATTTTTTGTGTCCAAAGATATATTGTTATTTTTTTCCGTCCACCTTCTGTCTAGTCCTAAAAAGTGGGTGTAGTGAGAGATTTTCCTGGATATATCCTTACTCTCGTTTAAGGGTTAGGTTGAGTGCATAAATAATAGACATCGAAAAACATTATTGGAAATACATCTTTAATTCAAAGATTTCGAAACAAGGGTTAGATATGTTATTATTAATTTACTTCCAAATGTTTTCGCTAAGTACATTGATAATAAATCTTAATGTGTTGTAATGTTATGTCAACGATACCATCGCTCATGAAGATAAGGCCTCATTAAAAATAGTCTGACCAAATTAATAACACCAATATTGTCGAACATTAATATCTTTTTAGTTTGTTATAAATATGTATTGATAAAATAAATAACCCAAGAAAAACAATGTTTAAATCTATTTCTGTTCACATAATGACGATTTTTTTTGGCTATAAAAATCTTTATTACTTTATAATTACTTTTCTGTCTGGAACTTTTAAATTAATATAAACTTGTTATAGAGTGATTTACCGTCATGTTTTCGAAGATCACAGATTTTAGGCTAGTCGCTTGATATCTGTTTAACTATGCTAGATGATGCAGCTTGAAAAGTAAAGTATAACAATTTTGTATAAATAGCTATGTTTTGTATAATACAACAGATTATTCTAGATGCTTTTTTTGACCTTATCGGAGACAACATATATTATTAACTACAGAAAACCACGTACCTTGATGGACACTTAATCTGAAGTAAATATACAATGCTTAAAGTAAGTGTATTATACCAGTATACTTCAAAAGTTCGCAGCGTGTCGAGGTAAGAGTAAAAAAGCTGTCATATTATTTATTCAAAAGTGTGACCGCCATTGTTCTAATCTGTTGAAGGTTTTGCAGAGCTTTCCTATTAAACGTAAGCTCCTTAGTGAGGCTTCGCAAACGGAAGGCGGGAACCAAATGAGTATAGCTTAGACTAGTATTACAAAGTTTGTAGGAAGAAATTTACATGGTTCAATTTTCTGCGTCAATGATAGCATACTTATTCCAACGTCTTGGGAAATGAGGAAAAAGGAAAGTAAAATGTAAGAGGAAAAATAATCGATCGCTACTATCTCTAGGGTGAAAATCTTCGGGCGCTTGTACCTGATGGGATTTTTTATGAAAAAGTTTCGCGAATTTATAATTTTATTCAAAAACTTTTAGTAAAATTCTGACAAGATACTTATATTTTCTTACAAATTGGCATCAGGTAACATTTTTATATGATAGCTGAAATTAGTTTTTCCATAACAATTACATTTTTTTCCACAATTTATTATACACACTTTCATTTATTTTGCTGCAATCTGCGGTCCATTTCACCTGTTTTCCGAATAAAATATTGTATATATTTTAATTCACATGATTATATTGTTCATACTTAACATATTAAAAAGAATAAGAATATTCTTTGAATTTGAATACAAGTTATAAGAAAGAATGAAAAGTGAATGTTTGTTTGTCCTCTATGCGCTCCTTTAGCATTCATCCGATTTTGATGCACCTTTGGTGAGTAGTTGTGCGCACACCAGTGTAAGTTTCTGAAGAATAAAAATTTAAAATCTAAAAAAAGTTGCTATGCCAGTCAAAGAAAAAGTGTTTGTGCTTTTATTCTGTTTATTGGAGTGCTTTTGGGTACACAATATTTTTTGTTTTCTGTCTGGTGCGTACAGGAATAAATCAGAAGGTTTTTCGATCCGTGAGCAGGCCACATACAGCTGTTCACGTGAGACGCTTTAATTTTTCAAATTTAATCGACACACTTGTAGCGATTGTCCCTGTGCTTTGTTGATGGTCATTAAAAATGCTAGTCGCACCGGAAACTACAGAAGCTTGAATTCGACTGGCATATCTGTCGGAATCATTGGAATACGTGGCAACAGTACATCTTCTCCTTTAAATTTTTCATTTAATAACGGAAATTGGAATTTAACAATTAACACCACTTGTTTTGTCATACACGAACTGAAATGTTGCTGTCTATATCTATTCGATTATTTTTTTTTTTCAGAAATCTTCTCGGGTGTGCAGACAACAATTTACCAAAGTTTCATCGCAATCGGATGAATAGTAAAGGAACGCATATAGAACAAACAAGCAAACATAAACACAAACATTCATTTTTATATATGTATATGACTAATCAGAAAGCATTAAAAAATGGTTCTTGAATTTTAAAGTGTTGAATGAAGTTTATTAAATAAATTATAAGTACAAAACCACTATGGTTTAAGATGTTAAGATTTCTTGACGAATTCATCATAATATTATTTTATAAAATAAATTGAAAAACAACATCTAGCTCATTGTGTTTGCATTACGATTGCTGAATTTCGTTTCGTCGAATTGATAAATTCAATATGAAAGTGAATATTGAAAAATTAATAATGCTATGTATATAAGCTATATCAACTGTCTGAAGCTGTATTGTCAACTTTACGAAATCATGAAACTTTTAAAAGACTTTTTCCGTGTGACAGAAGTAACGAGAAATGAAATAAAGTAGCAGATTTCTCAAATGCAAAAGGATATCGTCTAAGGCTTCGGATATGTGAAAACTTCACTACTGGAATAATTTAGAGGAAAGTTTCCAAAGTTCAAACTTCTGGAATTCTGTGATATAACATGTCTTGCTAGTCTTATTTCTAGGCCGATAGTTTCATCTCCATCAAAATTAAGTTTATGAATTTTTAAGTATTTTAAGGCTGATTACATAATGACAATAAATTCATTTATTAAATTTTTAAAGTATACTTTAAATAAAAAATACTAAAAAAATATATTTTAAAACAATATTAATTTCTGTGTATTAAACAAATACAATCGAAAACCTTGGCCTAAAAACAGCAAATGAGACGGTTAAAACATAACATCTTGGTTATAAGAGGCATTTTTACTAATTTGACAATGAGGGGTCACGGAAGAGCACTATTATTCACAAAATGAATTAATTTTCATTATATTAAATTTGGACAAATAGATATAAAAAAAACAAGGAACGTAAAATTTGCTGTTTTAACACATTTTATTGTGCCTTTGTTGTTTTTAAAGCAAAATCGAAAATATAGAAAAGGAAACAGTATGACTAAAACTATAATTTGAATAAATAATACAAACATAATACAACATTTCATATGGTATAGAGCTTAGACATATCATTACCTAATTGTAAATTATTATTATTTTTTAAATAAAACTCAATTTGTTTTTAACTACTTTTTATAATGCTCAAGACTGATTCCATCATCCATCTGGTGATAAAATTGCGGAACTACTGGACATTTGCTGTTTTTATTCAAAACAGCCTGGACTATTGCGGTTTTTACAACAGTGGCATATTTTTGAGAGCTGATTTAAGAAGCTTGCGATTTTTTCAAACAATATCTCTTTGCACAGTTACATGGAAGCAAAGACAAGAAATCAAGAAATGAAATAAAATGGAAATGGAAAAATGTGGACATTAGCTGTTTTTAGGCTACGGTCTTCAATTATATTAGAACGTTTAATTTAAGACATCAACTGAGGGTGCTTGATGGAATTTCAAAATCAAATTTTAATTGTTGAGATTTTGTACATTTCTATGTATTTTGTCACTAACGACCCGGGTTTCGCTTTTCGGCATCTTCAGGAACTCGAGCACACAAATGGACTCGAATTGAAGCGTTCGAGTTGAGTGAAGGCAAAAAAACCACTACCTCAGGTATTTAATCTTGTTCTTGAAATCTGGAAAAATTGTGATGTGAATTTTTGTCGATTTTGTAATTTAAGACATCGACTGAGGGTGCTTTATGGAATTTCAATATCAAATTTGGATTATTGAGATTTTGTACACTTCCAAGTATTTTGTCACTAACGACCCGGGTTTCGCCTTTCGGCATTCTTCAGGCATTCGAGCGCACAAAATACATGGAAGTGTACAAAATCTCAATAATCCAAATTTGATTTTGTAATAATTGTTTAATGACATTTGTTTTTGCTCTCCTGAAAACATTGTCGTTTTGAAATTTAGACATGTACGATAACAATTTAAGGTTTTCCTAATTTTTAATGTAGATAGTTCAATGAATGCAATTTGTGACATATCGATTCATTGTCGCTTTACTACCTTGTTTGTCCAGCATGCGATATCTTTGACATTGTTACAGGTGAAAACATATAGACATTGTTATACTTGTAAAGAATTGAGGTGCGTTTCCATTTTTATTGAAGCCATAAAATGGTCGGTAAAACTTTGAGATGACGGATGAAGAATGTGAGTCGATGTTGTAATGCATCAACTAACATGGCAAGGTGGTCGTAAACGAGTTCATCTCCTTACTTTTCAAAATGGCATTGACATTTTCAATGTAAAAATGACACTAAAGAAGGGTTTATGAATGATATTTGAAAATTACACCTATTCATAAAATTTTACTATTTTGAACGGAATTATTCGAAAGAATTGATAGAAAAATTGTCTTCAAATTACGTACACACTTGTCCATGTTTGTATTGTTTTACTTGTCTACGCTCAATTATAGTGTGTTTTATAACCGTTCTCTTATCAGTAGTGTTTTGGCCAATTGATATAACCCTCAAAATTGAAATAGTTCATGATTTATTTATTAAAAATATTATAATATGATGAGTTGCAGTATGAATCTTTGAAATTATCTCATGTTAATTCTCATGTTTGCATATACTGGGTTATACGTAGGGAGTATCGATATAATAGTGACTTACATCAAGTGGACGGGTCAGACTTTTTAAATCTAAAACCAGTGTAAAATGATGTTTCCCTTGCAAAAACTAGTCAATTTATTTTTATAATTTACATAATTTTGCCGACAACAGCTCTGTAGTCTTTAAAATACAATCCAATCAATAAATAATTTTCGTATTATGTATATAAAAGTTAAAATCTTTAAATTATGTACTCTTACATACACACCTGTTCAAATTTATATTGTTTTCATTGTTTATGCTCATTCATAGTGTATTTTTTAACTGTTCTAATATATTTGAATTGTTGAGAGATCGCCTTTCGGCATCTTCAGGCATCATAAACGTTAGACACTGTTTAGTCACAAAGGCAAATGCTCATTCAGTATTTGAAAATTATCTTCAGACCTGTATTAGTATCGGAATCGCATACATTCAGCGAAATCACATAAAGCGATCTTTTCGCCTGCCTAACGACGATCGTTATGGACGGTTTCGCGATAAAGCAAATTTGCGATAAGTCTTATATTTTTTGCGATTATCAAAGCTCCTGAGGGATCGTTACCTCGGCCCCAAAAGGCAAAGTAGGGAAAAGGAGAGGAGCTGTAAGTTATTGCTAATTAAAATTTATCGTTTATGGAAGGAAAAACTTTAGACTTGCAATAGCAGGAATTCATTGGTTTTAAATTTATTCACTTAACCTTTTCCAGTACATGCTAAAAAAATCACGTTAACAGCCGTGTTTGACACAGGCTGTGTCACTTGGACTTGGTCATGTATTAAGCATTTTTAAAAGGGTTATTCTGCATATAAAATTTAATTAAAAATTGATGACTTAGTTATTTCACTTCGTTTATCACTAACGTGACGCGTTTCGCCTCTTTAAGAAGCATCTTTAAAAAGCATCAGGGTTATTCTGTTTTTAAATATCATATTGTTATCGTTTTACACTTTATTTTGTGTCTAGAGCTAGCAATTTACATATTTTCATGTAATATAATCGAGATATGGACGACATGGAAAAGGCACGTCACATAAGCTGCAGGCATGTCTCGCTTCTGCTTTATACAGTCCGTTTCAAATGTAAACTCGACGAGTTGACTCATAATATAACAAACACAAGCAAGCGAGTGACGTGTCGTTCTTTCTTTCTCGCTCAAACCCATGTAAAGTGAAGGGTTCGAGTGAGATACAAAGGCTTGCGGGTGTACGTTCTTGTATCCTACTTGCTCATATACAAGTGAGGTTGTGCGATAGAGATAGTAACTCCAGCATATGCCGCTGCGTAAAAAATAAATACAAGCGATGATGTATTCGGTCCTTTCTCCCTCTAACTAATACCATTTCTCGCTTTGTCTCACTTAACAATATATATCGTGCGTCACTCTTGCGTATAGTAATTTTATATATCACTATCACTTTCATTGCATTCGGAATAATATTGTCATCAAAGTTTTGTTATTTTATTAATATAATGATGAAAACATTTCATAGAACCACTTATTTATTTTAATTTTACTACATATGTAACTATTTTATCTACAAATCCTAAATTTATATAAAACTTAAAATCAAAATAACTGATAACTATTTCCTAAAATTATTAATATATTAATTTAAATTTACTTACGTAAGAAACACTCAAGTGGCTGTTATTGGATTGTCAGTAAAGCCGTTTTAAATAATATTTATGCAGATATGTTACATAATTACACAGATAATTTTTGAACTGTTTGTTGAAAATATAGACATGTAGGATTTTCAAATCGATATGAAAATTAGTTAGTTTTGGGGAGGTTGGTAAGGACATATCATGTAAAAATATTTTCACTACTTTTTTTTCTAGACAGATTCTACAATTTATCATTTATGTTTGAAGCTTGATGATTACTTCACTTACATCTTTAAATTAGAGTAAAGTGCTTAATGTTTATCAAATAACTGTTATTACAATTGCTTTTCTTTTTCTTCTGAATAAGTTTATTCGGTATCTACCAAAATTTGTTAAATGACACCTCTACTTGTATTTTATTATGTGGTATGTTTTTTTAGTGTAAATTGTAATTCTCAGTCTTGAATATGTATGCCATCAAAGTACAAAAATGTATTCAAATAATGTAATCTTTTCAATTAATGACAAATAGTACTATTAAACGGTTTGTCACTCTTGAAACTATCAATAAATTAAATAGATTCATTTAATTAAAATATCGACTTGATGCGTGATAGAATTTCATTATCAAATTTTAATTGTTAAAATTTTGCACATTTTCATGTATTTCGTCACTCACATCACTAGTTTCGTAGTCAGTTTGAGTTCATTCGTGTGCTCGAATGCCTGAATGAATATAATCAAAATTGTTTATATTAAATCTAATTGGATTACAACGCTATTTTCACTCCTTTGATAAGAGTACCTAAGTATTATTAGATATGTAAATCAGTTTTATTGGTACCAAAGAAATGCTGCAATTTTCCGCAAAATAGACCCACGAATTATTAACCTTTGTTTTTTCTAGTACATTGATTTCAGAATCCATAATATTGTGTAAAAAAATATTCAAAAAAATGAAATAAAAAACAACCACAAACACGCAAATAAAACATTTCCGTAAAGGTTATTATTGTTCCGCGGGGCGATCGTACTTTTCACCGTAGAAAATCGTCGCGTAGCAAATAACCTATTAGATTTTCCTAACGCCCAATAAATTATACAGAACGACGACAAATGGCACTCGTTGAGTGTTTATGATGCAGAAAACTGAAGAAAGTTTCCACGTTGACGTTTTATGGTTTCTGCTCATCGCTGATCGTCTGTGGCGGTGATTCTCAAAATTGGGAGGCCATAGTGACAAAAAAATGTAGCGAAATTTGTGAGCCCCGATATTTTATTACCCTATTCGGAAGGCGTAACGTATTTGCGTACATTTTTAAATTACACATTTTTAAACAACTCAACCAATAAGAAAAGTTTCCATTTCACATTGTGTTTATCCAATACTTTTTTACGCAGAATAAATATTTTTTACAGATTTCATTTAAAAAAGATTTTTAAGGATGATATTTTTGAAAATAATTAAAATGTGTTCTTTTATCAGTTTGATAAAAATAACTTTATCAAATGTATCTTATTCACTTTCTTCGACCATATTCGCTCCTTATGTGAAGCATATGCCCTCCACGTGGCGCTTCCATGATTCTCTATCACTCACCAATCACTTTGTTTTCTCCCATGACATGCAAGAGTTATTCAGCTCCGCCGAGTACATCTTATAGAGGGTACCTGATGGTTTTCCAGGACGGTGGAATCTGACCAGTCGGAAAAAGAGGCAAGCAGGATTAAGGTTCTCCGGAGGCATCCGCAGCACGTGACTGAGCCAGTTCTAACATTTCTTCATGACCGCTGATGTTACATGGCGTAGTTTGGTCCGGTCTCTTATCTCCGAGTTCCTCACGAAGTCAAACCACCTCACACACTATTCACAACAGTCAAAAGCCTTAAATTATTTTTAATGAATCCACTTCATCTTTTGATAGCCTATTATTTACTAGTTACAAGTGAGTACCTAGCATGCTTTGCAATGCCACTAAAATAAAGAAAAGGTTTATGTTTTAATTGTGTTTATTGATAAGAGATTGCTTTTGGATTAGAGGTCTGCGCGGGCCGAAATTTAATAAAATTACCCGGTCCATGCCCTAGTCTCAATATCATACTTGTTACCCGAAGCCAACCCAAAGCCCAGATTTGTTTCTCTCAGCCCGAAAAAAGCCCGATGTTTTTTAAATACACTAATTTATTTGCACTTTTTAAACAATATATCTTATTGTTTCCATATTCCCAATGATATTCATAGCATATGTGAAATAAATTATTTAAATTATGAAAACTATTGACTTATGGTTGACTCATGACCCCAAAAGAGTATGAAATATTTAACTTAAATTTGAATTCCTAACCCAGGCCTGGCCCGAGCCCAAATCCGAATTATTTTTACCCGCCCAAGCCCGGCCCACGGGCCGGGCAGAGTAAAGGTTCACGGGTTAAGCTCAGGCCCGTGCATGCCTGAATTTTGGACATACACAATCTTTTTTGTTTTTCTATCTGGTTCTGAGATGTCGCAAGTTGTACGTATTTTAAATATTCAATTTTTTTTTTAGTTTTAAGATTTAATTTTTTTTTCTTCAAAAACTTTCCCGGGTATGTGCACAACAGCTCGTCAAAGTTTGATTGAAATCGGATAATTAGTAAAGGAATACATAGAGGACAGACAAACAAACAAATCTTCATTTATATATATATATATATATATATATATATATATATATATAGATTTTAAGTGTTTTTACGATAGCTATTTTGCTTTCATAAAAATATAGTTTTCATCGCACTTATATAATCTTAGATAGTAGAAGAGTCTTGATCCTTTTTATTGTACTAATATTAATTGTATCATAATATTGCTAATTCACAAAAACAGCCAATTGTTTCATTAATTTTATAACAATCTCTTTGAGAGAATCGTGATTATTTTGCATATTTCAAGTCTTAGAAAGGACATTTAAAACTTTTACATTCAATAGAATACCTACAACTCAATTATTCCAAATTTCGAAATTTCTATTTCTATTTCTCGGAAACGTTGTCAAAAATTAATAAACTTAAATCATAATGGTAAAAATTCAATCAGTCGAATGGATTTTTTTTAATATCTATTTATTTATAGATCGGTCAGTCAAAGAAGGGTACATGGCATGTTCTAGATAAAACAAGTTTTCTTTATTTAACGTCATCTCTTTTATTATAATCTTTATTCAAAATCATAAGTCCTTCAGTAATTCAACAATTGAATATTTATGTACCAGCATGCGTTGCAAATACACTATGAAAAAACAAAGTGTTAGTGTTTTAATTCTGTTTATTGAAGTGCTTTTGGATACACAATATTTTATGTTTGCCGTCTGGTGCGTACACAAATAAATCAGAAGGTTTTCCGAGATGTCGCTGTTCGTACTTATTTGATTCTTTTTTTAGTTTTTTCAGAAAACTTCACGGATGTACACACAAAAACTCACCAAACTTTCTTTGAAATCGGATGAATGGTAAAGGAACGCATAAGGGACAAACAAACAAACATTTATACATAAATATATTCAGTATTGTTATACTAAATGTGCATTGTTGTGCCTCTTAACTAGCATTTTTGGTTACTTATATATATATTTATGGCAAATATCACAGAGTATGGTATGATAGTCATTTAAGTTGTACTGATTGAGGCCGATAATGTTAAAAAATGTGTAATGTCTTTTACGAAAAATTTCCTTCGATCTTCATTTCGTGTTATGGAGAAATTTTCAAAATTTATTTATAAATAAATAAGACAACTCCGAGATAGAAGTTGACAATTTTCTAGTTCCAAAGCCCATAACCATGATGTACTTGTTAAAAATACAGTAAGTTTACAAACAAAAACTTTGCCTATTCCATGTATGGTGTACCAGGCACGACGCTCCATATCTATACGCTTATATGTATGCCTGTCTACAACAACTTTCGTTACACAATTTGTCAATAACACCACAAAAAACTAAACCAAGAAAACAGTCAAAATAAAAGTCATACATGTGCAGTTAATTGATGTCTGATACCAATTGAGGAGCTTGTTGGAGGAACAGGTTAAAAACCTTTAAGAGGTTTTTTCCGTTTATGATCATTTAGCATGGGTCATATCTTGGCTACTGGCCATCAAAAAATTATACCTGTATTTAGTTAACAGAGCATGTTACAGTCATTTAAGTTGGGGCACCTCAAAAGTTATTCTTCCATCTAAGATTATGCCACCTTTTTAGTGGCATTATCAACTCATTTTATTTGTCAGATTTTCGTTTTTAACCATAAAAATGCATCATACAATACAAAAAAAAAATAGCAGACTTAAATACGATAAATTATGAATGACGTTCTCTCACTTATATGCTTTCTTAGACCAGACAGTGCCAAACGGCTTATTAATGATCTTTAAAACGAACAAATTTAAGGAAAACGCAAAAATTATTTAACTAAAAAGAAAATTGTTAAAGTTTTTCATTTATCATTCTTATTAGCTACTGTTTTAAAAACGCATTTTTTTTATTTTGCCAGGTGGAATAACAACTTAAGACATGAGGTCATTTTCAAAGATTTAATTTTTTTACTAGCGTACAAAATCCAATATTTTTTTCAGAACTTGATTAGTTTAATAGTGGACAAATATTATATCAAAAACACTAATAAGTAAAAATATTCCATAGAAGTCAGAAAATGTTTTGAAATGTTAAACACTAACTAAGTTAAGTGGTTTTTCCACCAAGCTCCTTAATCAGTAATTTTTATTATCATTAAATCAGTTATTTTAATTTTTATCATTCCTTGAAGATAAAACGGAATTTTTTTATTTGTTAAAAAAATGTGTATCTGTATGTTTGGTTAAACACGCATGAATCAAAACTAAAATAAATGTGTATTGAAATAAATACAAAATTCGTGGATATCGTCCCATGTGTCAAGACTGAGATCTATGTCAAACATAATGGTGCCTAAGTTTTATATGCACCGTCCTGTTACAAAGGGTTTTTAATCCCAAAAGATAAATAATACACGTGTGATTTTCATAAACATTTTGTTGGAGATATAAATTAATAATTGTTATTTTACTGTTTTATAACAATAAAATATGCATATATGAGTTACATATTTTATTTTAATAATCATTTTATTATACATAATTTTGTGGCTTAAAAACTGACCCACCAAAAACAAGTAAAATTTTAGATAAGGTCTCTTCGAATTGTAAGAAAACTTATTTTTTAGATTTGGTCGCCAAACGAACAAAACATAATACGTGAAATTGAAATCGGATTATCTTTAAAGAGTATTTGTACAAATCAAATTATCAGAAGATTTTTTTAAGCAGGAGACTTATAAATCGAATAACAGTCTCTAGAAGAGTTGAAATGTAAAAAAGAAAGCATTCTATTAAAAAGTGTTCGATATTAACCTATGTAAGCTTTTTATTTATTGTTTTAAAATATATATATACATGTAAATAAAAACACAGTTATTATTATTGAATAATGCTTTACAATTCGGCCATAGTAAAAGCCAGCAGTAAAACTATTGTTACGCAATAAGAAATTTTAATTTTTTTAATTTAAGCTTTAATTAAGATTTTAAGAATGGGCATTTCAGTTGACAATAATAACCACCAGTCAAAAAACACGGAAAGAATTATTTATGAAAAAAAAATCGTAAAATGTCGGTAAACAGATCTGAAATAATTATTTTCAAGTGACAATAAATGTTTTATTATTTTATAACAATTACAATTTATTATCTGTAATATGTTTATTACAGGACCTCTACTAAATTTATTCAAATTCAATCAATGAATTATTTTAAATCATTAATAAGAAAAATACTGCTTTTATTTTATATGTGTATTTTTTTTAAAAAGACGTTATTTGAGTGTTGTATTTTTGCTATCGTAATAATGTTATCAGGACATGAAAAAGCACAGCATTTTTGATTTCCCATGTTCAGATATTATTCGTTGAATTTAATGCTATCAGCGAACCAGAGAGGCATGAACAAAAACAGGGAATCAGGAAATCACGAAGTGGAAACCAGCAATCTATTTAACGAGCCAAAGAAAACACATGGAGCAAATACAACATCTTGATTTACCTCAAGCGTCAGTATATTTTATTTAGAAAACATTTTGAAACCATATACGTCTCTACAGGCTGTGCTAATCGTTTGAAATTACGGCCATTTCATTCATTTCATTGGAAAATTGTTTAACATTTCTGTATTCATGGAGTAACAATGCGTTACTTCGGCCTTTAAACTTTTGAATTATCTGCAAAATAGGTCGTACAAAAAGTTGTAAAGTACTTCTACATATAATTGAAAATTTAAAATACATTATAGTTTACGTCTTCTTTGTATAATTAATCATAATTTGAAAACCTCGTCAATTTTACCATCGAAAAATACAAAATTATAGTATAGTAATAATTCGGATGCATGACGAACTTTGTGCAGCTTTTTTGTTTCAAACAGCATAAAGACACGTCTCGAGGTTGTTCTGTTATGAAGAATTTCGATTCTTGCATACGCGTGCATCTTATGTATTTCAGGTTTTACACACAAAATATGACGTAAAATAATTATCTAATTCTATATAAAACCGTATTTAGTTTTTTGAAATTGTCATCACGTTTTATAAATGCATTTGTATTACAAATCCCACACGGTAACGAAATGCGACTGCATGACATCTGAAGGGATTTTTTTAGCATGAAAACAGAAAGGTTTGAAAAGATTTTTGTAAAGATGTACAGGCTTAGGTTAAATTTAGTATGTTCAACTCATCGTTCAAATATCATTCAAAAACGTCCATTGACTCACCGAACAAGATCGTCTTGATAATATCTTAAAACTGCGTATAACCAAATCATTTTTTATTTCATTGCGTTTTTTGTTGCTGAAAGAAAACACCGTACGACCTTTTTTATATGAGGATTATTCTATATATTCTATAAGTCGTATTTCTCACGTGTAAGAGTTGTGACCTAAGCCTACCGCAACAATTTCATTCCAGTTCAGTTCGAGTCCATTCATGCACTCGAATGCCTGAAGATGCCGAAAGGCGAAACCCGGGTCGTTAGTGACAAAATACATGAAGTGTACAAAATCTCAATAATTCAAACTTCATTACCTTTGACGACTCTTTGCCAATCGTTCCTGTACTCCGCTGTTCTGACCTGCTGAGAGGCCTGTGGCGTCCTTAACTTGGTCGCTCCAACGAATCGAAGCGCTTTCAGGGGCATTTTCTGTGATGACGAACCCTCTAGATTGTCAGTAAGCATGAGGGCTACATGGCTAAAAATGCCAAGCAGGCATCTTGTATAGACGGCCGAGAGTCCATCCTGTATTTGGAGCTCTTTCATGATAGAGGCGTTTGTGCGTCAGGCCGTCCATCGTATACGGAGTATCCTTCTCCAGCACCACATTTCAAATACGTCTAGCGTATTTGGTCTTCTGCTTTTAGAGTCCACGCCTCCACGCCGTAAAGACAAATGGAGTGGACCAGTGATCGTACTAGACACATTTTGGTATGTCTGGTTATTTCCTTGCTTTTTCATATTCTCTCCATCCTAGCCATTGCGGCCTTACCCATCCTAATTCGTCTTTTGACTTCTTTATCGCAACTTCCATTTTTGGTGATACATGAGCCAAGTTAAACAAAGTCATTAACAATTTCCAAACCATTCACTGCTGACAGACTATTGCATCTATCTATTTGATGATTCTATTAGAATGAATCAGTTGCGAATAGTTGTTTTTTAATTGATTTACAAAATAGAAGATTGCAACAATCTTTTTTTGCCTTTAATATTCACATAAAGTCGAATAAAACAACTTGTGATAATGTAACTAAGGCTTCCGATCCCGCGATCTCGGTCAATTATTCAATCGGGATTCACTATAAATGCTAAAAAATAATTAATTTAACAAATTCAAGCTTCCTGAAAAAACTACATTATTGATATAAATATATCGCGGTATCTGTCCTCATATTTCGTGACACTTGTTTGAAATGGAGGACAAAGGAGGATGGTTTCTTAAATGAATGAAGGGCAATATTAAAGGATATGTCCTCTTTTTGTACACCATTTAGTAAAACATTCTTTTATAATGCAATAAATAAATTAAAATATAAAACTATTTTAATCATCGTGTGTTTTTTTTTGTAAATGATCTCTGATTTTCAAACAATAAAAAAAACATTTCAATGCTCAAAAATATTAAAACATATATTTACATTCCATCTGAAGCAATAATGCACACACTGTTTCCTTTATTTTACCATGTTCTCTCATAGTGTGAAGCATATGGCCTCCTCGTGTTTTTACAAAAAACTGCTAATTACTCAGATGCGTGGGAGGGAATTTAAAACATCACAAACATTCATGCCTACGAACAGCAATCTATAAATCGATTGAATAATCAATTAATGAAACTGTCCACGCTATGACTTGCAAACATTCGTAAGCGTAGCCAACGACGTTAGCCACTGCACCGCAGCTGGCAAATTCCTTTTAATAATATCCCTTTTACTATTGTTTAATTATTTTTATAATATTTAACGATTTAACAAATTGTTAAACACCCTGTTTGAATTCATGTGAAACGATTAGTTTAATGTAATTGTTCGTTTCTAAGTTTGTTCTGTTTCTAAGTTAAATTAGGATTTTAAGCAAAAAGATATTCTGACCGCATTTTCCAAACTTAACCCATTCGGTAGCATACGAGATAATTTTAATCAACACTTACACACTTCTCTTTAATCATTTTGAATATCGTTAAGACCACAATGAAGCTTTGTCCGGTTTTAAATCTTTGAAATACATTAATGTAATATGCATTCACTTGGTAGAACTCCATTGTAAAAGGATAAAATATCAAAGTAATTAGTTCTTTATAAAGTAGTTGATAGTTTTCTCAGCTTAACGCCTTCGTCAGAACTGTACTTATTTTAGCTTAGCTATATATCGCTTTTAAGGTGTTAACTGTCAATTCTAGGTGGAAAGACATTATATTTAAAAAAATAAAACACAATTCATTTGTAGTACTTCCACATGTTTATAATGATCGGGACCGGTTTTGCTCATCACGAGCATTATTAATATGCTCGTGATGAGCAAAACCGGTGAAACCTGATCATTATAAACATGTGGGAGTACTACAAATGAATTTTGCTTTATTTAAAAAAAAAAAACTAAATATGCTTTTTAGAATAGATAGATAATAATTATTATACCATCGTACCTATTCAAACATCATAAAATTTATTTAAAATTAAATTGTTTAACGTTATAATTGTATTTTTGGAAAAGAAGATTGCGTGTTGTTATTAATCAATCTTTGAATAAATGCTTTAAAATTTTACTGATCATGCGTAATTAAATTTTTGTTTCGATTATATCTATTAATTTCCAGTTGTTCTAAAAAGGCTCTTATCACACAAATGTAGGCATACTGGGGATGAATTAGAAGCTATATTGTGTGATTCTTTTAAAGGGTGGTTCGCGGATTGATAATACGTTTTAATATTATTAATTTATTTTATATGTTCTTTAAATCAATTCGCAAACTATGTTCAAAATCCATTGCCACTGAAACCGGAAAAGACAAACACATCAGAGAATTTAGCACTCCGCTACTGGAACAGCAAGTTTAGATGAATTTGTATTCATTTTATTTTAATTAACTACTTGTGAGTTGTCTCGTCTGCCTATTGGTCAGAAAATTTACAAGCAACGCTGTTATACATACAACTTAAGTTTGCTCATTTATGATCCCATGTTTAGTGAATAGTTAATAAATGAAACTCCATGATACAAACAAGCTGCATGTGCAAATTGATTCGAATTAGGTACCGTTGATTGATTCGAATTATTGATTCGAATTATTGATACCGGCAAATTGATTCGAATTATTGCACAATAATGTGATTGATTAAACTTGATCTAAATAAATCCTCAAAGAATCTTTATCCAGTTGCATATTTCAGGGAGCAAACTGATTTCCAAAGCATTTGAACATATCAATAATTACATTTCGTACATCGGCAAATAGTATTTCCCACACTACATTAGTACTACCTTGGCAAGTCGGCAACATATATCTTTGTATGCGCTGAAATGGACTTTGTGGAGGCTTATTTATGGACTAGTAATACCGTACCTGTCATAGATGACGGTAAAATTGAAAAACTTAATGTCTTAAGTAGCTATATGGTCTCCTATTGTAGGTATCTCAAGAAATTTTTTCTATAAGAACTGTTTGTTACTCAGTTGCTCAACCTCTCTTTATCGAATAGAGTAGGGATAGAAGGATAGGGCTAGGAAAGGACTAGTGGTTAGCTGGTCGCTCTCTCTATGCCTCGTGAGGATCGTAAGGGTGGGTGAGGAGGGAATTTTAGACAACACAAACACTCGAACATAAATCCATGAATCGATTGAATTATCAATTTACGAAAAATGCCCACACCCCTGAATTAAACCTGGAAAATCCGGAGTCGTAGCCCACGATGCTACCAACTGCGCCACGGACGCCGTGTGTCCATTAAATAACATTTTATTTTATATTATACACTGCGAACCGCGACGCTTAGGTCATGAGAAAATTTCATACCTACATACGATATGTGATAATAATAAGTGTTCGGCCAGAGTCAACAAGCGACGGTGAAGCGGGCGCTGCACCTTAAACTAAAATGCATAGCATGCTTTTGAATTGTCCGTAGTTAATACGCAGGGTCTGGAAGTTTGTGCGTCTTGTCTTGAGTGGTTTTGCTTTCAGTTTCAAACACCGCACCCGCCCCGCCGTCGCGTGTTGACTCGTGTCGAGCACTAAAACGTCTACAAAGCTATCTAGGCTTTTATATTTAAGATGTATAAACTGTAACATAATTAAACTAAATGTAATATCGTACTGATTAAACTTACTTATGTCTTACTATGCCCATAAAATAAAAAAACTAAATCAGAAGTATAGATGTTCTTGAGCATTTAACTATTTCATCCTTGGTATAATGACTGTTATATATTTGCCGTCTCTCTAACCGAACGTGCTCGAAGCGCCGTACGGAAAGTATGTTTTGGTTTCTCAATCGATTTAAAAATTTGTTTATCTCCCACCAATCCAATCTTTAAAACAAAGCGAAGCAAAAGCGATTTGTTAACAACAACTCCTTCCCATGTCTCATACTTATCCCTACTCTCTGCGAAAAACACAACTTGAGCGACTATATAACAATAAGTTCTTATTAAACAACTTTTACTAAGATTCCATATGCTGAATGTCATATAGGCAGCGGCAAACTAAATTGACAAAAATATAAATTTAAATATCTATTGCAGACTTCATTAATTGTCAAATTCATTAAATAAATTAGTCGCTGAGTCGCTATACACGCTTCCAAAGGTTTTAAAGTTATGAATAAATCACCAAAAGGCGTTATGGGCAGTATGATAGTTTTAAGTATAATTTAAGTTATTTTGTATCTTACGGTGTATAAGAAAAGCATATTTTTTTACACTGTTGTTTTGTCAGGGTGCGTCGACCGTGTGAAACAAGGATCAAGAAATTTAACGTGTGAAGAAAAAAGCGTGTAAAAAATTTCAATTTCGAACAGGTAACGAAATATAAAGAAATTTTAGTCTTACAACTGAAAAAATAAATAGATCTATCGATATTTATTGAAAAATCGCCAGAAGCGTGTAAAGCGACTCAGTGACTCAAATAACTTTCATGTGTTTCTTATCATGTGTTAGCTATTAACTATCGTTAAACCAGATTATAGTGAAAAAGTCGCTAATGGACTTCCTAAAATACTCAATCCTACATCGAAAAGACAAAACACATACCGGACTGCAAGCAAAACAATGACTGCGAGCGTGCTCTCTGGTATAGAGGTTATCATATCTGGATAACTTACTGCATTATATTATGCAGATCGTGTAAACTCTTTATCACCATATGTGGTGTAACGTATTCAAGCCATTAGCCTCCTGGTACAGCTAGCCACAGTTTGCGACAGTAAATGCATTTAGAATACGTTCTCCTGCAATCTATTCACAGCGGAATTATGATAATAGCTGATATATTTACTCATTTGCCTGGTACTGTTAAGTGTTGTAAAAGGTTGAATCTACAATGCGGCATTATTAATTTGATTCTATGTGTGTTAATTATATTAGTATTTGAACATTTTTTTCTTTTTTACTACATGATAAATGTAATGGTAGTTGACCATGTACCAAAAATGGAAACTCTTTTCAATAACAGTGTCCAAAATAAGAAACGTAGATGCGAAATTGTTCTAAATTGTAGATTTCAGACAAGTGAAACCAAATTTTTCGGATTGAGGAACTAACGCATCACTATATATGTCGTTGGGGTGTCAAAGCATTTGAAATAAATGAATGTAAGCATATGCTACTTGATTTAACCAAGAGTGGTCTTACAGGAAACTCTACGGCAACTCTGATAAAAGGTTGTGATGAAATATGGTCAACTTCTGAACACAAAAGTGGTCAACTACCGAAACTTTCCATTTTTTAGAAGCTCACCTACTGAAACATTAACATGGCTGTTAAAAATTGAACACAACTTTTTGTGACAGACCCATAATTTTTGTATTATCGTATACATTAAGACATTTGATCCATTATAAATACACTCGCTTTGCCATCATTCGGTCTAATGCTAAACGTTAATCGTTATTTGTATTGAATTTTTCTCTTAAGCGGTCAACTACTGGTACGACTACCTTAATAAAATATTGAATCGATAACAGTATCTAAGTGAGGCACTCACTTGTAACGGTGGTGTTAAATCACTTTTTCTAGTTCACGAATAGACAAATTTGTTTAAAAGTATCCAATCAGTGTTTCATGGCCACCTTTCACAAAGTAATCAACATGAAAAAGAATTCCACTACAGCGTCGTCACATATGATGAATCAAGCTATTGAGCGTCTCTAAATAAGTTAGTCAATATTTCCAATACCAAATCGTATGGCTTGTAATTGTAAAATCAACAAACTGACTGCAATAAATGATACTTTACCGGATGCTGGAGTGCTTTGACTGTTTGATTGTCTGGGAAACTGAAACCATGACATCATCTTTACTAATTATTTTTTACGCTTTATAAAATAATTATTAAAAAGTTTAAAATTAGCCGGGACAGGTTTTCTCAGTAAATAATATTTTTAATAAGTTGAGTGGTTCATTTCTAGGTAATTTACTTTCTTAACTCACAAGTTATTATAATCCAAGTGTGAGATTTGACTTTTTTCTTCTCGTCAGTGAATTTACGTAAAATATTTTCCTCAGTCAATAATGGTTGAGTGGAATTATCTATACATTTTATCTTTGGATATTAACTCGCAGAAAGAAATTACGTGACTAAAAGATTTTATCCATTTTTAATAATCTTGATGATACTCATAAATCTTCTTCATTTTTTAAGCCACGACACATAATAATATAATGCAATTATGGCAACTAAATCAAGAAAATTATGTTTTACTGTGTAGTTAGATTATATTTAATTCGTTCTATGCGCCATTAATTTCATTCACAGTTTATTTAAGATTAACAAATAGTTCAAAAGAAAGTTAAATTTGAATTGTTGAGAATTTTCATGTATTTTGTCACTAGCGACCCGATTCACCTTTTGGCTTCTTCAGGAATTCGAGCACGCGAATGGACTTGAATTGACATTCTCCTGAAATTTCATCAAGAACCCGCAGTCGATGTCTTAAATTATATCAAGTAAAATTAAATTTTATAAAAAAAAAAATTCATTTCAAGTCTAGTTTACTTCCAGAGGCAGTGAATCTGGTTAGGTAATAATAAGTTAAATTGTCAAAAAACGTTTTTCATTTATATGTACATGAAAGAAAAATAAAAGATAGTGTCTGACGAAATATTGATTCAGAGTTATATTCATATTTATTTTTAATTGAAATTATCATTGAGTTTATAATCTCGAAAGAATAATTCACGTCAAAACTATTTTTATAACTTTTTTTAAGCTTATTGTCCATATTGAGTCTTTGATATAGAATTCTCCCTCCAGCCACTCAAATAACATTAGATGCCGTAATCATAAAAATATTTGGTCTAAAAGGGTGTGTGGGCCGACAGTAACGGGTCAGTGGTGTATCCTAGCGCTATTATGCTGAAATAGTGATGGCTTCAAAACGGTGAAAACTTTCGAAAACTTGGAACAACTTTTGTTCTCCAACTTTATGGATATGTTCACAGTTTCGAATTGAAAATCGGTACTACATCCGGCGTTCGAGAAAAACTTTTATATTTTATTCAAATACTAAGCCGGAAGCGGATGTTTAGCTGGAATTTATTTTGTATAATGATAGTTTACAAGCTTGTTTTTGCTGTACCATTTTTTGGACAGCCATTCAGCACTAACAGCGTGAAATTGATGCATTCGTCTTTAAAATCTTTTTATTATTGTACATATTTTTTAATTTTTATAAAATGAGAGAAATTTGACTTTTTTACAATTTCCGCTCCCAATCTGGAGCATATTGCTTCCTAATTTAATTATCTCAACATAAGCTTTTTTCTACAAAAACTGCTTGTTACTCAGCTGTTCAGCCTCTCTTTTTCGAATAGAGTAGGTATAGAAAGATAATACTTAAACAGAACAGTTAGGTAATCGTTCTCGCTAAGACTCATTTTTAGTATCGGATGGGTGGGAGGGAATTTTTGTCATCACATATATGCATGCCTACGAACTGAAATTCACAAATCAACTTAATAAACGGTCCGTACCGGAACTCGAACCCAAGACATCCGTAACCGTAGCCACTGACGTTAACCACTGCACCACGGAGCCAAAAATACGACTTAAACCTTTAGGTTGATCAAAATTTGCATTGTATTTTCACGGGAATTAAAAAGGAAGGAAAGAGTGTTGTGTATTAAGAGTGTTTCTTTGTGTTAGTGTAAAGAATGCAAATAATTTAAAAAAATATTTTATTTATCGGTAAATTCATTTGAGCTGGTTTAAATGACATACGTTGTGAATAACATAGACAAATATATTTTTAATAATGCTATTTGACGTCTGATCACTTCTTGAGAAAGACATATTTTTTTAAATAGTTGATAAACCTATATGAAATGAAAATTATTATTGTCCAAGGAAAAATAATAAAACATATTTATAGCTATTAGGAGGGTAGGAAAAGTAAGATATAATGTATTTATACATTCTTTAAGTCGGTATTATTTAAAATTCAATGCAAAGTTTATCCAAGACTTGAAATATTCATGAAATTTAAAATATTTGTCAAAATTTATTCTAATAAATTCTGAAACACATTTCTAACCTATTTTTAATGAAAACCATTACTTGGTTCCTTTTGTCGTTATATTCTAAAGAAAATTTAAGCTCTCTCAAATTGTTGATAAATTCATTGACGAATGTAACTTTGTTTGTCAAAGATACTTTTCTTTGAATTATCCAAATGACATTCCCATCAAACAAAGGCTTTAGTGTTTAATTCATTTTATTTTGGAAAATTTAATCTTTATAATAATACAAAATAAAGGTTTATATTTAAAATAAAAAAAAAATTTATATATCTAAAATCTTTAATTTCAATGTATAATACCCACTGGGCTAGTAAATATTGTCTCTGTTCTGTCTTAAAATGTTCAGTCAAATATCTATATTCAGTATTTTATAGCAGAATTAACGTTTTTAAATTGGAAAAAATACGTAAATCAGTTTTAAATAAAATAGATTTCTCAAAAACATGTGAACGAAAATACGTGAATATTTTAAAAGTATACTGATATTAATATTCATTAATTTTATCTACTCTTTTTTTACTCTATTTGAACAAAACAACATAAAACATACGTGATAAAATTATACATTTCACAAAGATGAAATCAAAACATATTTTGCTGACTTAACGTTTAATGCGTGTTTATGTAATCTTAACCCTTATCTTGGCAACGGATAAAAAATACAATTTTTTACGTTTTTAGTGTTAGTTATGAAAGAAAAATGACATAAAATTAAGAATTTTCCTTGATGGTTTTTTAAATGTAAAACACAGGTATTACATTGCCAAACTATCAGAAAAACACAGTTGTTACATGTATGTTTCATTGCAAAAACCGTATTAAAAATAAAGGAAGAAAAGATCTTTCACCTCTCCGTTTTCATGTTAAAAAATCCCTTCGGATCTCATACAGTCAAATTTGGTTACGGTGTCAGTTTTGACATATAAACGTGAAATATGGTTTTACGTAGCATTAAGTAATTATTTAACGTCATATTTTAAACCAGAAATACATCAAACTATGCGAAATTATCGAAAGACGCAAGAATCGAAGTACATCATAGCAGAACAAGCAATTAAGTACGCAAAGAAGACGTAAACTGTCGGCGTCCGTGGCGCAGTTGGTAGCGTAGCGGGCTACGGTTACGGATGTCTCTGGTTCAATTCCCGGTGCGGATGGTTTTCATAGATTGATCTTTCAATCCAGTTATGGGTTTCTGTTCGTAGTCCGAGTCCTTCCTTCATCCTCACGGTGTGTAACGAGAGCGATTAGCTAACCACTAGTCCTGTCATAGCCCTATCCTTCTATTCCTAATCTCTTCGAAAAAAAGAGAGGTTGAGCAACTGAGCGACAAGCAGTTCTCGTAGAAAAATCTCTGTCAAGATATCTCCATTAGGAGACCATATGCTCCACATTGGGAGCGGACATGAAAAAAAAAAAAAAAAAAAAGATGTAAACTATAATGTACTTTTAATTACATGAAGAACTATTTTATTTACAAATAGCAACATTTAAAAATTTTGTATCACCTATTTCACAGATAATTTAAAGGATTAAATGCCGAAGTAACTCATTGCTACACCATGCATATGGAAAAGTTAATAAAGGAATATAAACATGACTTTACCATTAAAACGCAAAGGTAAGGGCTTATACTAAATCACAATATACGATGATGATATATTATATTTGTATGCGGAATACCAAAATTTTCACACAAAAAAAAACATTTCATATTTGTTGAAGGATGTCAACAAAAAATTGATGGCATACAACATTTTCATCAATTTGAGATAAACGATACGTAATACTAGGTATAAAACTTGTAACTTCCATAGAACCGTTTGAAATAGCTAAATGTCAGGAAATGAAACGGCAGATGCTAAAAAACCTCGTTCATTGATATATACAAAATATCAATTTTCTGCATATTTCATCATTTCGGCGAAAAATATCTAAAAGCAATGTGTGTAACTGTAACAGTCCTTGGCGAAAACCTATATTTGACAAGTATAAGAAAGAGATGAAGAGCTTTTCATTATAATGCATATAGTCATTTCGCGAATCGCCATTGTTGAGGAAAGATGGCTGATCTTTCCTCAACAATGGCATCCGTTAAGATAAAAATGATGTGGCTTTTTCGTGTCATGACAGTCTTCATATGATTAAAAAAACATTGTTAAATTAACAATAACATTTTTTACAGAATAATACAAAAAAATAAAATCCTATGTATGCTCCAAATGTATTTTCATTTTCACCAGCTTCTTCAAAATATAAAAGAAACATTTTTTAATTAATTAAAAGTATGCCAAACAATTTTTTGTATAATTAAATATGGTTTGAAGCAAACACACAATAAAATATGCATTTAGAATAACGTTTATTTCTATAGTATCATACTAATAATTTTTCGTTTAAAAAATAAGCCATTTTAGCCTTCCCTTTTTCATTCTAAAAAGATCCCTTCGGATTTCATGCAGTCCCATTTCATTACCTTGTGGGTTTTGTCATATAAACGCATTTATAAAGCGAAAAGACAATTTCAAAAAGTCAAATACGGTTTAATGTAGTATTATGTTATTATTTTACGTCACATTTTGTGTGTAAAACCTGAAACACATATCAAACAATGCGAAATTATCAAAAGACGCAAGAATAGAAATTCTTCATAGCAGAACAAGTTCGAGACGAGAGTATCTCAGTGCCGTTTGAAATAAAACGGTTTCATACGGTATACATCTCGGATTGTTACTATACTATAATTTTGTATTTTTCGAAGGTAAAATTGACGAGGTTTTCAAATTATCATTAAATATTTAAAAAAGTCGTGAACTTTAATTTATTTTTAATTACATGTAGAACTCTTTTATTTACAAATAGCAAAATTTTCAATTTTTTGTTCGGCTTATTTCTCAGATAATTTAAAGGTTTAAAGGCCGAAGTAACTCATTGTTACACCATGAGTACGGAAGGGTGAATAATGATATTATAAATGCTCCAACATATGAATTGACCTTTTAATAAAAATCAAACTTAAAATACCGACAATTCTATTGATAATGTTTGATTTAGTCCTCTAAATAAAATACATCAAAAAAGTGAACTAAATCACTTCAGAAAATGATATGGAATAATAATGCATACAAGGGCAATATAATATCTGATCTTTCAATATTTTATTTGATGATATTGTGATTTTTATTTATAACGAAAATATAATCAAAATTAAAAATTTTGCGATAAAAGTAATACAACATAACTAGTGAATTCAAGGAAAGCGCACACTTCAAACGTGATATGGGTTTAAATCTGAAAGCTTTTGCCGGGCAACAAACACTCAATCGAAGTCTTGGTCTTTGATGCATGACTGAAAATCGACAACGGAAAATTCACAATAATAATCGAGAAAAACTCAACCTCAAGTTATTCTTGTTATAAAATAAGTCACGATTTTTATATTATTATTCATTTCAGTTTTAAGAAAGTAAATATGAAAATTTGAAGAGCATTCGTGATATTACATAATAAACACAATCAATATTATAAATCACAAGTTTTCTCAATTTCTTTCCATTTTGATAAAAAATTTGACGTCTTGTTAGCATTAAGAAATTCTATAAAAAAATTGCAGAGAAATTGCTATCTTACACGACCTAAAACTAGTAGCTAGATATATTTTTTTGTATGACAAATGAGAATTTGCTTATGATGTAAGTGTTGGCTTAACCTTCATCAAAAAATTTCCCTTATTGAAAATACTGGATACAATCAATACTTTAATTCAATTCAAGATTTGACATCGAATTACTGGACATTTTAATTAATTAATATATATATGAAAATTTGACCCAAGAACAGTTAACACAGAAAAAATATGCAAACGTGCTGGGGTATTTTTTAAAAATTTAATTATGCAAATACTGAGAATGTGTGGATTATCTATTTTAATTAACTTTCATATTTATTCAAGCTGACTTTTAAAATAATAAAGCGATTACATTTTATAAAAAAGTGCCGAAGAATCTTTACAGAGCCAAAAAACAACAATATTATTCAAAGCCACAAAAAACCCTCACACAAACATTGTTTGTTCTTAAAGAATTTAAATAAATATTAAAGGCATTACATTATTCACTACTACAATTAAAACATTGATTTTTAAAGTTTGATAGACTTTACATTATTATGCTGGGTATAATTTAACAGAGAAATATTTGCAACAAATTCTCATTAAAATATTTTCATTCGATCTAAAAAAGCAACACATTTAGAGGTAAATATATACAGTATTTTTAACCTTAAATTTTCATTAAAATTAATAATTACGCCTATTAATTGAGAGTATTCTTGGGTCTCGTATAACGCGGTCATATTGTTCGACAAAAACGTCGTGTAATAGAAATCCGTGTTATCCTAGGTTTGAGCTTCATTCAAAAAATATCGAATTTCGTTAATTTCCTCTATTTTTTTAATAAACAATCGAATCACTTACCATTCTATATGTAAGACTTTTTCACTATCGGAGGACTCAGGAGTATTTTTGGATTTAAATTTTAAAATTGTGTAAAAATAAACAAGAGATTGTTTGCTTTTAGCGTACAAATTATTACATACTTCGTGATAGGGGGCCAATACATACAAACTTTTTTTAATTATAGGATCGTTTTCTATAAAAAAAATGCTGAACCGTGTTGTACAAAAATATGCAAAATTCATCAACTGTGTTATATCAAAACCGCGTTGTATAAAATCGTGTTATACAAGACCCAAGTGTACACAAAATTTTTGTAATTTAATTTAAATGTATTTTTTTAAATTAAACCATCTACAGTGCATTATTTAAATTTATTGCTCATTTTAACAGTTTTAAAATAAATTTGTCATTTTTTTAAAAGAAGTTGAACACAAATAATATCTAAAGGTATATTGACAACCTGCATTGTTTCCTAAGCTGTATAGTGTCCTCTATCGAAGCAAAGTTTTGATGCAGGAACAGAACAGAGCAGCATTGGTGTACCACGTATTCTGATGACAGCTGCATATTATTATACAAGAACAGGCGTTTGTTCATTGGTACGAAGCGCAATCGCTGAAAGTTCTACGCGAATGTCTGATTTGAAGTGGGCACCATTGGGAATGTGAGAAAAGCTTTTTACTGATCTAATGATGAAACACGAGACGTGAGTGATAAGCGAATATTTGGTTTATGATTTTTTATGAAGTTGTCTTAATTCTTCCGTAGCCATGGTGTAACAATGAGTTATTTCAGCATTTAAACTGTTAAATTATCTGTGAAATAGGTAACACAAAAAATTTATATATAATTAACATAAAATTGAAAATACATTATAGTTTATGACTTTTTTGTATAATTGATCATAATTTTAAAATTTCGTCAATTTTACTATCGAAAAATACAAAATTATAGTATAGTATAGTAACAATTAGTATAGTGTGGTAGCAATACGAGATTCATGTAGTACCGTGTGCAACCGCTTTGTTTCAAACGGCACCGAAATACATCTCGAGCTTGTTCGATTTTTGCGTCTTTCGATAATTTTGCATAGTTTGAGATGTATTTCAGTGTTTACACACAGAATATGACGTCAAATAATTACTTAATACTACATTTAACCATACTTTACTTTTTGAAATTGTCATTTCGATTTATAAATGCGTGTCTTTGACAAAACCAGCCCGGTAACGAAATGTGACAGCATGACATCCGAAGGGATTTTTTTAGTTTAAAAAGTTTATTCAATCAAATATATCATTATATCAACCGTGTTTTGGCCAATTGATGTGTTCCTCAAAAATACGATAATGATTGGATATCATTTTAAAGACCACAGAGCAGGTTTCAGCCTATTGATGACAATTAGAAAAATGAATTGACCACTTTTTGGAAGCGAAACATCATTTGACATTGGTTTTAGGTTTAAAAATTCTTACCCTTCCACTTGATGTGAGCCACTATTATATTGACAATCCCTACGTATAATCTAGTATCTGCAAACATGAAAATTTACAGGAGTGTATTTCAAAGATTCATAACGTAACTCACAATATAATATTTTCGATAAAAACAGTTTTACTCTCTTCTAAACAATTTTAATTTTGAAGGTTACATCAAATGGCCAAAACACCGTTGTTATGCATGCACTTTGAATGTACAATTCACAATCCACCAAAGTCAAGATGCCCTTAACAATACAAATAAAACATTTTGGATGCCTTCTTAGAAAGAGATCTCCGAGTTACGTTCTTGTTTATATTATTTACTATATTTTTCGGTGTGTATTCATTATTTACGTTCCAAAACAACTTAGTGTTTCAATATTTTTTACAATCTTAATATTTCTGAGGATAATTGGAATTTTTGCGTTCATTAGACGTTTTCTATAGATGTGTGATCATAACTGGAGTTTGCCGTGAAAAAGTTATTTACTAACTGTCACATATTTTGTAAAATATGGTTTTAAAAAAATACAGCAAATGTATTAACAGAAACAATAGAAAAGATATATGATAAAGTTTTTTTGTATGCTAGCTTAATTGATTCTATATGATTAATACGGTTGTGAGGCAGATTAATTTCGATTCATTTGAATGCTTTATTAAAATGAATTTTGTTATTAAAACACATTCTTTTGTACCTGTTATAAAAAATACTGCATTTCTAAATACTTAAAGAGTGGTTAACTTAACTCATCCAAGTAAAAAAACTCCTCAAAATGAGATTTTTACCCGGTTGAGTCTGTTTTAACTAAAATAGATAAATATGTCGACGTTATTATAAAATATCGGTTTTGCTGACAACTCATTGGTTCTTCGATTGTCATATCGAAGGTGTTTTGGCCACTTGATGTAACACTCAAAGTTGAAATTGTTCAGGAGAGTTTAAAAACTGTTTTTATCAAAAATATTATATGATGAGTTGCGTCATAAATGATTGAAATACACAATGTAAAATCCTATGTTTGCAGATACGTGATTATACTAAGGGAGTGTTGATATAAAATTGGCTTAAATTAAGTTGCCGAGTCAGAATTTTGAAATCTAAAACTAATGTAAAATGATGTTTCCCTTCCAAAAAGTGGTCCATTTATTTTTCTAATTACACCATTCGGCTGAGAGATGCTGTGTCGTCTTTAAAATGATATCCAATCATTAATTAGCCAAAATGTATTTCTATTTAGATTGCGTTATATTCACCTTTATATCAGTATATTGGAAAACATTTCTTATTCATAATATTAAAAAAATACGTTTTATCGGTCGCGCTTAAAAATTAAACTTTTGTAAATAAAGCAGATGTTACCTTAGCACTAGTTATGTACTTAAGCTATAGTATCAATCGCTATTGTAAGCGAGAAACTTCGAATGACCAAGCTGGACGGTAGTTATGCTTGTTTAATAATCAACGGTGCATAGAGTTGGATTCCAAAGTTTGTTCTTAATTACACGATGTAAAGTTGAACTACAGACCACATTAAATACGATTTTTAATCATGTTTTTTAAACAATTTTGTAATTTGCGCATTTTGGTTTTTATTGAAAACTCATTATCATTTCGATTTTCATGCTAAAAAAATCTTTTCGGATCACATGCATTCACATTTCGTTACCATGTGGGTTTTGAAATATAAACGCATTTTTAAAGCAAAATGACAACTTCAAAAAGTGAACTATGGTTTTATATAGTATAAAGTAACTATTTTACGTCATGTTTTGTGTGTAAAACCTGAAATACATGCGAAATTATTGAAAGACTCAAGAAATGAAATTCTTCATACCATAACAAGCTCAAGACGTGTCTCGGTGCTGTTTGGAACAAAACGATTTTATACGGTACGGTCATGCATCTCGGATTGTTACTACACATACCAATTGTTACTATACTATACTATAATTTAGTATTTTTCGATGGTAAAATTGATGAGGTTTTCAAATTATGATTAATAATACAAAGAAGACGTAAACTATAATATATTTTTAATTTACAATCTCTCAGATAATTTAAAAGTTTAAGGGCCGAATTAACACATTGTTACACCATGAGTACGGATGAGTAAAGCATTTTGTCTCTTCTACGGCAAAACCACTTAGTTCTGATTTCCATTGTATAAAAAACGATATTCTACATCATATGGCAAACATATAATATTTCGAACCACTTCTCTTTTCATTATGTTCTATTCCAGTAATTCTAGACTTTTAAAGTGATGGTTTTAGAAATAATGACGTATGCCTTTGTTTCATGGAAACTTGCAATTAAAATATTTATTATAAACAAAAATATAACATCGTGCTTTTTTAAGCTAATGATTTTTGCTTCTCCTGGACAATGGCAATTATTCTGATGATTGGTTTTTCCACAGAAGTGACGATATGAACTACTTCAAATGGAGTAACTCAGAGGTTTTCCTGCAAGAACTGGTTGCAATCGATTCGCTTGACGCTTTTTTTCTTTGAGAAAGTAAGAACAGAATTATAGTACTGGGACAATAATGGAATTTACATAATCGCTGTCACTATTTTGATTAAATAAAGATACACTTTAAGTAAAATTTGTGGTATTTCAAAACGAAAATATCCTAAATATTGAAATATTAATTTTTTCAAGTGAAATAGAATGAGAGCTTTTTGGTTAATAAATTCCATGTGAAAATGTTCTCTCTCTGGAAAATTTATCATAGTCACCAGTAGAAAGTTAATCTCTGTATAATTTCAGAATTCATTTAAAACCAGATGTTATAACATTTTGTTTGATCAAAATTTTCAACATGTTATTTGATCAGCAACTGAGCACACATTTTTGCTGAGGTTTCCTATGCAGGTCAAGTATCATCGCAAGCGTTGGATAAAAGACTTCCTCATCCTGGATTCGCGGAACAGGAAGGAAATAAATGATGGATGGGAATGCAGGGAATAGGATGCCGTTATCTTAGGTGAAGCATCACGATGCTGCTCTATCGAACCGCCATTACGAAATCGAAGTGGGGCGAGCTTCTTATTCAACATGAAAGTGACACATGATTTTTGCACTCTGCTTCGACGATGTGACCTTATTAGAGCAAAAATACTGTATGCCAGTTTATAGATTATATATTATCATTTAAGATATCGGCTGAGAGTGCTTGATAGGATTTCAATATCAATTTTAAATATTTCAAAACTTTGTAGAAATACACGACGCTGCAGATTTACGAAACATTTTTTGTGTCAGAACATTATGCTGAGTCAGTAATATAGACGAAGCAAGATTGACAAATAGTATTTATTTCATTAAATTTAGTAATTATAAAAGACAAAGATTCGATCAATGATACTTATGTCAAGTCATCAACATGACATTACAGTAATAGAGAGATTTATCAAATTCGATATTTTAAAATACTAAGACGACAACTAAGGTAAAATATAGATAAATAGCGATAAGGGCACAGAAAAACAATCAAAAAAAATACCAGTATATGAATATTTCCATTTAGGAATTTGAACCTTTGACCAAGTAGTCCACTATGAAGACAGCCAAAGTGTATTGACTACTCAACTACGATACCGCATGAATAAATAAAAAATATTTTTAACTACTTTGTTTCTCAGTATTCAAATTTGTTTACTAGTTTGTTAAATTTTCAGCTGAAAATTTTCAGCTAAACTGCTCTTCCACAGTTCCACAAAAGTACAGCTAGTTATACAGGTTTCCTATCTAAAAGCAGATATTTGCATACGGAAATCATCAAAATTAAATAATTTCTCAGTTCCATATACATACATATCGAAATATCGTATTGTAAATACAAATGTTTGTGCATCGTGGCGTTTTGTAAAGAAACAACCTTTAATCTTATAACTATAAACTATTAACCACCTATTGAATAAAAAAGTAATACAAATAATAGGCGATCACTTTTTACGAGTCAGTTTAGATGAGTCAAAACTTTGTTTGGTCATATCTCAAAACTATCAATTTCTAACTATATCTCTATGGAACTTGGCCATCGATATATTCATTTATATATCATGGAAGTTTCAGTGTTGCTCTTTCCCCCAAACATAATAATTATTACTTCTTAAATTGTAAAATAACCTTAAATCTTAAATTATTTATTATCTCTGAAATACAGCTCGAATAAAAAAAAACGAATGAAATTATATATTTTTTATTTACCAACCTATTAACTTCGTGAAGCATAATATGAAAATTTTTGATGAATGCCGTTGAAAGTAGAAAAACATTTTTTTTTTCATATACTCTCCACTGAGAATTTGAATACTAATTGTGCCATGAAATAAGATAAGATATTCAATCCGGACTACCCCTAAACTTTGTTGGATAATAAAGTAATTAAATGTTAATGCTTGGCTGAGAAAACATAATAAAATTACGAAAAAGCCCAGAGTGCCATGCAAAAGATAACGAGATTTGAAAATTTACGATCTTATGAAAATTTCATAGACATGATAATTTGGTGGGTCGACCAATGTCGCGTATTTGGTGAGAGCTTTCGTTATTATTTATTTGAGATCTCTGGAAAATATTTAAGCAAAGCGTAAAAAGCGAGTTGACGTTATATGGCCAGAAGAGTGAAACATGTTTTCTGATTAACCTCTTAAATCAATAGCACACTAAATCTTTCAATACACCATTCAAGTCCTGGATAATAATATGAACCAAAAAAAATGCATCACAGTTGTGGAATAAACCAAATTTAAAGGAAGTTTAGAAATGCTGCTAAAATATTCTAATGAAAAAACAGTTTTCTTTAATTAGTTTAATTCTTATCAATAAATTAAAAACTATGGTTTCAACAGTTATCGTTTGTTTTATCAGTAGTTCCCTTTACATAAGATTTGAACGCTAAAAGTACCAGGATCTCGGTTTTTTTATTCGGAGATTCCAGGTAAAAAATAAAAAATACCGATATCTTGATCCTAATTTTCAACAAAAAAAAAACCACAAAAGAATCAAATTAAATCTAAAACTATTTAAAAAATGAATAAAGTATCTTATTGTACATTGTTCTTTAATTTTCTATGTATAGTGACTGATACAGCTGCCCATTTGTGAGTACAGCAGATTGCTATTCATTGTGCACGTATATCGCTGTGCATATGAAACTGTTATGGCCGGATCTCCACCGCAAGCTAAGCTAACATGGTACTAACTTACTTAGCTCAGTCTCTTTTTTATAGTTAAGTCTCCACCGCGAGCGAAAAGATTGTATGATAGTTTTACATAGCTTAGCTCATACCTGTTTGCTCGCGGTGGAGATCATTCTTACAGGTTATCAGAATATCGCAATCAAACTATAAACTGTCACCTTCAAAGCTGGACTTAAGTTGATATAAAATTCTATTAAAAATCCTGTTAATTAATATCTGTAGATTTTTCTCAACTATCTGTTTATTTTAACCACATCTGCTCCCTACTTATAGCATACGGCCATCACATGGTTCATCCAAGATTCTCTGACCCTCAACAGGCTCCTTGCTTCTTCTCAGTTCATCCCAGCGTTCGTTAGCTCCACCGAGTACATCCTATGGATGGTCATCAGCAGCCTTCCAGGGCGACTGAATACATCCAGTTGGAATCAAGTGGCACCTATTTAACGCATGCATTCTAATGGTGCTGCTTTACGATTGCAAATCATAGTACCTCACTTAAGAACATGTTAACCGTATACTGTTCTTTGAAAATAGATGCTTGCAGCGAATACTAGGGGTACGGTGGTTTGATTTTGTCAGGGACTCGGAGGTAGGAGAGCAAACGGAACAGCCCCTTATTACGTCTTAATTAATAAAAAGCGACGATGGACCTACCTTGGACATGTGCTGAGGATGCCCCAGGGTAGTGCCTGAATCTTGCCTGTCTCTACTTTCTATTTACATAATTTAAACAAAAAGCAAACTGTTTTGAAGTTATAAAAGCGTTAAATGTAAATATATTCCGTATTTAAATCATAAAATCGTAAGATTTTTTGCTTACTACATTGAATTACTTTGTGCCACAGCTCAATTGATGACAACGTTATTTGTTACAAAAAACTCACAGAAACAACAAAAAATTAAGAGGTTATGAAATATTATTGTGTGGGTAATGAATACATACGAATGCTACCACAGACGAGTTACCAACACTAGTGGGTATCAAAGACACCGGTAGAACGCGCTATACCACACACACGGACAAGCAACAACAACATTTCAAAATTACAGCTGGATGGTCATGACCTGGAGGAACGAAACTGGATCTAACGAAATAACCTCCTAATTTCTTGAGGAGAAGTACTGTGAGGAACGAATACATACAAATGACAACACAGACGAGATGCCAACACTATTAGAAAGAAGAAACTCTGTTAAAACGTGCCATATCGTCGTACAACAACACTAATTCACTGGCCGTTGACCGCGATAGGTCGGCGACAGATCTATCCTTGAATTAAATCTCTCTAATAATACAAGTGAGGAAAATTATTCCTAACTTGTCTTGATTACATACATATAAATTATTGCCACAGACAGTATCGTAAATTGCAATTTACTTCATGTTTTGAAAACTGGGGGAACGACCTGGTTAAAGGGGTATCTAGATAATAACACTAGTTGGGCGCTGTTGGCAGACACAGAAGCGACACCCGCTTACATTTATTGAACTAATTTGATACAATGCGTGAGCGGATAAAGCTTTCTGATTAATGCGACATCTTTACACAATGTAATAAGCGTTAAGACCTTTTCAGACGGAATAAATGTAAATATTTTATTATTAAGTATTTCCTTCAACAATTTTTAACGCGTGAATTACCATAAATTAGATACCGTTTTTAATTATTGTTTACAGAGGTAAATATATAAAACAACCTAAGCTACTGTTTTTCTTTAAAACTTTGAATTTTGTTTTACCTTTTGTTATTCTAATTCCACTTATTTAAGACCACTTGTTGTTATAACTAATAACCTTATTCCGTTTATCACGGAAAAGGAGGGTAGACGTGCTTCTTAACAATACGTGCTTAATCTTTAGAAAACAATGTGTTATTATAAAATGAAAAATATGTAATATTCATTACAAAATTCTTAATCTCATTTGTTAAGTACGTGGTGCAGTAGTAAACATTGTTTTCTTCGGTTACGAATCTCAAGGGATCGACTTCCAGTTTGGACAGTGTCATAAATTGACCTTTCAATCGATTTATCGATTTCTGTTCGAAGGAATGGATTTTTTTTTGAATGCCCGAGTGTATTCAACGTTGTACCACGTGATACGGCCTCACACTCTTACACGGTGTATTCCCCAGCGTAACAACGTTATGCGTGTTTCAAATGTTTGCCAGGAATGTCCGAGGAAAAAATATTAAAGACTTAGATGCATGCACTCTAGTTTGCAGGAGGCTAAGTTTTATATACAAGTGTTGAAAACAATAAAAACATGGGGGTAAAAATGTTTAAGAATTGCCTTCCAGTTGCTTTTCATAGGATGCCGTGAACTCTTTAAATGACTTGTAATTCTGACATGGATGTTTGTGGTGTCTAAAATTCTCTCCTACCTATCTGATACTAAAAATTTTAACCGCTAGTCCTGTCCTAGCCCTATCCTTTTATCCCTACTCTTTTTAATAACAAAAGAGAGGTTTTTAACTTTTTTTTATATTTTCATTTTTAAAACCTTTAGAAGTGTGCGCACAACAACTCACCAAAGTTTAATTGAAACCGGATGAATAATAAGGGAACGACAAGAGGACAAACAAACATTCATTTTTATATAAATATATAAATAGAGAGTTGAGCGAAATTTGCAATTTATTGATCATTAAGGCATAAGCAATAGAAAAAGCGTTGAAAACAATAAATTCGCTGTAATGCAATTTCTCAGTTTTATTTTAAATTTTTTTACTGTTGTAAGAACACATAAAATTCTTCCATGCAATGCGTAAAAATTCTTAATACAGCAAAAAACGTGTTGAGTCAAAACGGATACGTATTCCATCTTCTCCTTAATCTATATACCCTCATTTGCCCTACAATGACATATCATTTAATTTTACTTACAGCAAGATGAAGTAAGCACCCTGAATTCCAAGAGTAGCCATGAAATCGTACGTTTATAACGAAAAAAATACTTTCTCTTTAGAAGGACACAATATGTCTTCGCTCTTTCACTTACACTTCAACAAAACTCAAATGATTTACTAATTCCAAAAAATTAGTTGCCAAGCAAGTATACAATTATAATATTTATTTATTTATTAGAGATATCTAGTTAAGAAAATTTTCATTGTGATATTTTTTGTATGTATATAGAAACATTAATGTCGCTGATCCGATAAATTCATGATTTTAATTTGCAAAATTTTTTATTATTTGACAGGGCCCAATCTTTGAGCCAGTCATCGATAAGCTGTTCTAAGACAATTTTATTTGATAGCCTTCATCTTTTTCGGGAAATTGCACACGGTGCATTTTTAGGAAGGACGGTCAGTGAGACCGTTAACCGCCGGTGACTAATTAATTACATCCGGCAACTTTCTAAATACTTGAAAGAGAAAAGGGGCAGAAAAAAATATTTCTGAATATTAAATTGTTTCTTTGCTTGTCAATCGTTTTGCGATTCGTTTTGTAAACGCTTCTCTGTTAAGTCTTTTTGGTGTTTTAAAATTTTTCAATTAATTAGTGTCTTTAAAGTAAAGTTAAATATACATTCATTTATTTGTTTAATTGGTTTAATTAATAATTGTTTTAGAGTGTAACTTAAATGTTAACGTTAACTACAATTTTTGTATTATGTATAAACTAAACCAATTCATCTAATAAAAGAGATCGATCGGCCCAAAGTGGCGTTTATATTGAGATCCTCCCACAGATCTTGGATACTGAAAACCAGTCCTTTGCTCCTTTTTGATCAGACTTTCACATCTAATATATAAAATCAATGTGCGTTTGTTCGTATCTTTTGCACTGATATACCGTTCATCCGATTCCGATAAAACTTCAAGCTATTGCTTGCACTTGCGCGAAGGTTACAGCAATAGTACTATCAAAGCAAAGGATAAAGGCATAGTGCAATCAGGCGCAGCCCAGCCCAAGCCCGACTTTCAACTTTTTAATTTTTAACTTACAGTAGTAATCTCACAATCCAGATAAATCTAAAATTTAAAAAAAAATCTAAAATAAAGAATCAAATTTGTACAAATAGCAATATCTCGGAAAACCTTCTGATTTATTCGTTTACGCACCAGAAAAAAAAGGTTATAGGCATAATACAATTAACTTACAGTAGGTTTTATTATATATATATTAAACGAATGTTTGTTTGTTTGTTTGTCCCGTATGCGTTCCTATACCTTTCAACCGATTGCGATGAAACTTTGGTGAGTTGTTGTACCCATGTCCGCAAAGGTTCCTAAGAAAATAAAAATAAGATCTAAAAAAATAATCAAATAGATCAAATAGCGACATATCAGTTCGTGTGTTAATTGTGGTGTTAATTGTTAAATTAGAATTGCCGGTTTTAAATGGAAAATTTAAATGTGAAGATGTACTACTGCCACGCATTGCAATAATTCCGATAGATATGACAGTCAAATTCAAACGTCTGCAGTTTCCGGTTTGACTCGCATTTGCAATGACCATCAACAAGGCACAGAGACAATCGCTAAAAGTGTGTGGACTAAATTTGGAAAATCCATGCTTCTCACATGGACAGCTGTAGACTGCTCACCTGTCGGAAAACTTGATTTATTTATGTACACAACAGACGGAAAAAAAATGTGTATAAAAATTACTGCCCGTGCAGACATCTAGTCCAAAAGTACTTCAATAAAGAAAATTAAATCCCAAACACTTTATTTTTTGAGTGGCATTGCAACGCATGCCGGGTATTCGCTATTATCGTATAAAAAATACGAAACAAATATTCCTCTTATGCATCTGCATTCTGTGGTTCAATTATATGACTGGTTTCAACTGCAGCAGCAAAAACACTTCACAAAAACGGCATAAACATATTTCATTGAGAAATAATAAATCTATATATTACGAAAAGCACTCAAATGATAAAATAGTGCTACTTCTGTATTTTATATACAATATAATCGTATGAGTGGAATAGTAATTAATTTCCTCATCAATCATAATCAATCATTTTCTATTTAGCTTCGTCATAAACCTGCATAGCTACAATTAATCATTTTGCAAAACATTTATAAATCGTGCACCACTGTGTAAATGAAGTGAATAAATAATACTTAAAATATGATTTAATAAAACAACGTCCATAAAACCATGTCTTTTTTTATCAAATCAATAATAATTTAACAATTATGTGATTTAAAATTATTACTATGATATTAATAAGAGTATCAACGTAAGTGGATATTTATCTTTATTTAGACGTTTTTGTAATTTAGTCTGTCCAACGTTAAATTGCTTATTTACATTTATAATCCCGTTCTTTTAAACTACCATCATTTCAACTAGAAAATACAATCCGAACCCTTTGATCCTGAGATTCCGGGATTGGTCAATAAATGTAATTTCATGTGTCAAATTGTACATTTAAAATTTCATTTGTGTTCATTATTGCATCAATTTAAATTATTATATGATTCAAAAATTTTGTGGGCATTGGAATGATTTTTTTATTGATTAAGAATTAGACAGTCATTTTAGAAAAGGTAAAAAACATAATTATAAAAATAGTTTTATATTTTATTTTATTTATTGTTCAACTAAGATAGGATTTACCAGATGGTTTCCAAAAACAGGAAATGTCCTTCATTTAGACTTTAAAATATTGTCCTTCATCAATATAAGAAGCGTAACTCTTTTGTCCTCCATTTTAAACTGGTAAAAAAACTGCTGTTACGAAATAGGAGAAGAAGGGAGACCACAATACATTATTATTAATATAAGTATTATAAAAAAATTTTAAATGAAGAAACACAGGTAAACGTAAAATTAATCACGTAGTGTTATTTTGATAAAAGAATTATTTTTTAGTATTTATAGTGGATCCTAGTATTAGAAACCCTAATTTTAACCAAATAATAAAAAATCGATATTATTCACAATTTATCTGTACTATTTCCACATGTTGATAATGATCACGACTGGTTTTTCTCATCACGAGTATTATCAACTGATAAAAATACAATCATAACAAATCTATTCATATAAAATTGAGTGTTAACAATTACAAGGTAGTTAACATTCATTTTTATGTAAATAACTCTGTTATTGTATTTTTATCAGTTGATAATACTCGTGATGAGCGAAACCGGTCCTGGTCATAGAAATGTGGAAGTAGTATAAAGAATTTAGAATTTAGATTTATTAAGAAAAAGAATTTATTGGTAAGCAAATCGTATATGGGCACAATTCAAATATAATATAAGACATACAAATTTACGTGTGATCTTTACTTAATTCTGGTGAAAGATTTTTACTTCATAAAAATATTTATATTCTTGAAAAACATATGAAAAAGTTCGGCCGAAAAATCTTCTTTCTTAAGAGCAAAAAATCAGGAAACGCTCACAGCAGCGAGGCACTGAAAGCAATTCATCGGAGGCTCGGATTTATCTGTCGGTGAGCTTTCACAAACACTGTTGCATTTTTTTTCACATCAGTCGATCCCTTTCGACGCGTATCTGAACATGTCGGTTTGTACTTTGTGGGTATAAATAAAGGATGTGAAATACAACAAAAGAGCCTATCGGAGCTTTGTCCCACCGTTCCACGTTCGATTTAAACTCCGCAGACGTTGGAAGTTGATAACACGATATCCTCATGGGTATTCTTTTTTATTTAAGAATAAGGGATGCTAAACTATAAAAATTAAGAACACGAACTAATAATAAATTAAAGTAATTTAAAAATTAAAATTTTGGCATAAAATCACTGATTTCGTAACTGTATAGTATGATCGATGTTTCTCTCAGCAATTTCCGTAAAAAATACATGGAAATTGACTGAACTTGGTTTTTTCAGACGATAGACTGTGTTAAAATCCATCGTACTGCATTCATAACTTAAAACAGCCAATTTTCAACTTATCGCCTTCTACCACTATACCAATGATATGTTTCACATTAAAAGGGGAAAACTAGATATGTTTACAAAAAACTCTTTTTATGTTTATATATTAAAATGAACGCGGTAAGCTAGTTATTAGTCTTGTCAAAGCCCCATCGCTCTATCCTTACTATATCTTAACAGTGACTCTAAAACAAACAGCTCTCGCGAGAGTGTAAGCGCAATTAATATTATATAAAATAAAAATATTTATACTTGGTTCGCTAATTAAGTCTTTTATGGTAAACTGTTGTCAGAAAAACATTTAAATATACGCAAATAATAACATATTTATTGAATCAATTACTTTTTTTTTTACTGATAATGCATCAGTTGATAATGCTCGTGATGAGCAAGACCGGTCCTAATCATTATAAATATGTGGAAGTAGTACAAATGAATTGTGTTTCATTTTTAAAATATAATGTCTTTCCACTAAGAATTGACAGTTAACACCTTAAAAGTGATGAATCAATTACTTTTAATAAAAGCTATTTTATTAATCTACAGATCGTTCGTTTTAAAGAACCAAGAGTGTTTTTTAATGCTCGTTTATATTTTAAATAACTCCCTGCTAAATCCTTTTCAAAACGTATTCTTTTAATACAAAATTATGCACCCCTGCAGCCTATCCAACGCCCTTTTTTCAAAATGCTCAATGTATCACCGCCTAACCATTCGTTCAGTAATAAAACATTTATTATTCTTATCTTGCAAGTGGGCTAACTTACATGAGTACTAAGAGTAACTTTAATCTTGAGGATCGACGAAGGATTTACGAGGATTCCATTTATCTATTTCGGCATTAGCTCTGCAGACAATCAATAAATTTGTTCATCTTTCTTCTTTGGCTACTTGGACAATGAAAATTGAATTGAATTCGAAGAACTGAAGTGTTAACTGCCACATCTGGAAGGAAAGCCATTTTATTTGAAAAATAAAACACAATTTGTTTTGTACTACTTCTTATAATGATGATGACTTCACATTCGCTCATCACAAGATAAACTGATGAAGGTATGAATATATTGTAGACTAGTATATATATTATTATCCTTTCATTTGAATTGATTAAACAATAAATTTTAAATACATATATCAAAAAACAGTTTCAATTCGTTAATAAAACTGTGGACATGCTGTTTCCACAATATGTATTGGATATCAATCATACTTATTAAAAACAGTACTGGCTAACATTATATTAACCTTCCCATTCTCATGCTAATAAATCCCTTCGGATCTCATGCAGTCACATTGCGTTACTGTATAGGTTTTGTCATATAAACGCATTTATAAAGCAAAATGACAATTCCAAATAGTAAAATATGGTTTCATGTAGCATTAAGTAATTATTTTACCTCATATTTTGTGTGTAAAATATAAAATACATTACCGATTTTGAAAATGCATAATAACAGTTTGCGCGTAACAAGTGTTGGCTATGAAATAAGATGTTTTGAATCAGAAAACATTCATGACACATAATATTTTTAAAGTATTTATAATTATTTAGTGAGAAGTTCATCCAAAAAGAGTTGTTTCTGGGAGAGCTTTTGCAGCTGAGTTTATTTGCACCAGAATCCGATGAAGATTAACAGATCTAGTATTTTCACTTTGATCTTCCCGTTTTCATGCTAAAAAATTCCTTCGGATCTCATGCAGTCACATTGCATTACCGTATGGGTTTTGTCACATAAACGCATTTATAAAGCGAAATGACAATTTCAAAAAGTGAAATATGATTTTATGTAGTATTAAGTAATTATTTTATCTCATATTTTGTGTGTAAAATCTGATATATATATCAAACTATTGGAAATTATCGAAACACGCAAGAATAGAAATCCTTCATAGCAGAACAGGCTCGAGACGTGTTTCAGTGCCGTTTAAAACAAAAAGTTTGCATACGGTACGGTCATGCATATCGGATCGTTACTATACTATATTTGATATCATACTATATATATATAATTTTTCTTTTCAATGGTAAAATTAACGAGGTTTTAAAATTATGATTAATTATATTAAGAAGACGTAACCTTTAAAATGTCTTTAATTTTCAATTATATGTAGAACTATTTTATTTACAAATACCAAAATTTAAAAATTTTTGTCTGACCTATTTTACAGATAATTTAAAGGTTTAAAGACCGAAGTAACGCATTGTTACACCATGAGTACGGAAGGGTTGATATAAAATTAGGTATTAGCTTTCATATTAGATATGATTTAATTGATCAGATTGGCATTAACTCTGTTATAATAAGATAAAAATATGAAAGTATTTAATTTTACAAGAATTATATGAGTTGATTGATAGTTATTTCGAACTCTCCCCATCGTCGCTATATGCCTACATTTTTGCAATAGGGGCTCTAGACTCAGCATATTTAAAAAAATTGAGAATAGTAGAAACATAAATATGATATTTTCATATATCTTTGCACGCCTTATCCAATCCTTTGATCAAGAAAAAGATAATTCTCCATTTCATTTGTTTTTTTTTCAAGAAAAATATTTAGGCATAAGGAACCAAGCCAATCCGAATTATCAATTTGGTTGACTTTTACTTTCCTGCTTAAAAATATCTCACACATAGATTTATTTTGGTTATGAATCTGGATACACCATATTGTTGAATACTCGGTTACAGGACCAACAACAGGCCACTGGTTCGAATCCCGAATTGCAATTATTAGCTTATTGATCAATAATTCACATTCAAAAACATAAATATCTCTGTAATGGTGATATTCCTTCTAGTCTACTTTCTTCCCCATATTAAAATTGGGAAAAAGAAAAACTAAATGTATTGCTCGCCTTTTCCTGGCTCGTTTCTTGTATCATTTACCTTTCTGAAGGCACAGATTTAATAATTGTTTTAAAAGAAATTCTCATTCAAATATATATCATATGTTTAAACGATCTACTACTAAAGAATAGTCATATTTCATAAAAGGTAGAATTAGCTTAAATTAATTAACTAATCTTTTTAATGTTAATTTGTAGTCTCGTTTAGAAAACAATAGGGAAGGTTAAAAAAAATTGGCATACCCTTTTTTGAAGATCAACTATTCCTTGAATCCCAAAAATTTGGGAAAAAAACACGCAAATGATACTCTTAATTTTAAATCCGTTTAGTCAATATACTGAAATTAACGTTGGTATTTCTCAAAGTAAACTAATAATTTACTTAGTAACTTATTCGATAAATGGTCAAGTAGTAATTATTTTCAGTCTCTAAGTAATTGCAAAATAAATAAAGGTTAGGTTAGGTTTAATATAAATATCTGACCAATTTTTTTTATTAACTGACCACTTGTGAATTTTAATAAATTAATAACCAGTGACGCGACCCCAATGTTTGGGTATGCGATTTTATTTCTTCAATGTACCACGAATGGACACCCGCACGCTTCTATAGAACGAAACTACCTTCAAACGATACCACCTATCAAAAGCCAGATCCGCGCCTGCTGGTATCGACTCAGAACCAACCAGACAGTAACCTGCTACATTGGTCCAGAATATGTCAGCGTTGCACAAACATGTGCAAACAACATATATATTAAAAAAAAAAAAAAAAATATAATATATATAAGCCCACATTTCACACACACGATCAGCTCGAGGTTATTGAATCAACGATCAATGTCACCACCATCAAGATTTTCACCACCCACACAGAGACCTACACCCATAACACTAAAACTCCCAGAGATGAAAGGAGAAATAGGGCCTAGCCCGGGAATCCTACACCTAGTGTAAATGCTATTCATAGAGAGTCAGTGGACATTTGAGTGGCGAACGGGAAACACCTTCTTCGTGGAAATCGCTGGGTGGTCTAAGGATCTTAAGAAGTGGTTTCGCAGACACGCCTTCGACTGTACGCCATTTTGTAGCCGAAAGTGAATCGCGAAACAAAGTGGAGACTCCCGCCGAGTTGGAGTGCTTTCTCGAGCGTAAATTTATTGTGCGACCTCAGTACGTGTAACAGCCAGTGGCGTAACCATTCGCTGGGGTATTCGACGCCCGGTATTGAAGTCGGTCCTAAAACGAGATTCCGTGTATACGTGTGCGATCCGACTATAGGCCAGAGTTTTTTTACAAGGAGTGGTTGTCCCGCCCTTCGGGGATTCAGTCCACCGAAACCCGGTCTCGTAGTCGCGCCGTGCACGTGCTGTGAGTATTTGTAAATTACGCAACAGTAAATTCAATAGTAAAGCCGCGTAACGGCTCACTGATAAGGCGGAGACACTGGTTGCCTAGGCTGGCTTCCCATCAGGATCCAAGCGCCGCCCGTTCCCTCGCATAGTGGTCGAGGGACTTGTTAATTGGAATTGCGTAATTTTCCTTTCACCTTACCGCTAAAATTCATTTGTGTTGTTTTTAATAATTGTGCGAATAAATGTGTAGACCCCGGGTGGGCATACACGTACAAACCGAACGCGACTTTGTGAATGAAGACCCTTGCTTCCATTTCCCCTCCCTATAGCACTATCTCCTTCTGAGGTAGAGGCCGTCTCTCTCTCGTGTAGAGGAGACTTGCGAGGTCTTTTCAATTGTCGCCCAACTTAGTGGCCAACGAGGTTTGTGACACCTCAGGGCTCATCCCTGAGAGCTCATGCTCACAAGGTCGCGTTCGTGTCTGGGCCAGAATAGGCTCAGT